>CAOLHI010001000.1:0-461786 GCA_948474755.1 Ctenosaura bakeri | reverse complement strand
GTTTGTAAGAGAATGGAGAGAACCAGTGAGATATAATCATCTCAATCCAACAGGGAGGACAGGATTAGAAGTACTATAGACAGTGCCACTCTCTACATCAAAGAGGATATTGTATCAAAACTCATCAGCTTAAAAGAGGAATACTTCCAGAATCATTACAGATGAAAATACCAAACACCCAAAATAATTTAGTCCTGAGATCACACTGTTAGTCCCCGAGTACAAAATAAGACAGAGTGAGATGAAGAATAAAATCAGAGAGGCATCGAAAGGAAAAAGTGTAGCACTAAGTGATTTCAATTACCCTCTGGTAGACTGGGTAAAGGTAAGTTCTACTCACAATAAAGAGATACAGTTTCTAGATATCCAATATAACTGTGCCCTAAACACAGTTGGGCAAGGAACTGACCAGAGAGAAGGCAACTATGGACAATCTTCAGTGATCCTGAAGAGCTAGTGCAAGATACAGCTGCTGTTGAACTGACTGCAAGCAGCAAAAATAGGACTATTAAACTTAATTGTGTGTAAACATAAAATATGGCAGACTATATGGAAGTCAAGAGAGGGAAGGTGGACACATAACAATTGAACATTGAACATTCAGAGCAAGGCCATTGTTTCCTTGGATATAAATACTGTTTTATATTATGGAAACAAGTTGTAATTTCACTCTGATTTGCCATGATTTAATTTTAGTGTTTTCCTTATAGTGATTTGTGTTAATGAAACAATTTAGCATGGATTTCGAAAACAAATACTGCTAGAAAGAAAACACAGGATAGGGCAGATGCAGCCTAGATATGAAGTAGCTATACATGATCCATCAAAATATATGTATGGTATAAGGAATTGTTTTATCACCACATTGTTGGGAAAGAAAAAGGAGTTCTTGAAAGATCTTTCAGGAAACTAAAGAAAGTAAGAGAATGTAGTTGGTCTGAGGAAATTAGTAAGAACAAAAGGAAATTCAATCCACAGGATGGTGTTTTGCAGTAGATACAGAATGAATTGGGAAACTATCTTAAATAGTTCTAGTTAAAACTTTTGGTACATAACATTGCTTCGCTTTGAACCCCCCCTTCCACTTTTTGTTAAAGAGATGATTACTCCATGTAGAAATTTCTATGTTTCAGTAGTACAGAAATACACACTTTGGTATTGATATTGTAGACACAATTCATTGTTGTCAGCACTTCTTCAAGGAAAAGATGTAGATGTTGAAATGTTTGCTCAGTTGTTTCACCTAAAACAATAACGAAAGATATTTTGATTAGGAAAGTGCTTATACCCATTGATATTGTCTAATCATATAGAATCTGAGGAAAATTTAGATAAAATCTAGTATCCTAATTGAATTTCCCTTTTTTCAGCATGTTAATAATTGGAAAGAGTCCTAATTGTTCCTAAAACCTGGCTGTCCACCACATAAAACATATAATCTTGATTTTGATGTATTTTGTTTCTTATACTGTGGTAGAGGCTGTTTGGGAAAGGATTTGGGACATGCATGACACATGTAAATGGTTACATAAAACTGATCAGTGAAGATTATGACTGTGATAGGGTTAGAGCTGAAAGCAATCTTTATCTCTGCAGTATTTTTATCCTCCTCAGAATCTACAGGCTTTCACAGCTTTCAGTGAATTTTTTTTCTCACTGAACTAGATTCACAGAGTTGTTTTTCATTTGGGAAAAAAAAAAGATTTTTTTGTTGTAATGATGAATTGGTGCACATAAGAGATGGTTCTCTGAATGACTAATACGCATATTAGAATAGTTCAGCATTCCCAAACATGTGAAATGCAATATGCAGCAGCCCCTTTACTAAAAAATCAGAAAAGAGGCTGCCATTATCAGTAAAGATAACAGAGCACAACAAATCCCCAAAGGAAAGCAGTGCAGCTAAAAACTAAATAAACTAACCCAAACAAAAAGCTGATAGGAGAAGGAATTTGGATGAACATCCATGCTCTTACTATACACATTACAATCTGTGTTTGTTACTAATGGTAATAAAATCACACATTTTACCACACAAAATCCATAGTGGATGTGAGCAGCTGTAACGAAGATGGTAAATGCAACAAGTATTGGTTCCTCTAATCTGCCCTGAAATCCAGACGTCGCTGTGAAGACCACGAGAGCTAAGGGAACCAAAAGCCAATGAAGCACTTCAGATCTTGTGTTGGTCATTTGGCAAATTATCATTCTGCACTGTAGGAATTAAAGTCAAGAAAATTAGAGGGCGCCAAAGGAAACACAATAAAATTTGAATATGAACACAGATTTCAGTTGTGAAAGCTCAGAAAACTGGGGCAGCACAATTTGAGATTTGCTAACTTGGAGGTGACATCCAGGCTAGGCTTTTATTGTACGATTGCTCTGCAGGGACAGAATCCTTGAAGAAAGCTAAGGATGAAGTATTAAAAAATCCTTAACTATCCATAATCTCCCTCTTTTTTTCTTCCTCCTGTGGCAGATACACGTCTTTGCAAATAACCTCAGGTTCTTCAAGGTCATACTGGAGAATAACCTTTAAATTTACAGCATCTCCTGTGTAACTAGTCTGGAAGCCACAAAAAGCATACAAGGCTAGCCAGTCTCACCAATGCTTTGCATGTTTGGGTTGGACTTGTTTCCTACTTGAGAAAGTAAATGTAAATCATGCACAGCAGCCACAATATACCAGACTTAAGCCCATTTAAAGGCACAATCCTACACATATTTATTCAGAAGTTAAGTTCCACTGTGTTTAATGAAGCTTCCAGATTAATCTCAATAAGGCTGCAGCCTTAACTCCACTGAAATCACTGGGCCTATATATTCTGTATGTTCTGCCTAAATGAATTGTGGCTAATGTGTTAGAATTCCAGAATAAAGAAACTACGACAGCCAATCTGTGCATCATGCAAAAAAAACCAAGTTCTAAAACAGAGGTAATAAGAATGTGTTTCTTTGGTTCTTGAAATGTGGGAATAGGGAAAAAGAGTGGGGAAAACCCCTTAGGTTTCCAATCACAGAACTTTTCAAACACAACAGTTGTTATTTCTTTGTCACTGCCATGAAACATGCATCTTACAGTGAAAAAAAAAGAGTAAACTGCTGCTTAACGAGGAACATCTGTCAGTATTTCTTCTCTTGTAAGCATCTCACAATCATTAGCTGAGATACGTCTGGATATTGTCAGGAACAGGAAATTCCAAAGTAAGTTTTTCTTGTTGAGGAACATAGCCTAAACTACTCACAAAAGCACCCACTCAGGACAAAAAGCATTCTGCAAGAAATTGCGTCCCTTTTGGGATAAAGCATGGCTGTCAGACTGGCTGCAGGTTCTAAAGTGGAACTAAGTGAACTCAAACATCTGTGCATATTTCTGTACGCAAGTATCAGTAACATTTAATATTTTCTTCTGGTTTTGGAAACTAAATTTTGAAAGTACCAATGCCATGTAAACGCATTTATCCACTGCCACTAATAAGCCATGCTCTGCTTTCTGTATCTAGTGTTTTATGGGGAAAACATGAGCAATCAGCATTTGTTTCTTTCTCTTTGACGTAAATTAGGGAATGAATGGATGGTGAGTCATTCACTCCTCCATGATATGGGGGTGAGTGGGGATGGATCATGTAGGACTTCATTTGCACAACTTTCAGCTGTCTTTTTTGGTTCACTGCATAGCTACACTTGAACACAGAGCCTGCCACAAAGGAACCTCTCCTCTTCTGGTGTTGTCTTCGGGCTTTAATAGAGATCCTGGCCTGAACCGCTTACTGAGCAACAACCAGTTCTAAGGAAGTATTTGACTTCCATATGGGCCCTCCTGCCATATCATCATCAACACCACCATCATCAATATATTTATACCACACTTTTCCCTCAAAACTGGGACTCAAGGTGGCTTACAAAATGGAATTGTTACAAAATTATTGAAAACATACAAAAGACCATCATGAAGACAGACTTAAATTATTAATAATATGAAAACAATTTTAAAACATACCCTTACAATGATAAAATGAAGTTTAAAAAGCAGTACATTTAGAATAATACAGAACCCTCTCAAAAGCCCATTCCTTAAAAATCTATGATCCTGTGACCTTTGTGGAATGAAGAAATAACAGATATAGTACCACTTCATTGATTAGAATAACACTGGAAAAGCATTTGTCTTTAAAGAAAATGTTCCCCTATTCCCCACAACCCAAGAAGTAACTTACTATGATATTTGAGAATATAATTCCAACCATCCACAAAAACAACCTTGTTTGTTTCACTAGTATTTCACATGGAGAGAGAGCCACCCAAGTAGTCAAGAGTGTAAAGAGCAGCACCGGAGAGAATAGTGGTAGAAGTCCCTCATACAAAGAGTCCTTTAGCAGTGTTTTCTTTTGATATGCTCTGAAAATAGAGAAGTTGCTTGATGAAGTGAGACATTCAATTATAGAAACCTCACAGGGGAAATGTTCTAGAGCAATGGTCACAAACGTTCACCACCTCTCTTTGAAAATTATTAGTAATTAGAATCTCTGTGAATAAAATAGAAAAACTACATTTCTGTTTCACAAGCAGATTTTTGTAATTTGGGCAGAATTAAATTATCTTCCTTCACTTGGTCCAGGATCCCTTTTCCTACTCCTATTTTGCAACAAAACACAAGACCCACAATAAATAGGCATTGTTGAAAAGACCATACCATGCTACCAGAGGGAAATGTTTTGTTCAACTCAGTGCAAGAAACAATGTGATGACTGTAGTAGCTAAGAAAAATGCCTATAAACCTTTGGGGACTTTTAGTTGCATTCAACACAATATAAGTTGTGTTTTCCAGAACCATCCTGGTTGTCCTTCATCTTACCCATGTGGGTCAACATGCATTAAGTTTTGTCTATTCTGTATAGTAATCTCTTGATGCTGACCATTCCACATAAAAAACTATGATGTCAGAACCTCTGAGGAATCCAAAGCTCTACCAGTATGAGCCCAGCTGAGCAGAAAAGAAGGAGGAATGGTATCTCTCCTCCTAACCTCCCCCCATTAAAATTTCTCTTCCCACCAATGGGAGGAAAATGAACCACACCAACTGCAACACTGGTACAGTTCTCACTCTCTCCTGGTTGTGTACCAGGGCATGGGAGGGACTCTCTTTTTGAGCCTAGTATTTTAGAGGTAAGGTTTTTGGTGTATTTGAGAGGTAAAGGCATAGATACTTCTGGAGCTGGATCTTCCCTTTTGAGGGTGAACTCCTTTCTGCCTTTGGAGAGGAAACCACAAAAATCCTATGGCTACTCTTAAGCCCACTCAAGGACCATTGGTTTACATAGTTAAGAATCAGTATTCTCTTTTAAAATCACATCCAATTATAGATACTCTATTTGCTGGCATATAAGACTCACTTATTTTCCTGAGAAATACTGTTTGAAAATGAGGTGCATCTTATGCGCCAGTGCATCTTATATGCTGGCAAACTGTATTTGCTAGTGTATAAATGGGGTGTGTCTTATGCGCTGGTGTGTCTTATACCCCAGCAAATATGGGTATATAGGGAACATTCAAAACATCTTTGTCTATGGTTAGGAAAACCCTTTCAAAAGTTTTCCACAATTTGCTCAAACATGACATTCTAAAGAGGCTTTTAAAAATGGACTACTTTATATACGTGAATGGGAAAGAGACCATTAACATTAATTTTAAATAATCAGTACAGCCCATGTATACAGAACATTAATTCTTATATATACCAATGAAGGTTTTATTGTCTTTCTCATCCCTATCTCAGAAATTAATAATGGAAAATTTCTTTATGATTGTTATGTCTAAAAGGTAAAAGCAAAAGCCCACCATGGTCCATATGATAGATATTCATCCAGTAAAGGAGTTTCCTTCTGGTTTCTGGGGATGCCTCCAACCCTAGAATTATGACGATCCATACTTAAACCCACATCATCCCAGTTCTAGGTTGCATTGGCAACTGTGATGACTGCTGAAACATTTTATTGGGATCCTAAGCTGGTAACAAATTCTGTTCACACTGTCTGTTTTTTCCCCAAAACCAAGAGAATGAGAGTAAATCTACATGTTCAAAGTAAGCAGCTGCTGAAGCTCTCCAGTACTAGGAAGGATCTGAGATCTCACATCAAAGACTCCCCTGCTTATGGAGAACTCACCCTGCCAGAAAAAAGGTTCTAATTTATTATGCTAGTCTTCTGTGCAGATGGAGTTTTTGATGTGGCTCAGATTAAGTCATTCTTGCATTTTGAAGCGGTCCAGTCCAGTATTCCAGAGTCATTTGCTTTTTCTGAACATGTAAAACTGCCCTTAGGTCAGCAGGCTTCCAGATGTTTTTGGACAGCAAGTCCCAGCAGTTATAGGTGATACAAACAACATTGGGAATTGCAGGTCAACAACACCTTGAGGGATGCATGATTTTATCCCTGCCTTAGATGCTTCCTGAGCCATTCTTGTTTCTTTTTGTAGAAGTGTGGTTTTCCCAGAATTACTCAGCACTTCTGAATGAAAAAAAAACGACCTCTCGAATAAAAAAGCAATCACATCTATTTTGTCAGGCTCACGGATCAAGGATGTGGATAACACAGGCATACAGAAAGCAAGGGAAGCTTCATTAATAGCATACTTTATCTGAGATACCCACATAGGCACAATAAGCCGATCTTCATTTCCAATCTATTTGCCAAATACAACAGTTTAACTACCTTGGAAATAGGTTTAACAGGAATACATCCAATAAATATTTTAACTTAAAATGAAGCAACTAGTTTAGTTACATAAATCGTGAAATCAGTGTGTCATGTTGAAGTAAGGGAGACAGCATGGGAATCACCTCTTAGGACAGCGCAGGTAAAGAAATGGAGTGAAATATTAGAAATAATTAAAAACAATGTACTGCTTACGGAAATGTGTTAGCATAGAGAGCATTGCTTTTAAGTCTTGCAGTGTTGTGGTTATGGGGCTGAGATGACCACAGATAGGAAAAGCAGATAGCTGGAGAGAGTGGGGAGAAATACACAGTATCTCATGCAAACTGGATGGGACATGACACACACAGGAACACATTTAAGAACAAGCTGCTCATTGAAAGAAACACTCCCTGTTGAAACATCAGATGTATTTCAGTGAAAGGAAAAGAGACAGAGGCACATGACTTAAGTGGGATGATAGAGCATTTACTTATGATGACACTTACATGTAAATGTTGTAGAACGTCTGTGGAAGGGAAAGAATTATGCAGCAGACTAGAAAGAGAAAATGTATAAATGGTGATTCATGGTCACTCTGCCTTTAAAAAAAAAAGCTCTAATGACTTAATACAGCTATCTCAAGGGACTATGTATGCTGACATTGGCCCTGATACTTAGCACCAGGGTCATCTATGCTTATGTGGAGGCAAAGGTGAAAGAAGAGAAAAATCTCCAGGACATGAGAGGAAATGTGAAGCCCAGAACAATGAGGCAAATTAGATGTCTGGGTCTTATCTGCATACAATCAATGGCCATGTCCCATATAACCCCTCATAATAGCCATATACAAGAACAGCAATATACAAACTACATGAAGTTCTACATGTATTTTGCGGTGTTGTCAGCTGTGAGTTCAGGATGGCTAAAGTAATCACAGCAGGCTGGCTAAAGTAGCTGCACCATCACTAGCAATGCAGTAACTGTAGGAAGATACACTGGTCATTGTGTGTGAAATCTGTTACTGAATCTTGTGACCGGTATCTGCCAATCTGATCAAAGTAGTGGCAGAAAAGATAAGATGTTTAACCATCCCCTTGATGCCATTTTCTTGATCAGAGCAGCCCATCTGCTCCATGACAGAAAATATGGGTGCCTGGTTTTACTCACTACAGCAAACAATATTTTATCAGCACCATCCAGGATACTAAATATGACACAATGGAATAGACACTGCAGCAACAAAAAACATGAAACAGCTGAGCTCAGGACAACATGTAAAGAAACATCTGTGAAATGTACATATCCAGACTTAGCTTATTCACAGGATTCACCTGGAAGCTTTAGTCAGGCACTAGCTAAGTGAAACTTCTATGGGCTTGCCTACACTGCCTCTCAAGATCCTGTTTTACTTCTCTCTTTTCTGATTTCATGCTCCCTCTACAGAATGGATCTCAACCTTTGGTCCTTCAGATGTTTTATAACTCAAGTCCCAGAAGCCCCAGACAGCAGGGCCAATGCTCAAGGATTCTGGATGTTCAAATTCAAAGCATCAAAAGGATCAAAGGTTGAGAACCACTGCTACAGAGCATGTCCAAACTTGGTGTATGATGTGAGAAGAAACCATAGTTTTCCTTCAGAAACAAGGATATGTGTTTAAACATCTCCATTCTTTCCAATAAAGACTATCCTATAAAAGTTAAGGTATATTTAGTGCAATTTAAACTAATGATTTGAATATTAGGATGAACATGAAACTGTTCCAAGAGCATATGACTTATCAGTTTCAGCCACTTGTTTTAAAATTAATTTTAAGCAATCTATAACAAAAAGACATACATAAACACTATTACAGTAACATCACAGAAATCAGAAACAGAAACAAGACATAAACAAATTAATAACAGTTTGAACATGCATTAATAAAACAATGTTTAGAGTCAGAAACATTAACTTTACTTACTATATAATAAATTACTAAGTTCTGTCTACTCATTGTTATACTGAACTTGAGTGCTGATAAGTTTGATGCAAAACCCAAAACAGCTGATCCCAGATTCTGATAAGTACTCTTCCCCATCCCATCCCCACTGTACTCTATTCTTGTTTGCCCCAGCAATTTTTTCCCTGGAGTTAAATACAGAATATCAGCTACTGCCTCTCTATTAACACAGATCAGTTGGGAGATAAGTAGATCCAGAGATATATAAAGCTAAAATACCTGTGTGTCAAGCAATGTTCTTCAATATTGCTTTGCTTTCATGCACTTTGACCACATCTGCATGAAGTCAGTAATGGCCTTAGCCATTTTTGTGTGAATCAAATTAGTAATAATTGGGCCAGCAGTTAACAATTCTAAATCTATGCTCTTGGCAATGATTTACATCACACTATGAGTGTTTCTATTCTGGTGTTAACTTGTATGTATTTGACCTATTTAATATATTCTTTCCCCTCCTCCATTTCTTTATTGTGTTCATATCAATTTATTCTCGGGGGAAAGCTGAACATACCACCCAATCTTGAGACAATCTGTCTGGAAAGCAACAGACTTGAGATCTTCATTCCACAGCAAGCTTTGCCTTCCAAAGGCAAGTTGGACAACCATAATATACACTAATAGCAATATCAATTATTTGAGTGCCAGTTTTTCTGTAATTAAAATGGCACCACCCACACAGAAGGGAAAGGAATCACTTGCTAGAAGGAACCCAGGAGAGAATGAGAAAGAAAGTATGTGTCCCATAGCAGCATTTCACACTAAAACATTTTGCTGCATGCCCTGTTTGTAAACTCAGATGCTGAGCTATGACAGCCAAAGTACGGAACTTAAGAAACATGGGGGAGTTATTAGCTTGCTTGGAGGAATCCTGAGGGTTGCAGAAGTCAATAAGAATCTTTATGATTATAACTAAAAAAAACCTAATACAACAATCTCCCTATAAAACAGTTGAGCACGTTCAGTGGCAAAAGAAAATGGAGCACAAGGGGTGGAAGACCAGGTGTGGAGCATGGGAAGAACAAAACAGTGTATCTTCAAAAAAGAAATGAATGGATTGGATGAATGGAGCACTCCACATGCCTGCATTTTCTTGAAGTTTCTACTTTTTATGAGACTATTTAAAATACATTATATTGCCACAGCAGTAGTAAATACAGTACTCACCCCAATATAAAAGTTCACTGTGAATATATCAGTTTAATATGTTAAAGCTGTTCAGTTGCCTTGTTGCTAATTATCACTATGTGGGACAGGAGAACACAACTCAAATTATTCTGACAGCTATTTATAGTGCCACGGCTGTTAGCTGTGCTTTTGTTATAGTTTTAACTATTTTTCCTTCGCCCATTTCTGCTAATTCCCTCTTTCCTTCTTTCTCTGTGCCCCATATCTCTGCTGTCTCCTCTACCTCTAATTATCTTCTTCAACTTTTCAATTAACTTTGCTCTACCTATCCCACAACCCCTTTTTTCATCTCTTCCACAGCCATATACCCCAAATCTTTGCCTTGCCTTTCTTGATATTCTCACTCACTTTTCTGCAACCCATTTTCTCCCTGAAGTTATCCTTCTGAACTTGTTTTGTCATCCCCTTTCTCTTTCTTCACTTCACATGCTTCCCCCTCTCTGTTTTATTTCCTTCAGTTCAGAAAGAGGGCAAGAAGATGTGCTTTCCTTTCACACTGTTTATTATTTTTCTGGATGTGTGGTGGCAGCAGCACACAAGGAGCTCAATCAGAGGAGCTGGCAGGCCAGATAGCAAGACAGGCATTAGCTCTACTGTGCAGCTCTGAGTCCAGGAAAAATAAGAAGAACAGAATCCCAGTGACACAGGGACCCTTCCATCTCCATGTCAAGTTCTTGGGCAGACCTTAATTGTTTCCAAAAGATTTCTACACAGAGGCCACAAAGGGTAGAAAGGGTGGAATTCAATTTCAGTTGAATTCCTCAACTGGAAGCAGCAACTGGCAAATGGACCTCTTTTGTGCAGGTCTAACATAACAGTGTGGGTACATAATCTTTGTTCTTAAAAAAGCCTTGAGAATGATTTTCTTGCAGATGCAATTCTTCATATTGTTTATTAGTTTAACATCACAATTACTTCCTAATTTCCCCTCTCTTTTCTCCTAAAAACAAAGGCAACACAGCTGCACCATTTAAAACATCTGGATGATCTCCCTCCAAGAAGAAACAGCTCAAGTATTTTGAATACCTGCCTGTGCATTTACAGGCTTGCAGTTCTCAGAACTGCCTTACAGTTAATCTTCACTGTAGTTATGGTTTCTATTAAAAAGAGCCTTTGCAATAAAAACTTGACTTACATACAGCAGTTAAAACATCTGCATTGCATTAGTATAGAGATGAGACCAAACAATAGTGCTCGAGGTTAAACCTAAATTTCCTGCTGCAATCTTAAAGTTTGATTTCTCAAAAGAACAGTGAACAAGGGGAGCAGAAATAGTTTTAGGCTAAAATAAGCAGTCAGTGACTATTAGCTGTTCACTTCTTTTTTTAATGGTTTTGGTTTTGTTTCATACAAAGTACAATTTCCAGCTAGGAAGAACACATTGCTTACACCAACCTTTTGTGTTTTATAAAGTTTTCAGATTTGTTTCAGTTTGGCAGGGGGTGGGGTTTCCTTAGAAGGGCAGGTAAAGTTTTTTGGCCTTTTCCTCCATTAACATGTTTTCCTGGGCATCTTGATAATGAATGATCTGGTCAGCTAAGCAGTTTGCTGTTGCCACCATTATGATCAAGTGGATTTTCAGCCATTACTCCAAGTAGCCACTCAGATACTTTTGCCAAGTATTGATCACAGCTAACAGAGGGTCACTGTCAAATGCTCAGTGGTGACTAATAAATGCCACCAAATGGCTAAGTGATGTCCAATTAATACTTGATGGTTCCCAAGAGAAGACTGAGAAACAGTGATAAAAAGTATCAGAGGCTCTTAACAGTGCTTTGTTTTCATCTCCCCATCTTGCACTCCCTCAATCCCTGATGATCATGTCAGATAATAACTTAATCTAGCAAAGGGAATAAATGTTCAAGGCTGCAGTCTTATGGTCTCTGGGCTAGCATACCAGTGATCACAGGATAGAATAAAAAATCAATTTCTAAGATGGAAGGCAGAGTCCTAATCTTAGATCCCTTTTCCATGGACCCATCTTTCGTAACTCTTCCCTCTCTAGCACCAGGGCAGGAGAAATGGGTGAAGTGGAAGTGCGGTATGGATGGAGCTTGGACAACTCTGAATATACAACATCCAACATGGAGAAGATTTAGATTAGCAAGATAGTTGGTTTCAGTGATGTGAAACCTTTTGTGGTAGAGAAGAACAAAAAAAAAAAATGTCTGATGGAGCAGCAAATGTAATTCCTCCTTCCTGCTTAGGAAATATCAGAATGTTTTGGCCCCAGAGAACTCCAACATCCATTAATTTCTCTTCTTATAGGACCACTATGATAAACACAGCTTTAGAAAAAACAGGCTTACAGTCTTCTGCACTTATTATATCTACAACATACTAATATCATCATCTAGGAAAAGACAGCTTAATTGCATGAAGGCTGCACAAAATTCACTGGGGCTGGTACAGGAGAAATGCTCTGTTCACAAAAGCATTTGGCTAACTTGACACTAGCATGCAGGGGAAATATTTGTAGCTGAATTAGTAGTTTCAGTGTTGAAGCCTCCCTCCTGGCAATTAGTTGGCCTCTTCTTTACCTTTTTTCAACTGGATTTTCAAGATCTACAGCTTTACCTTAGTTTTTCTAGTGCAGATCTCCCATCCCTCCTTCCCTTTTGCTTAATGTGCTGTATTTTTATACTGAAAGCCTGCAGGGCGTGCCTTTTATCTATATACAATACCAAGAAAATTCTTATTTTATATAAAAAAAAATGCTGTCAGCAAAATAAGTATTATCCATAATATTAAGAACAAAGGCTAACAGTTTAGCATCTTAGCATGTTTTTACATGCACAGCTTCTCTTTGAGTCACTATGTAATGTAAATATAAAATGTGTATTGGTAGAATGAGCAATCACTTTCTTTCCTATGTTCCATCCTTGCAGTTGCAATATTCAGGTATGCCGTAAATACAGCAGAAGAGGCTCAAAAAAGAGTCATGCAGTGCAGTCATGTGCATGTTTACTCTGAAAAAACTATGTCTAATGGAATATACCTCCAGGTCAATGTGCATGTGCTGCTGCAGTGCAACCCTATGTCCGCCCACTCTTGAGTAAGTCCTACTAGAGGTAATGGAATTTTCTCTTAGGTGAGTTTCTATAGGATTGCAGCCTGAGAAATTGAACAAGAATGATAAGAACTATGGAGAACAAAACATGAGGAAAGATGGAAAGAGCTGGGCATATTCAGCTTAGTGAAGAGAAGACTGAGGGGTAACATGATTGTACTCTTTAAATACCTCAAGGGCTGCCACAGAGAGGAGAGTGCAGGCCTGGTCTCTGCTGCCCCAGAGGGTAGCACTGGCTCCAATGGTTTTAAGTTACAGGAATTGAAGACTAGAAGGAACTTCTTCATAATAAGAGTGATTCGGCAATAGAATGAATGAATTACAGAAGTGGTGGGGGTCTCCTTCTCTGGACATCTTCAAGAAGAGCTACTTCTGGGAATGCATTAGCTGGAGATCCTCCACTGAGCAGGGTGTTGGATTTGATGGCCTGTGAGGCCCCATCCAACTCTATGATTTTTATGAGTCAGCTAGAGCAGATACATGGTCCCGTCTAAACCAGCTGTTGTTATATGAAGTTATATGAACTCCAAGGCCATTCTTACCCACCCACCCCTGCAATCCAGTAGTTTTTCAGGTTTTATTTCTAAAACATTTCTAAAATAGTTCCCAAAGCCCTCTGTAGCATGAAGCGCAATTATGGCACATTTTTGGCTTCCCACTCAAACTGTTCCAGGCCTGGGGGAGGGTTTTTCTAGCCAGGAAGTAAACTTCATTTTTCTAAGCAAGATATGAACCTCCTGTTTACAATCAGGCTTCTCCTAAGTCCATAAGAAGGCAGAAATGTAGCAAAAATGTCCTGGGGACCATTTAAAAACCCCTCCCATTCCAAAAAGTAAAAAAAAAGAAGAAGAAGAATTAGGTGTGGCATGGTATGGGTGCAGCCCTTCAAAATTCCCTGGAGAGGCCAAAGCAGTCCCTTAAGCCATTGCCCACCTTGCTTTACATGACAGCAGACAAAGTGGCTGCTGGAAGCCTGTTTTTGGCTGAATGGAAAGGGATGGCAGAGGAGATTTGGGGGGCCAGATTTTAAAGCTTTTTAATTCTTTACATGTTAAGAAGTGTAAAATATGTGTAAAATCTATTACTTCTCAACCACAAGAACAGTTGTTAAGGCTTGTGTTAAATGGGTTACCACATCTCTTGATGGACAAGCATACAGGACAAAAGCTAAACGGCATGGGAAAATTGCATTTCATGTTTTCTTCAGGCACCATTGCACATACCCTATGCCACTCCTTGACCAAGTAGTAGTAATTTTCTCCAGGCATCTTAGCTCCCCTCTCTATAGGTCAGCTTCCATGTCAAACTATGTCCCTAATTATCAGTGTTCATGTTAATTTGTGCCATGGAATTACACTACGGAGTGAATATAGTACAAGACCACTGAAGTCACACAGTCCCTGCCAAGATGACCCACAATCTCTGAACAACTTAATGAAAGGAAAACAGGGAGAGATCAGACTTCAGGGAAGTATAATGTAGTAAAAAAATTGCTATCGCACAGCAGAAAGTTTTCCAGAGTCTTCCAAAAGTAATGGCTATGGAAAAGTTGGTGGATGAAAAGAGAACTATGTAACCACCAATATTTTGAGGTAAATTTTAGCTTTTCTCCATAAAACAACATAAGTCAGTTGGCATGTACAATGGCACTTTGGGCACAAAACAGAATAGCATCACTCCTTTTCTACTCTCCTTTCACTGACACATAAATACCATTTTATTTAAACAGGTATTTGTTTATTACATGGTTGTGCAAAAGGTGTTGGGTTATTATATTTTGAACTGATTTTATGCTTTTTAAAATTTTGGTGATTTAATATCATAAGTTCTTTTATTATGTTTTACCTTATTTCATTCTGTTTTAATTTTTTTTATCATTAGATTTTTAGTCCTATCTAGTTTTATCCTTGTTACCTTCAGGTCTTATCTCCTAAATAAATAAATAAATAAATAAATAAATCCCAAGGAATATGATTATTTCATATTGAAGCTTGCCTGGTAGAGGAAAAGGGAAAAAAACATTAAGACTTCAATCGTACATGCACTTACCTGGCAGTAAAACCCAATAAACAAGGGTTTATGTCTGAACAAGGTTTATGTCTGAGTGGACAAGGACAGAACTGGCTATAAGCAGTGTAAAGGCACATATACTATAAGGAGCACACATACTCAAAAGTGATGGTTTGCCGCCCATTATTTATCTAGGTCTACTTATAAGTAAATTCCTCTGACTTTCTTTCATGTAATTCATTAAAAGTAAGCTTTTTTCATTACAGGTTTTCTCAGTGTTATAACTATATTAATAACAACAAAAATATTAATGTTTTGAGTAAATACTTGTTTCTTTAAGATATTATGGAGGCAGAATTAAGTTTCATGCCAATTTGCGTATTTGTGCTTGCTTTTTGTTTAAAAAATGAATGTGAAAATATCATACTGCTAGCACATTACTAACATAATGTTATCTTTGCAAAAGCAAAACAACTGCATAATGGCAATGAGTTACACTCTCCCCACAGTAACACTATTGTACTACCTTTATTAGTAGCATTTTGGAACTCTGCTTTCTCTCAAGTAAATGTGTGCAGGAATGCTGCCCAAAGCATGTGAACACTGACTGCAATGGGCCTTCAGTGTGTTGACATTCAGTAAATTCATGGATGAAACATCACTTACAAAGTATCCTGAAAGTATATTCAAATTGGCATCGGCTTGCTGCAGGGTTGTTACTGTTTTAATTGCTTACCTATAAGGAGGATTATTAGTGTGTCTGTGAGATAACAACCAAAGACAAAAGGCCTGTGCCAGACTTCTACTCCAAATCCAGCGGTTAGCAAATACATGCCTATTAAAACCTGAAAGAAAAAGAAAGGGAAAAACTCCTTTCACTTTATTTCAAGAAACATATTAAGAATATGTTTTTAAAAACACAAAACCCTAGTTATTCTGTTCCACCCACTAGCCTTTCTATGGCCATTTCCTCACTAGACTGTTATAGTGCTATTATTCCACTTTCAACATCCTATGGAATCCTGGGGTTTGCAGTTTAGGGAGGGGCCTCAAAGGAAATAAGTGACCTCAGAGGCCCCTCCCTAAACTGCAAACCCCAGGATACCATAGGATGTTGAAAGTGGAATAATAGTACTGTAGCAGTCTAGTGTGGAAATGGTCTATGTTGAGACCTAATGAAGTAACATCACAATTAAATATTTAGTGAGAATTTATGTCTGATATTGTGGACACAGAAGGGTGGCGTTGAGCTGGATGAGCCCCCCCACACACGTCATTTCCAGTTTGATAGCTCTGGATTCTCAAGAGAACTAGACACCTGCCAGTTATTGTTGCCAGATTTTCTAAACAAGATTAACAGAGAGTCAGAATTCAAACATGCAGGATTAACAATCGAGAAGCTTTTGTTCTACCCAGATACCAAATGAAAATATTGACTTCTGTTATCTGTGCTTCTTTGTAAAATTAACATATTGTCCACACTCATAAATTACATGAGACATGCATTTCTGTCTTTATGAAGATCCCACACCCTATTTTTACCATCTTGTTCAATCTACATAAAGGGAAAAGCTTTCCAACTGTCAAATAATGGACATCTGCTAGTCCTATGAGACAAGCTTTCCAGACCTGAAATAAGGGACTTTGCTTACAAGAAGGGACATTTAACAAACCTAAGTCCAACCTAGGCACATCATATAGCTTGATACATTGCCTTGTTGTGTAGATTACCTTAGGGACTAGATATTGGACTATCTTTTTCTGAATGTCAAAGAAAGAGGTGACTGTTGTGGAAGGTGGGCATCTTTCCTCTGCTCCCCCTTCCACTGTGGATGATATCCTTTTGCTGTGTGTCTGCAGAAGGCTAGAATGGTTGTCTGGGAGAAATGGCAGAGAGAGAATGCTGAGCTGCAAGACCCCAAGGAGAGATTGCCTTTCCCATCGAAATCTGAAGGGGAAGCTGTGAACTTTACTTGGAAGATTTGGCCATGTGTAATGCTATGTATTTGTAAGCACATGCCACTGAAATCATTGCTGGAAGTGCCAATGGAAGTGCCAATGGTGCACTTCCATGATTGTTCTTGTTGTGTGCCTTCAAGTCATTTCTGAATTATGGCAATCTTATTATGGGGTATTCCTGGCAAGATTTGTTCAGAGTGGGTTTGCCTTCGCTTTCCTCTGAGAATGAGAGAGTGTGACTTGCCCAAGGTCACCCAGCAGGCTTTCATGGCTGAGCAAGAATTCAAACCCTGGCCTCCAGGACTCAAAATCACTACACCATGCCTCCATGATCAGAATTAGTTATTTTGCAGATGGAAAGTCCAATGGAAGCTTCTGTGAACAGAACTCAGCGAGGGGTTAGATGAGTAGATTTGCCAGTTCCGCCGTCACCCTGCAACCCCATGTCATTTCCCATATTGTTCTGGAGAGCCAAGCCTCCAGAACAGATGTCCATGTGGGTGCATAGGAAACAGGAAACCAAGACCCAATGTACCACCTTATTTCTTGAGTAAAATTCCACTGTTGGAGGCCTAGTTTTAACCCAATGATAAAAACCATCATGTGAAATCTTAGACTTGATATAGAAAACCATCAATATAGGCCCTAAAAAACTGGTACAGGAGAATTGGGGTAAAGGCCAGAGGGAAATTATGTCCATTATCACTTGTACTTCATCCTCCATAAACTGCAATTCTTAAATAATTCCATACATCTTTTAAGTAGTTAATACTATTGATGGAAGATTTTTTAACATAAACTAAGCAATATAATTAACACAAATGAAACCATTTTTCCTAAGCTGAGCACAGCAGACTGCTTGTAAGAATGGTTCCTATTAAGTTTTTATAAAATGTGATGAGGAGGGAAAAAGACATGTCACCCTTTTATTGAAAGCTTTTTGCAGGATAAGCAATACTAATGCTACGATAAGATATAACAGGAATCAAGCATACTACTTTAATTAAAGTAGTTATTAAACAAGAATCAGTACTCAGTTCACCAGTCACTGATCTGAGGTGCTGCCTATATTATGAGCTAGATGTCTTGGGTCATATTGCAAAATAAAATATAGAAGCTGAATATGGCTCTCTGGTTGTAAAATAACTTAATCTGTAGATCCCATGAGGAAAAAAAAACCCTACATCCAACACAAAATGCATTTAAAAAAATATTTCTGAGTTGTTAATGCACTGCTGTGTGAAAACTTCAAAGCATGAATTTCTACATTGTATATTACTGCAAGACAATTGTAGCATTATTTGATCCTGTTGGAATCTGGCTGTTTTGCAAGTATATCAACTGGTAGGCACTTGAATTCACTGTTGGACAGTGCTTAATTCCATCAGCTGCAATCATGTGGCATCAAAATTTTGAAATGGTGATCTATTCATTTTTCTTGTAGGGCTGTAATTAGACACTATAGGAGATAATGGGGCTCCTGCCAAAAACAGCAGCTCCTTATCTCTTCACCTACTCTGTCCCATAATTTACAATGCATAACATTATTGTTGTGCCTTCAAGTTGTTTCCAACTTATGGCAACTCTAGGGTGAATCTATCACAGAATTTTCTGGTACTGAGAGTGTCTGATGAGCCAAGATTACCCAATAAGTTTCCATGGCTGAGTGGGGAATTGAACCCTGGGTCATTTCCGCATGACAACACTCTTCCACATTGTCTTGCTGCAGTCCTGGGTCCAGAAGGGAGCACATCAGCAATGCTCCCCTCTGCACCCACTTGGTCCATGCGGAAGCGAACACAATGGTGCCACGTCTTCCTTCCACAGCAGCACCAGTAAATAAGTAAATAACCACGTAAATAAGCGTCGCCAATGCGCTTCTGCAGCTTCCACATGGCCAGAAGTGACGGGAGCGCCATGCTATCGCAGATGCGAAACAGATTTTTTCCGTTTTGCGAAAACTGCACAAGTGCAATGCTCTGTGACAGGATGGCAGCGGGACGGGGATGACGTCATGTGGAAGTGCGACCTGACCACTGCCATCCTATGGCAGAAATGAAACAGCAACGTCATCCAGAAAGGGCCCTGGTCTCCAGGGTCATAGTCCAGTGCTCAAACCACTACACTACAGTGGCTGTCAGTACTTTAAGTTTCCCAAACCCCATTCCACTTCATAAATAAAGTCAATTGCATGGAAACTCTCAGCATGGTAATATTACAGCACATATTTGTATTAATGTCAGAGAATGGAGGAGGAGATGTATGAATGTCTTTTAAGCAACATTTACTGCGCTCCAACTGCCCAGAAGTTACAACGAAACATTACGTCAATGATACACAGTTCGTGCGAGAATACTATGTTGGGCTTAAATCAACAGTCAGCAACCCAAAACACTTGCATTTATGTTGTATCAGCCCCTGTATAACAATCATTGCATAATATAGCTTGGAGCAAAGGTGTTGCAAGGAAATAAAAAGTTGGTAGGCTATATTTCAGAGGAAAGGAACTAAAGAATGAGCTGAGATTGGCTAGGCAAGCAATGGGCAACAAAAGGGGTTCTTCAGATACATTGAAGACATGAGAATGGCTGAGGACACAGTTGTAACACTGTTCAGTAAGGATGGTGAAACGCTAACAGATCACCGCAAAAAGGCAGAACTACTCAATACCTATTTTGCTTCAGTTTTCTCCCCCAAAGAGAACTGTTTGCTTCCACATATCAGCAGAGATTCTGGTAAGTGATCTGGATTGCAAATCAAGACTTATAAGGACTTAGTCAAGAATCACCTAGCTAACCTAAATGAGTCCAAATCTGCAGAGCCAGATGAACTGCATCCCTGAAGGAACTTGCTGATGTACTCTCTGAAACACTTGCCATCATTTCTGAGAAAAATTAGAGAACAGGTGAGGTGCCAGGGGACTCGAGAAGTGCAAACATTGTCCCTCTCTTCCAAAAGACAAAAAAGATCTAGGAAACTATAGACTAGTCATGGACGTCACTACCAGGAAAAATATTCAGTGGATTATATAGGAATTGTCTGCAAATATCTTGAGATATAGCTCAGCAGTACTACATGTGAAAAGGACCATGGGATTATTGTTGATCATAAGTTGAACATGAGCCAGCAGTGTGATGCTGCAACAAAAAAAAGACAAATGCTGTTTTAGCCTGCATTAACAGAAGCATAGTTTCCAAGTCAAAGGCAGTAATAGTCCCACTATATTCTGTTCTGATCAAGCTTCATCTGGAGTACTGTATTCAGTTCTAAGTGCCTTGTTTTAAGAAGGAGATAGATAACTTAAGAGCAGGTTCAGAGAAGGATGAGAAGGGCATGGAGAACAAAACATGAATAAAGATGGAAGGAGCTGGGCATGTTCAGCTTTGTGAAGAGAAGATTCAGTGGTGGCATGACTGCACTGTCCCAAAGAGTAGGACCAGATCTAATAGTTTTAACTTACAGGAGACTAGATTTCAATTGAAGATTAGAAAGAACTTCTTGACAGTTAAGAGGGGTCTAGAAGTGGAACCAATTGCCTAGAGAGGTGTTGAGGTCTCCTTCTCTGGATGTCTTCAGAAAGAGGCTGGATAGCTACCTGCTTGGGTTACTCTAGCTGGAGATCCTGCACTGAGCAGGGGATTTGATGGCCCATGGGGCCCCTTCCAACTCTATGATTCTATGGCAAAACCACCTCTGCGTATTCTTTGCTTCAGAAAACTCTATGAAATTCATGGGGTCGCTGTAAGTCAACAGGCAACCTGAAGGCACATACACATGCACAAATTTTTGAGGAAAATTATAACTATCAGACAGTGGAGCAGAACAGAGCTGTTCATTCCTCCTGCTGCAGCCCATTTGTCAAGCACTGGCCACTACAGCTGGCACAAATTATTTCACATGCAGCCACTGCTCCACATTTTTAATGACTAGGTGCCCAAATCAGTGTTGTCTAAAAAGATGAAACATATCTTCACAGACACTAAACTGGAGGTAGATATTTCCCTGCTATGTGTGCCAAGAATCCTACCAATTAGGAAGCGGCAGAATGTCATAGGCAATTTTACTTAATATAAAAAAATAAAATGCATAAAGACAACTAGATATTCTTTTAGAATAATTAGAAATGGACCTGCAGATTTTTCTAGGAAAAATTAAGTCAGAGTTAATGTTTTAAGAATACAGACTCATCAATATGAAGCAAAAGCTTTAAGCTGTAAAAATTCCAATTAATCTCCCATGGATGTTTTACAAAGGAATCTCTAGAGAGGTCATATTCTCATCATATTCGTTAGAATGATGAAATAAATAAGCTTTTATAGAAAATTAGATCTTCAGTAATCTTTCTCTGAAGAAACAAAAGTAAGTAAAATTTGCTTCTTCATATGAAAGACCACCACTGTCCAGTCTCTTCAACCAATTCTAACATTTTCAAGCTTAATTTCAAGTATAACTCATCCTATTTAATTTTTTTTTAATGTGAATAATGGAAGCTTGGTATTATTGTGAAGATTCCTCCTGGGCCGGTGTGAAGGAGGCATTTGAAAGAATGGGTTTAGGACCTACCAGCAAGGAACAAAGGCATCATATGAATGTAATTTTTGGCCTTGTATTTGTGACTGTTGGCCTCCTACAGTTCATCATCTTTTCAAGCCTGTGGCAAAAGCTTAAGGAACCTCAATAGTCACAACTTGCTCTTCAAAGACAATGAAAGTGAAGAACAAGCCGCAATATCTATCCCAACAAAAGTGTAAATCAAAAGAAGCAGAAACTAGGGCACATCCAATGGAATCCACAGAATAAACAAGAGACATCTCAAGATGCTCAAAAGATCATTGTTCTTAGGAGAAAAGCCCAATTCACTTCAGACTGTCAGTCTGTGAGGCCTTTTTCAGGGGGCCAATTAAAATCAAACAATTTCTGATCCACAAACTCTCAAACCATATACTGGACAAGTGAAACAGTTCTGAATTTTGATTCTAAATAGTCCTCTGAAGAAGGCATTTAAGAGTACATACAGGGTGAAACACATCAGGCTTTTCTATTATGAAAACAACTGTCCTTTTAACAGTCATTTGAGCACTTTGAGACGTGCCAGCCACCAAAGGTATAGGCACAGCTGGTTGCATTAGATTGGGATAGGCAACTGTTGGGAATTAGGAGAGTGTGATGGTCTCCCCCAGACATTGGGGGGCTGCACCATCCTGTTGAATGCACTGAAAAAAAGGCTTTTTATCCTTTCAAAAGTCCCTCAACACCCCATAGGAATCATGAGGGAATATTTCTTCCCATTTTTTGGTTCTCTCCAGGACATTTTAAATCCGAGAGAAATCTTCTTTCCAACAATAATTGAACTGGAAGTCAAATTCCAAGCCACTTCCTATTGGAAGAGAAGACTTTTCTGGGCCTAAACCCAGATAGATGAAGGCTAAGATCCAAATTTATATGATGTGTGCTTGACTCAGCCTTTCCATGGTGCAGTTCAGATACCTCTTTCACAGCTGATTAGAAGCAGTTTTCATGAAAACTGCCAGTCTTCTGTTCCGGAGGAGGGAGGCATGTGAAAGGATGGGACAGACCTAAGTCAGTTTAAGAGGGTGGAACAATCATGTGAGCTGAATCTATACTTGAGAGAGACCGACTACTGGAAAACTCTCCTGTCAAAAGCTGAGGCAATTCTGTCAAACTGGTAATCTTGTAATGTCCAGTAAATTTGTTAGATGAATATGTGGTAGTTTTAAAGATCTTGATCAATGTGGTGTTAGTACTGAGTGCTGCTGAAGCTCCTGCAGTGCTAGAGGACTGGGCCTTGATCCGAGTAGACTCAGGGAGCTGCTATATCTTGTAGGCCAAAAAGATGTACTCCTTTAGTCAGTTAACCATAGTAGTTTCAAAGACTTTTTATCCCACTGTGGGGGAAGGAAACAAAGAAGGCCTTAGAACAGCTAGAACCTACTTTAGAAGTGAAGCCCTTCAGAACCTAGTCTATGCCAGTGTGGGGGAAGGTTTCAGGCAAAAGGAGGAAAAACTGTATCTTGACTCCAATGAAAAATGGAACTGACCTTTGGCGGAAATGAGTCCTTTATGGACATAATGTAGGGCTTTCTTAGAAACCTGTGACGAGGCTGCTAACTCTGAAACCCTTTGCAGGCAGTGGCCACGTGGAAGAGCACTTTCAAGAAAAGAAGCCAAAGTCATAGTTCAGAGTGGCTCAGAAGGACATTTAGCAAATGCAGTGAGGATACTGTGCAGGCTTCAGCAACAGAAGCAATTAATCACTGAGAGTTTAACAGAGCAGTTCCTCAGAGTGCCTTGGTGGTAACGTTTGAGATTGGAAAGATGTTTCGGTGCTTTGGAAGGGGACCCAATGCCACCAGAGCCAGGATGTTAACAGAGTCCTGTTAATGCCGTATCACCTTGTAAGTAAAAACATTGACCAAAATGTGTTGCTTTTATGAATGACAGGGGCATAGCAATGTTCCATTTGCAAAACAATGAACTGATTGGTAATATTACTTTTTCATGTAACAAGTTAACATTTTCATCACATTACTTTTTTGTGTAACAAAGTAACATTTTCATCACTTTTGGTAGGGAAAAAATGCATTAGGGACATTTTCAGGGGTTTTTTTCCCCAAGTTTTAGGCCACTCTCTTACTATCTTAGGTGGAATTTTTTCCACCTAAGTGCTATTGGTGACAAGTGATTTTCGTTTGTTTTTGGAGAGAAGGGGACCTTTGTAACAATCTACCAAATGAGTTGCTTCTCAAAATAAATTTTAAAGCTCTAATTAGATGGGGTAAGGGGCTAGTGGCCATCCAGCTGTGGGACCTGCCTTCTGGCCTGCTTCCTCTGAAGAATGTGGATAAGGCTGCTTCCCAGGTGTTTCTTTCTTTCTTTTTTCCTTTTGAAGAGGAGAAAGGAATGTCTTTCTGGATGAACACTGGGTAGGCTTTCTAACTGTGGATTTGGCTGGCTCTTGTTGCTTTCTCAAGTGATATTAGTAGGATTCTATCAGGCTGCTTACTTAATTCTTTTTTCAATGGAGTACAGCGCTTGAGACAAGCTAGGTATGAATAGACAATAGCAATGAAGCCATCTGGTGACAATGAAGCCATCTGGTGGGCAGTGGAGGGAACTGCAGATAGAGTAATGGTGCCTCCTTTTGGCACAAGTTTACTGAAACACTAAGAGAGGAGAAAACATATAGAGATAAGTGGCCAAGGAGTTGATTGCTTTGGGAACTAGCCACCGCAGTCCAAGTCTTGTATATGTGATTTTTCAAGGGGCTGTCTCCTGCCAGTCTGATTGCTTCTAAGACAGCCACTGTTTCTGGATTTATGGAGCCAAATTAAGTAGTTGAGCATGGAGCAGAGGCCCAGGGCTCAGGCATCAGCTGCTTCAGAAAGGAGGCTTCTGTCCTTGATGGGACTGGATTTGGGCAGAGGTACCTGAGAGGATGTCCTGAATATTTAAAAAAAAATCCTCAAACACTCCAGATTGAGCAGGTTCTTCCTGTTCCAATCTAGGCTGTGATATGACCAGCTGAGGAACATAACATCTCCCACTCCTCTAACAAGAGCAGTGTTCTTCCTTTGTTTTGGGAGCTGAAGTGCCTCTCTTCCCCTCATTTGTGACCTAAGGCAACAGAGAAGAGAAGTACAGAAAGTAACAGGGAAAGGGTGAAGAGATAGCCTTTCTGTTTTCTAAAGATGAAGAAAGAAAACACACAGTAACAAACACCTTTAAAAGCAAGAGGTAACAAAAGCAATAAGGGAGGTAAGGGAGCCCTGGTGGCGCAGTGATTAAATGCCGGTACTGCAATGACAAGGTTGTGAGTTCAATCCTGCCAGGCTCCAGGTTGACTCAGCCTTCCATCCTTCCGCCGGTCAGTAAAATGAGCTTGTTGGGGGCAATTAGCTAAAAACACATTGTAAACCACTTAGAGACCATTTAGCTGATACGCGGTATAAATATAGACATGCTATTGCTATAAGAAGGAGTGGTTGAGCAGGGAATGTTCTCTGTCCCAATCAAAAGGAGGGAGGAACTGGAGAAGGCGCTTGGGACTACACTGGAGGTACCAGTGAAATCTGCCACAGAGGCTGCTTTTACTGGCTTTTTCCTGTGATGAAGGAATGGCATCTTTGCAACATCTGATTGCCTTTCAAGGGTATCTTTGGGTGGGAGGTGCCCTTTATATAAATTGACAGATTTATGTACATGCCTGTGGAAAATACTATGTTTCTTTTGAAAGGGATATAGATGAAAGAAATGCAAAGAAAGGAGAAGCAGTACATTTTAGTGTATACAGATGTATATAAGGCACTTTGTATTACCATGGTTTGTAGGAAAATCCTATATGACCCTCCACTCAGTATAAATTTGTGTACACTTAACTAAGTAGCAAAGGCATTAAAAAACCCTGATAATGAATTGTGAAGATGCATAACAGGACACCAGCAAGCCTGCCTAATATGCTTCAGTACCTGCTGTGCATCGGGACTGTTGTAATGCACACTAGCCCTATTCTGCGTCTCTCTCATTTGCTGGCTCTGCTATGTAGATATGTAAAAGCAGCCCTCTACTGGATATGGGACCTCGTGCTTCTTCATAATTCTAATTCCTGCATATTAAGTCCACCTGCAAAGATGCAATTCCCAACAGGATCCTGGCTGCTATAGATTATTTTTAGCCCAAAAAGTTCTTTGTGGGGGAAAAATCTAGGAACAGAACTCTCTGCACAATGGCACAGATGAGAACACCTGACCTGGAGGAACACATGTACATTGAATTTGATCACACATTTGTGAGCAAGAAGTATAATGAAATGATTTCTGTTTTCTTGGTAGTAAGTACTTCTCAGCCCATTCTTTCAGGTTCCCCTTTCCTCCAGAAAGTAAGAACTCACTAAAGAAATGGGGGGGACATTTGCACATGCACGTACACACACTCCTCAAAGTATTTTCAGATGCATTTTAGGAGCAACTTAAAGATAATCCCATATTAAACAAAGACACACACACAAAGATACGCAGACATTTTGTTAAATCTTGCAAAAAATGTTCTCCACCTAATATTTAAATAGTAGTCTAATGTATTTTCTCTTTTAATATGCATGCTTGTAACCAGAATTTTAAAGCAGAGGTAAGGAAACCCAATTTGACAGGCTCCCTTCTGCTAGCTTGACACTGGATGGAATCTAATGTCACACTTTTACAAAGGTGAAAATTATAAAAAGCAAACAATGTTTTAATGAATGTTATGAGATGCATAAGAACATCTTATTGCTATACAAATCAAACATAACTTTAATTATACATGGAGCAACAGGTCACGTAATTCCTCATATATGTAAGAATTACATTACTGGTGTCCTTAGGGTGCTTATTTATACTACAGTTATTACGGTGGTATTTGAACACACACTACACTAAGCAGTTCTCATAGCATACCAGAAGGCTACATTTGAGAAGTCAATCCATGCTGAAAGTTTCAGATAACTTAATATTTAAAAATCCAAATACAGCTAAAATGGCATTAAACTTTTAAATCTGACTTCCATTCCTGCTGCAGATATTCCTTCCCTCCTCCCCCAATAAAGGACACGGCTTTCAAATTTACCTCAGTGTCTATGGGAATTAGGATTTAAAAAAAAAAAGAGCCTTTGTCGTTAACCCTTTATACAGATATACTTTTTCCATCCTGTGCAGAAATATTTTTGTAAATACTTTTAACTATGCAATTTCCCATTTAAAATCTCAGACAAGTATACTTGATTTAAGCAGTATTTCTCTTTGATATTGTTATACAGTACTAATTTTTATTAGTTAAAAATACTTACCACTTGGCTTATATCATATCCCCATGGTAGAAAAAGAACTCCTGTATTATATTTTTCCCAGTGTGAAAACATAAAATTTAACAAGATAACACTTAATGATAAATACATGGTATAGACAGAATTTCCAATATTCCCATTGGTACGTGAACAGATGGAATAAAAGGAGAGAGCAAGAACTGAGGAGGCCCAGCTGTCTAGTCCATGATCAAACAACTCTCCCAGAGGGGTACTCGATTGAGTCCTTCGAGCATGTTTTCCATCTATAGAATCTATGAAGAAACAGAAACGAACCTTAAGAAGTTAGTTGCTACAGGAAAACGACATAAATCAGCAATGTTGGCTTCATCTTTTACTTTCTAAACTAGTTCTTTTAGGCTCATGCTTTCAAACTTCCTTCATTGTCTATGGCAATTAGAAATAATTTTGATTCTTCACTCTCTTCATGTTTGTTGGAAATACTGAAGCTTTATCATTGTCAGGCACTTATCCATTACTTCAGATTTAACATGGGATATGCACACATTCCTAGCATTACACCTGCACTAAAAATAACTTATTTCAACACAGGAAGATAAAAAAAGGAGCCTTGCAGTACCATTAACATTTAAACATTTAATGTAGCACACTAAAATAAATTCACTTTAGATGGTAAAATAAATCTGTTTGTCTTAAAGGTACCACAAACTCCTTTTTTTCACCCTTTTAAAGCTGACACAAACTTTGAAACATATCTAAACCAGAAGTTACCCATTTGAGATCAGTTTCACGGATAAAGGGAGAAGCAGTGTAAGCTGGACTGGTTTTACTGTTGTAGTCTATCTTATTCCTTCAGTCTCTCTAAGGACTCTCTATTCTCCCTCCCATCTTCATCCACCCTACAGCCTGGGCACAAAATCAAAGATTATTTTGATCCAGCATTTTGTAATTTTTCTACTGTGACATTTCCACAGACTTAAAAATACAGAAACATACTTCTCCAGCAAGAAACACCTTTATATATACAGATGAGCTACAGATGTCTTGCTTTTGAGATAGTCCTGATGAGGCCTGGGGGCCATCAGGAGTATTCATTGGTCATCTGACCAAATTTTGGGCAGTGAGGGCTGCAGACATGGGGCAACTGAATAACACTGGAGAAGGGATAGCTGCAATGGCAAGGCAGAGAAAGTTACTGTTTAAAAAAGTAACACCCAATTACTTTTTATATGTCATCAGGAAATCCACGTGTTCCAACAGGTAGCAAGAGCAAAAACTCATCTCCTCCTCATAAAGCATATGCAGAGGAAGGAAAAGGTGACAGACATGTTCAGACACACTGCTCTTCTGCATGTTTAATTAAAGTAAGATATTGCTTATACCTAGATAATCAGGGAATACATTCATCCAACAAAGACAACAAAAACTGATTAGGAATTACTTTTTAAATAATAATGACACCTTTTGGCATTGCTCTTGCACCTTTTTTAACTTGTCACAGCTACATTTTTATTTTTATTTTTGCTTTCTTGTATTCTTATGTGGCTTTTTAAGATTGTCTGCACTTGTGTGGAGTGGTACAATCCAAACTAGATTTTGCTAGTCTTGTGATTTCCATTCTGGTCATTCTTTTCAGTTGGACTGTAAGTTCCTGATATTCAAACAGAATATAATGAGATTTTATGTAAAGTTTGCTTCCTCCTTTAGGTTTGCTACAATTTCCTTTTTGACTATTTGGACTGCAAAACGTATTCTTACAGGCTGTTTCCAACATTTGTTCTTAAGAAACAGCACTGACCGATTTTTTAAATACTGCTCTTCTTCATTGACAGAAACCCAATGTGAAACAAAGCTCTTCAGAGAAAGAAGAATAATTAGTTGTGAATAGCATAATTCACTCACATTTTACTGAATGTTATCATATGATAGACTGTACCCAAATGAAGTTAGTCACATTTTAATCCCACTGAAATTAATAGACTAAGTTAGCCACAGCTAGTTGAAAGCTAAAGCACCACCAATTTCCGCTATGCAATTTAAGAAATAAATGAGATAATCATTAAATGCTTCCTTGTTTAAGAAGTTTCAAGACATCTTTGTTTTAATTAAAGAAATTGTGCTTATACATTTCCATCTTGCTATCAGTTCCAGTGGAGTAGTGCCAGATGGACTACATCATCACTTTTAAAGCATTCCAATTTTTAAATGTAAACTTATGACAGAAACTGTTTCCTGTCCTTTTCACTATCAATTAAGGAAGCCTTGTAATAATTTTTGCCTCATGCCTCCAAATACATCCTCACAGAGGGTGTAAGGTGATATATCTAGAAAGTTGGTCAACAAGTCAACAATTCATGTCTCAATTTTTCTTTCTGCCTTATTTTGCAGGGGGATATCTTATTCTGCACAATGTATTACTGAATTTGCTATTATTTATGCCTCTATTCACATTATTTGTTACTCCATTTACTTCTGTTTATTTTCCCTTTCCTTCCATACATCTACCCAAATTTTTCTTGGAGTCCATATTCAACTCACCTAAGCTTGTGTCCAGATACTTACATCTAAGTGAGGATTCAAAAGCAAATTTTAAAGCACACTGAACAGATTTTATATGAGCTAAGCAGATGATTTGGCTGAGTTAAAGGATCAGAAGCAGACTTCAGGATTATGTCTTCTGCTCCCTCCTGTGCCCCTAGTCTGTGCAAACTTCTACACTTTCTTCTACATGCATTCTCCATGATGTCGTATGCATTGTTAAGCCAATGAATGTAGAGATTGTAGAAAGCCATCCTCCCACCCATCACAGGTCAGTTCCAATCCTGGATAACCTGGGTAGTAGCTGAACTAGGTAAAAATATCCACAGGAAATTTGGCTTTGAACAGTATTTCTGATAATACTTTACCTAAAGTATAAGAACAGAAGGTGGCAAAAGCACCAAATACCCAAACCCATGTCGGAATCAAACCAGGACTGGAACCTGCCCAAAGGAAAAAGAAACAATAAGAGTGGAACTATTAAAATGTCTACTTCAGAAGTGGATCTCTATTAATGTCCTTTGAAAGACCTAGCCTTATGCCTGGCATCACATTGTTATGATTTCCATGTTTTTAAAAAATCAATGCCTTACAACATATGTAAATTTCGCACAAAATCCACACCTTACAACAAATGTAAGTATTACACATGGTATGTAAGCTATGTTAACTATTTTACAGGTTGTTTTCCACTCAGTTTTCAAAATGAATTTAATAGTATTACCTGATGCAGTGTAGTCCCAGTCATAAAAAGATAATATAAAAAAATGAATTAAAATCATCAAAAATCCAGCAAAGGTTAAAAGATTAGGAGCGATCCACAAGGGTACTATCTGTGTGATTTAAAAAGAAGAAATAAACATTACATTTATGAATTGGAATTTGATTGACATGATAACTTAGTTATGATGCCGACAGAAACAGGCTACACCACCACACTTTGATACTTTAGTATGAAGCAGACAGCAGTATCTTCAAGTTGGCTTTGTTCCCAGTGTCCAGTACTATAGCCAGAATTCTGTTAGGCACTTCTACAAGCACAAGTTTCCCTTACACATGCAAAGGTTCTTTTTTTGTGGTGCTGGGGGGTTGGTATAGCTTTCCTTCCTCCATAGCACCCAAACGTCCCTGAAGGCACCCTGTACAACCATTCCATGTGGTGCTCACAATAAGCAGGCAGGATTGGAAAACTGTCTGCCTACATCTCCAAAACTAGACCTAAAATATAACCTTCAGCACTGGGATTCAGTGCAGCCCTCCAGGGGCCTCATTGCTACTTGAATCATTGTGCCCGGCTTGTATAGCAATGAGGAAGTAGCGAGACATTTCTTCAATCCTGCCTGCTTGTTGCAAAGCACAGAACGGCTGTACAGGGTGGCTTCATAGGCATTTTAGTAAGTCAAGGAGAGAAAATATAACTAAGCATAATGTAGGCCTGCATGTGGGTATTTACACTACACTGAGGAGATCTGGTCAATAAGTTTTATACAAAGGAGGAGGAGGAGGAGATTGTAGTAGTAGTTGCTGTGGCCAATATGTGTATCTGCAGACCCCTTAATTCGTTCAGTTTTGAAGGAAAACATATATGTAGATATGGTACCATCAAACATAGCATATTTTTAAACAGGTAGTCTAATACGAGATAGTTTTTACCCCTACTCCAGATATACACTTTTCTCAAACACCATATTTAGAGCTTACAATAGCAATGACCACTTCCACTAAGAAAAATAGTCATTGTTCTCTCCACTACTACTTCCTGCTTTCAGTCCTCTAAAATAGATTTACTACAGACAGCCAATATCTCCTCTTACAACCTTGTAGTAAATGAGTTGAGTGATGGCTATGACTGCTGAAAATTTCTAAACACAGATGAAATAAGTCAGCTGCAGGGAGAAAAACAGGTTTGAGAAGGAAAAGACCAGGGACATATTGTAACCAATTGAGTTCAAGGTTATGGATAATGTACTGGAGGCAGAAAGTACCAGAACAGTCTCTGTTGCCCTGATTCTACCTCTTTTTCTCTGAATATATAATGGTGAACTATGAATGGAGGCTCTGCTCTTCAGATAACTGCTGTTTATTACAAGAATGGTGGTAAATAATTAACTAGTTCATGATACAGTCACCAAGTCAGGAACAGAGACTGAGGGGACTACAGTGCATTTCTATATAAATACACTGTCCAAATGAAGGTCATACTTAACTCATGTAACAAAACATATCTACCCAGCATTACAAAACCAGGTTGGGTGTTCTATTGTTTACTGGCCTTCACAATTAATTTTTAAACATAGAGGCAGTATTGCAGTTGCCCAAAATTATTACACAGGGCTTCTACAGACTATGCTCTAGCTCTTCTAGGGCTCCTGACAAGCTTAGGTCCATCCCAAATAAGTGTCTCTACCTGGACAATGACAAAAAATTCAGCTGATCCTGATGGACACTGAATATGTAAACCCCCATCCATATAAATCTAAGTCAGGGGTGAGAATCATGTTGGACTGCAATCTCAGCAGTTCTAAGTCATCATAGTCAATAGTGGAACATTCTAGGAGCTGCAGTCTACCAGCATCTGAAGGACTTCGTGATTCCCACCTTGCTGTCAAACAAAAACTGCTTTTGTAGTTTGTTTTTTAAAATACTGGTCTAGAGATGGACAGAGAATTGGACCTTGCTGGTGATGTTTGACTCTCAAGCAGCCATTGATACTCTGATCCACCAAATCTTTCTTGGTTGAGGAAGTTAGAACCTAGTGTCTTATTGGGGTCCCACTTTTACTGATCTGGGAAGTTTCAGAAGGTAGTGTCAAGTGACTGCTCTTCTAAGAGTGCTTTGATTGTGTATTCCTACATGAGAGGGAGTCGGACTGGATGACCCTTGGGGTTTCTTCCAACTCTGTGATTCTATGAATTCTTCAGTAAGACTCTTCCATTTGTTGGACGAGGGATGAATAATAAACTAAAGGTGAGCATGGATAATATAAAAACATTGGTGGCTGGAGGATTACATGATCTGGCCACTTGAAGAGTTCTCTATACAGCACAGGGTCACACTCACTCTGAAGCTTCGTAGTTTAGATGTGCTGGATTTCTGATGCTCAGGTGGAAATCATGGCCATAGTAGATTTTATCATTCCAACTGATAAATCAGTCACACTACTAGCTAAAACTCTATTGTAGTCCAGCTGCAGTAGACTCACTGAATCTATGGACTTTACCTATGTGTTAACGTACCCATAAGTAATGAATTCTCTAGGTATAGTGTAGTTAGAAATGAACTAATAGGATACACGCCGTTGTATTTATACGATTGCACTCTCTTATGTGAAACTGCTGCCGGTTCTGTAAGCCACCTTTTAACATAATTTGCCTTCCTCCCCCATCCTCACAAATGTGCACATGTGTATCTCTCCTGACCTCAATTCCTTCCCACACAACCTCCCTGGAGAAAGGAAAATAGCATACTGTGGTTGTTCCTTTCACAGAAGAACCCCACCCCTCCCTTCTTTCCTGGTGTTCATTTAAATAGCTTGGGATGGAGAGAAGGAGGAGAGAGAGAGAAGAGCAGAGGGAGAGAGAGAAATGAAATTAGTACTGAGATGGGTATAGGGGGATTGTTCCTAAAATATTCCTGGCTCTTACATTTTCCAATCAACCTACAACTCTGCTTCCCTTGCTTTTGTTGTTGTTGTGGGCCTTCAACTTGTTTCCAATTTATGGCAACAGATGGATTGTTTACCTATAACCATGGTTCTTTGAGTGGTCATCTGTGAACTCACAGATGAATGGGCTTGCTGCACCTGTGCAGTGCATCATTCGGAACCTTCTAGAACCTTCTAGAATATTATGTAAGCATTTGACAGTAGCCTCCCCCTCCCCTAGTCCATGTGATCAGCCCAATTCCTGCTCAAACCCTCAGTTCCCTGGATGCCAAAGCAGCAGCCAATGAACTAAGGAGAGAGAGCATGACACCAAGGGGAGGATGTGGGTATGTTATGTAAGTTCCCAGATGACCACTCAAAGAGCTATGGTTACAGATAAGCAACTTGTCCTTCTTCTTCATGGTCTCTGTGACTTACACAAATGGGAGACTACTTACCACAGGAGGCTGGAGTGTCACATGACACAAAAGAACAGCACAGCTCTCCCAAAGGCAGCATCAGTTCTGGACCTGACATTGAACGTATAATGAGTAATAATGGTTGGGGGCTAAGACCAAATAGCTGCTCTGAAAATATCCTCCAGAGACATGCCTTTCAGGAAGGCTGAAGAAGTAGCCATAGCTCTGGTAGAATGGCTACACAAATGAACAGGTGGGCTTTTCTTTGCCAGTTTGTAGGACAGATGGAAGAAACCCACTTGGAGAGGCTCTGAGATGACACTGGTAGACCCTTCTCGTTCAAGGAGTAGTACACAAAGAGCCTTTGGGATTGGTGATGGTCAGCTCCTGTTGACATAAAAGGCCAAAACACAGCTAACATCAAGACAGTGCAAGGTACAGTCTAAGTAAGTTGTAGGGTTCTGCATCAATGCAGGTAAGACAATGTTTTGATTTAAATGAAATTACCTGAAATGAAATGACTGTAAATGACTTTTAGAAAAATGACTTTTAGAAAAAAGGAAATGTCTGGCTGATGGACCACTTTGTCCTTGTAGAAGATCAGGTAAAAGGACCAACTCCAGTCTCCACTGAAGTACAGATCCCAGCACTGGTGGATGTAGATTCTTGCAATAACCACTTAACCAGTGGGTTCTGGAAGCAGAAAGGCATTCTGATGATTTGAAAGTTGGTGGAAACTGCTGCCAGGCAACATTTCGTTGAAGAGAGAGAAAGACCTCTGTGGACAATGTTAGGAAAAACTCCTGGATTTGATAGACTTGTCCTTGGTCTGGAGAGATCTTTCTGGGTGACAAAAAGGACAAAAACTTGGCCCATTTGAAAGCATAGGACCACTGGGTAGCAGGCTTAAGCACAGCTGGATTGATTCATCCAATTGGAGCTGAAAGACTGTCTAAAGAAATATATTATTTTTTGTCTAGATGGAGGTATCTATATAGATAGGATAAATAAAATAAAAGCAAGAAACACAAAGCTAAGGTCAAAGAGTTATAACCACTCACAAATAATAAAAAAATGGATTTTGAAACTGTGAGAGGTAAGTATCCTATTGATGTAGCTTAAACATGTCTTGTTACTATAGAGGTTTATTTTGACATTCTAAATAAATGTTAAATTTTGTTGGTAAATGCTAGATAAGATATAACTGACTATGAAATAAGAAGTGTAAAAAAGGGAAGATTACTAGGTATTTATCTATATTTTATTTTATTGAAATTATGTTGTAAATCATGAGTTTGTTATTTATTTTTTTTCTTCCTTTTACCTTCATTTATTATTGCTGTACGTGAAATTGGTGTCTTTTGTTATTTGAAAATCATTTATGGATATCTCTCTTGTATGAAATTCCTTATTTTTATTTTTTTTAATTTTCTTTCTGTTTTAATGGAACAATAAAAAAAGAATTTAAAAAAAATAAAGAAATATCCTGCAAGCCATCAATCTAAGCGTGTCCAGGTCTGGATGTCTCACTTGCCCACCATGCAGCATCTATGTCTCTTCCGTCTCTCTGGTAGCTTTAGCAAAGTGGAAAAGAGAGGTAAATTGCAGCTGTCTGGGTCACTATGGTGTGATCAAGATAAACTTTGCCATGTCTTTCCAAATTTTGGTAATCCCTCAGGTGATGAAGGAAAAAGAAGGAAAAGTGTACACAACAGGGCCTCCCCAAAGAAACAGCAAGGCATCACTGAGACAGTCCTTCCCCCAAGTGACCTGGAGCAGTAGGTCTGGCACTGCCTATTCTGTGCCAAGGAGAAGAGATCCACTTCCAACTGCCCCACTCAGAATTCCAAGAATCCAACTCAGAATTCTCCGATGATGAGGAATCCTGAATTAAATTCTTGCTGGCATGAGGTAGAGAAAGAGAAACTTGAAGGGGTCTCAAAATCAGAGACTGAACCTGCTTTGGAGGCTCCAGCACTGGCAGAGGTGTATGACAGCCAGCAGCTTCTGAGGACAGGGCTGAACCTAAAGGCTGAACAGAAGTCTGAGCCAGAGGAGCAGTGCATGCACAGGAAGCCTCCACGCCCCACTGTTTCTGTCGAGGAGATTGTTGTCTGCTTAGTACTGAAGGCAAGAGCCTCAGTGAAGAATGAGATGGTTGCAAAGCCAAATGCAATTGCTGATCCTGACTACATTGGTGGGACAGTGGAGACCGCTGGCAGTGAAGTAGTTCCCTTGAACTATATTGATGATATGGCAATTCCCATTGACAGTAAAGTGTTCTCAAACTGCAAGAGTGTTGTTTAATTATAGTCATATTCTTTATAATCTAACTTCAAAGAAGGAGAGCAACTACCCAGTAACAGAGAGAGTATCCACAGTGATAGTGGCAATGTATATATTGTCTACTGCCATAGCTCCTAGAATCATGCCCATCTCATTGACAACCAGAGCAGTGACAGTATCATCACTGCAGAGAATGGGAGTAATGACTTCTGGATCTAGATCTGGACAAAGATGTCTGTGAAGATGAAAAGAACGTTGAGTGCCAATGTCAAACTGACTGATGAGGTAGAGAAGGTAGAAAAGGAGATTCCCTTCCCAATGGAGCTTTCTCGCACAGCAACCTGAGGGACAGTTGTAGAATGTCAGAGAGAAATTTACATGTGCTTCTTGAACTGGAAAGAAGTGATGGGATTCTACCAATACCCATACCAATACTTCTCTTCCTTGCACCTGTTCCATACAAGGTGGTTGAATTGCACACTGCAGAGCACACAACCTAGGTCTCAGAACATTCTTTGCCTACTGTTATGTTGTATCTTTTCAGAGAGATGTTTAAAAGAAGAGACTTTCACTTCAACAAATCGTCCTGGTGTTGACTGGATTCAAGACTGAGTCTCCAATTCAACTGCACGAATTGGTACCAATGACTCTTCAGCACTAACTGCTGAATCAGAAGCAGGCCTCTTGGCACCATCTCTAGCACCTGAGTCTTATAAAGACCTTTTAACAGTGAGATGGACCAAGGAGCTGGAGGCAGTTGATGCAGGAGAGGATCATGGAACTGAACCACATCATGAATCAGAGGGCACATCCACAACTACCAAGACTTGCTCATACAAGAGCATTTTAAGTCTAGATGAATGGTTTTGTACACTTGAGGGGTCATTGCATTACAGTGCACACACTACCCAACATTGTGGCCTTCTTCCAGGCACTGTAAACAGTGCAAATGCCCATCTATACCAGAGATCTTAGTCCTGCAGGAAGTACATTTCTTGAACAAACCAGAAGGCGTTTTAACCACTGAGGGAAACCATAACCAAAGATCTGTAAGCCAGCAACATAGTAAAAAAACAGTCTGAGGCAACTGTCAGACAAAGTCCAAAGCCAAATCAGGATCTGAAAGATTTGAAAGAGAAGCCAGAACAGGAAAAAGCAGCAAGAACAGGTGAAACAGCTCACCAACAGTTTCTTTGATGATGATGACGACGACGCAGTGGACAAAAAAAGGAGCTGGAGGTTTGAGTGGGAATTGGGCTGGTCACATGGACCGTGGGAGGAGGGGCTACTGCCAAAACACTTACATAACAGCTTTAGAAGTTTCTGGTGCACTTTCTTGAGTGATGCACTACACAGGTACAGTAAACCCATTTGTGTAAGTCACAGAGACCATGAAAAGAACCTAAGGCAGTCCTGTCACCAAGTATTCTTGCCAACATTTGTTCAGAGGGGATTTGCCCTTGCCTTCCTCTGAGGCTGAGAAAAATATGACTTGTCCAAAGCTATCCAGTGAGCTTCCATGGCCCAGTGGGGATTTGAACCCTGGTCTCCAGAACTGTAGTCCAGCACGCAAACCACTACACCCATGCCAGTTCTCTCTACCCTTGCTCATCTGTCAGTATCTTGGCTGAAGTATGAAAACAAAGGCAGGCCAGGGCCATAAACACTGTTACTCTAAGGTGTCCTCTTCCACACGTATTTTCTGAATTAGAGGATACCAGGGGTAGGTGAGACAGAAACTTGAGATATTAGATAGAACTGAACTTGCAGTAAATCCAAGTACTTTCAGAAGCCTTTTCTAAAACAGTCATTTCAAATAGAGCATAACGGTAACAGAATAGCTATATGGTAAACACTGAGGATATTAGCAAGAAGTACTAAACACAGCAACAAAAAAGGCTAAAGTTTGATCTGTATGTTTTATGTTTCTACAACCATTTCAGGTTGGTATATATGCCCACCATACTGCCATTGTTCTTAAAGCTACACTAATGGGGCAAAAGGATGTTGGTTCCCTGTTGTAGGCTGACCTTGGCACCTCCTATTGTCCTGAAAGACAGACAATTTCTGTCTGCACTTGTGGGGATGTCCTCAAATACACAGAAAATTCTATTCCATCTGTGGATAGTCTTATTTCACTGTTGTCTAAGAAAACTTGACATGTATGGATGGATGGGTGGTTGCATGCATCATATATTTGAAGCCAGCAAAGAACCATTATATGGGTAGAAAGAACAAACAATTTGGGAAATGTTTTTCTGTAGTACAATAGTGCAAAACTGCTGAGCTTTGTGGCTGATTACTAACCCTGATTTTCAATCGTCTTTTGCTACAATTTTATTGTTCCCTACATCACTGATTGCTGAAATGCAGCCCTGAGCTATGCAGTGTTGAGAGAGAAGCACTATTACCACTCTTTTCTATAGTACATGGAAGACTTAATGGATAGGAGATAGTCTTGAAGCAGATTCAGCTTCTCTCTTAAACATGGATATTTCAAAATTGCAACTTCAAAAAGGATGTGTGAATACATAATGATTATCACTCATGTAAAACTTGTCAGAATACTGACTCTAAGAACAATATCATGGTGATAGTCACTAATTAGCAAGTGTCACAAACCTGTGATAACTGAATTGTTTTAAAATTTGCAATTGCTTATAGACAAGATTCCATTCAATATCACATTTCATAGATATGGGATGGTCCTCACACAACTAAAAAGCTTATGAAATCAGATATGTAAAATATATTCTCATTACTAATACCTTATCATTCTCAAACACATGTCATCTGGGTGTGCCCATTTTAGAATATGATAAGCAAATGTAATAAAGCTATGCATGAAAACAATTGAAAAGAGATTTTAATAAGATATAACAAGGAGTCTTTTTTCAACTTATGGAAATAAACACTGATGTCTCCCTCCTAATACTGAACCCTTCCAATGCTCCTTTAAAAAATAATGGTGCGAGTGTTTTTACTAGATGAAGACATGCGCAAATATTTGGCCATCTGATTTTTGGAATTTTCTGTCTCGCTTGCCAATTTAACACCCAGCCTGATCATGAGTTTGGAAGAACCAAAAAGCTTGAGCCTCTTTTGTTACAATTCATTGTAATAACTCTGATTTGTTGTTTTCATTCAAGGACCACATGGCTATTTTGGGTTTTACTGGCTGTCTATAGTGATTTTTTGTATATGAATGAGCATTCCATTTTATATCTCAGGATGTGCATCACAGAGAAGATATTTGATTCAACCAAAGTATTCTGTCCATAAATATGAAAAGGGGTCTATAGAGATGTAAACAGGTTTTTTTCAGCTATTACTCTTGATTTTGCTTCAACACTAACATCACAGTCTAAGATTCACTTATCATTTATAAGCAATTACTTCCTTTGAGATCAATACAGATGTACAGATGCATGCTGAAGAATATTGGCTATGGCTTTCTTCAGTCTCAATCTCTCTCAAAGAAAGCAATTTTATTTCTTCAGATACTTTTGCATATTTCAAATGGCATTCGTCCTTTTCTGTGATCATCATAAAGGCTTTAATTTTATCTTCTGAAAAGGAAAACCTGCTCCCTGGAGTAATACCCCCAAGTGAGCAGAGACAGATTATTTATCATACATGACAGAAAAAACAAATTATAATAACAATATCTTCACAGTCTAGAATAAAGAGGATAATGGAAGAGAAATAGCCCTTTTGTAGTGGTTTACAGATCAAGTCATAATATTGGCAATCTAATGCAAAATCCCTATGTAAAATGCTCTGCATTCAAAGCTTGCAAAGAGTTTTCATATATATTTAAGTCCTTTTAAAATAGCACTGTTTAGTAACCTATGTACATATTTAACACTAAGAAACTGCTCATGCATAGAGGTGACTAAGATTATTTTTTACTGTCTAATGTCTTCCTTGCTGTCTAGAAGAGTTTTCATTCATGTAGGCCGAGAGGCTGAGACACAGCCTTACTTATGCAAAAGTGTGGCCTCTTGCATTTGCCCATGCACAAGCATCCTGTTGATGTACAGCACCAGCATAGGTGGTGGCATCAGGGTGAAAAAGGCCATAGTAGCTGTGGATCTAAAGGAAGGAAGGCACTGAAGTAATGGGCAGCTCAGAGCCAGAAGATTTTGTCTCCCTTTCCGTACCACCAATGAGCAAGTCTGCCAAAAAAGTGCAACCATTAAGACAGCGTTGAATTCTGGTTTACATGCCCATGAAATATGTTCAGGCAACAGGAGACCTGAACATAAACAACTAATCAGCTTGGCAGAAAACTGTATAGTGCTGTGCTTTATGGGTAATCTTGACTTGTATGACTCTACTGATTCTTCTGCCCACCATCCTCTACCTTCTTATTTTGTCTCACTCTTGGGCCATTTCCGCACTACACTCTTATAGCGTGATTATTCCACTTTCAACATCCTACGGAATCCTATGGCCGCCCCCCCCCAAAACTGCAAACCCCAGGATTCCATAGGATGTTGAAAGTGGAATAATCATGCTATAAGAGTGTAGTGTGGAAATGGCCTTGACCTACTTGCATTGGTGGTGTTGGCAGCTATGAAAATGATAATCCAATTCTAACAGTAATTACAGTGAATTTTAAAAAGGTATTAATTTGAATATTGTACATGTTACCACATGGCCAATATATCCAATTGGGAAGACAAGAGACTATGAACTGGTGTTCAAACCTTGATTTAGTGATCTTCACTCAGTAAGTCTCTTACCTGAACTATTCTGTCCCATAGTGGCTGCATAACATGGATGGATAAAGGATTTGTGTCCACAGCACTGTACTGCAAAGAAAACAGATGCATTTGTATCAAAATGAAATATTTTCAAAGTGTATTCCATGCCTATAGTACAGACAACAATCTGTTCTTTATCGTTAACTCTAACGATCCTGGTTTATTTTATATTACATCAACCTGATTGAATAACAAAGTATGATTCTTCTAATAAATATATAGCTTCATATTTCTTTTCTTTTTTCTTTTAAGGAGGCAAGCATTTCTATTCAGTAATAGTAAAGCTGCTTATACAACCAGTCAAATTTTTTTTCCAAATCTATATTCATATATGTTTTTCATGCTCAAATATAATATAAACATAGCCACACAATCAGAATAATTGTGTCACCATATTTGTGATTAATTTGTATATTATTCATTACATAATTTTACTACATATTTTACCAGCTTCTACTGAATATCTGCCAACTTCCTTCTCCTTCACCTTTGTCAACAGAAAATGTACCTTTTGTGAGAGCTTCCTTCTTACATTTTTGAGCTTTCCCTCTATATTACTATGAAGGTGATATGAAAACAAAAAGGCATATCCTCAATTACAGCCTGTTTACAGACACAGTGTCTGAATTCACATAATATTTCAACAATGTGGCATCATCAAACTGCTTCCAAGCAGCTCTTATCAATTTTAATTCATAGTTCTTTTATTTTATCAAGTCTGTCTTCCAAATTTTTTCACAGAAGCAGAGGACAACACAAGTGATGCTATCTTTATAGCTGACTTGTTTACATAAAAGGAGCTGGGATACAACAAATTTCCCATGGTTCCACAGTGAAATTTATGCCCAAGTCAATATCTGAATCCAAGTCTACAGCCAAAAATCAGATTATCTATCCACTACAAACAGATAAATCATTTGCTTTACTTAGTATCACCACAGTTTTGAGGGGTCAATATTATCCCACAGGTCAACTACTGCCTTTTACAAATACAGAGTTTTTAAACGTTTTCAGTTAGATCCAAGGAAATGTTTTTTTGAGTTAGAGTCTAGCTGTTAGAATCTGCCTTATGACACAGCTAAACTGTATTTTCTTTCCCACCATAGCTATTTCGTGCACTTTTGTGAAACTCCCAAAAATTCTTTATGAGCACACTATGATTGATCAACAATAGATATAATTCAGTAAAAAATGCCTGATGAGGCAGTGTGTGCCATGAAAAATCGCATGTATAGCATAAAATTCCTGTTGTCTTACAATTCTGAAATACATAAAGGGAATTAAAAAACCCCGCAGCTCAAAAACTAGACCAGACTGTGGTTGAGAAATTAGCACTGCTTTTACAGGATTCTGGACCAACAATAACAATCACAAATAACCTAGAAGTTTCCTAGCATTCCTTGTTCATGAATCCAGAAATGTCTACTGCAGCATTCAGTTTTTAAAATCACTTGACATTTGTAAGATGGATACTTATGAAAAGAAGGCAAATAATTCTCCTTTCTTCAATCCATAACGATGAAGCATCTCTCAGAACAAATCCAAACCTGACTTCACTCTTTATTAAAATAAAATGAAATATGGGATTGACCAGTAGACCAGTGCTCCTCAAAGTGGTGACCCCAGGAACCACTCTCAGCTGTGAGCCATTTGCTGCAAGTCCCTGGTAAGTTTCCAGGAAAAAAGGAAACAATTGCAGACATTGGGCACAAATATGGTGCTGCTCCATGACACTTCAGAAAAATAAAAGCTGTTGGTCCCCCATATCAGATAGCCTGGGAAGTAGAGAACAACGACCAGATGATCTTCACTTATTTTTCCTCATGATGCCCCTTATAGTAAACAGTGCCCATTTAAATGCTTATATTATTTGGCAATTGAACCCATGATGGAGTGAACATCCCAACAAACTAATCTTCCTACTAGTCCCAATTTTAAAAGTTGTTCAAAGCTGGGCTGAGTCAATAAACTCAGCCAATCTTCGCAGTATGTCAAGAAAAGCAGCTTCAGAATTGGCAGATCATACCATCACTGACACTAAGGAAAGTAGACTGGCAGAGCAGTTGAAAGATTGATTCTCCCCCAATCTATTTACTCACCTACACTAAATTCTTTGTTGCCAGTGGTATACATTAGTGTATAGTAACGGCTTGCATTTAAGGCATTCATATACACTAATAATGGATGCAAATATAACACAAGATTAAAGTAGCTAACTTGGGGGTATGTGCTTCCAAATATGCTTATGTCAATGCAAGCAGAGAGTAAAAATTACTGAAAAGACTTGCAGGCCCCCCATACTTGTTTTCCATGATATTGCATGCAATGCCGTTACCTGTTCTTGTTCTGCTCACTCCAAACAGGAGAATGGATATCAGTACATGTGCAGAAATATTAACACATGCTGATCTTGTGCCTATCTGATCACATACTTCGCAGCATGTTTTAATTTCACATTGCCTTTACCTGAACATTAGCTACAACAGCCAATTGGTTATCTTTGTGGAGATTGCTAACTACAAAGCATGACAACTTTAAAACCAGTGTACGTTTTTCATGTGTGCATCTATCAGTCATGCAGAGCCTCTAGCAAAATGGAATAGTCAGTTAGTCTATAGCATGTATACTGTGAAAAAGCACCATGCCGTGCCAGACACAATCTAAGGAAGGCAGTAAAACAAGAAAGATGTTTATGAGATCAGAACATCATGTGATGTAAAACTTAAATTTTTTTCTAATATACATTGGTATCAGATTCTACAGAGAGACTTGTACAACACGACAAAACAATAAAAGATTAGGCTGGTTTTTCCTAGTTGCTTCTAAAACACTAACATTTTGACACACTCTTGGTACAAGGGCACCGCTCATTTCTATAGACAGTTCTTATTACATTAATATGTGATTCCTCAATGCAATGTATATGATCAAAGATGATTCATTTGGATTTTACCTAGTGCAAAGACAGATCATAAAAATCATGAAGAAATATGAAAAATGTAACGAACATATTTTATGACTCATTTAAAAGATATGGCAATTAATATATTTCTGTCATTTGCAATAAAGCTGCACATTTACTGGGGATAAATTCATAAATACTGAGCTTAAAGTAAATAAGTTATTGTCTGACGCCACAACATGCCCTCACATCCATGGCAGTTCTCATGCTTATGAAGCAGCATATGAAGAAGTCACTTGGTGTTAATGCTCAGCTGTGGGCTGCTACTATTACTGATCTTAAAATTCTAGTTGGGTCCTGCTGATTTTTGGGGTACACCTGCTCGGCTGATCTAACTGGATTCTTCTAGGAAAATTCCAAAACATTAATGAACGCTATTTAGAAACTTTAAAGAAAGGGATCTAGGAGTCTTGGTAGATCACAAGCTGAACATGAGACAGCAGTGTGATGCAGCAATCAAGAAAGCCAACACAATTCTTGATTACATCACTAGGAGTATAGTGTCTAGATCAGGGGAGGTAATGGTGCCACTCTATTCTACTTTAGTTAGACCTCATTTGGAACACTGAGTCCGGTTTTGGGCACCTCAATTCAAGAAGGATATCGACAAGTCAGAGCATGTCCAGAGGAGGTGGCCAAAATGGTGAAGAGTCTGGAAGGCATGCCCTATGAGGAGCAGCTTATGGGACGTTTAGTCTGCAGAAGAGAAGGTTGAGAAGGGACATGATAGCCATGTTTAAGTATTTGAAGGGATGTCATGTCAAGGAGAGAATGGGTTTGTTCTCTGCTGCTCCAGAGACCAGGACAAGGAGCAATGAACTCAAGCTGCAGGACAGCAGATTCCACCTGAACCTCAGGAAGAACTCCCTGACAGTCAGAGCTATCCAGCAGTGGAATATGCTGCCTCAGAGTGTGGTGGAGTCTCCTTCTTTGGAAGTTTTTAAGCAGAGGCTGTGTAATCTCGGGTATGGCTCCCCGGATGGGGGCTCCCAGATATCACTTTGATATCGTTTAATTCGGCCCTAGCTGGACCTGTTCTCAGTTACCTCACTACACGTGTTTGGAAGTTCTCCGGACAAGCACGGACATGAGTGCGGCCGCTAATTGCTCTCACATTCCAATCTCTTTTCAGGCCAGCAACTTAGCTTTGCTCCCAGCTTCAGGGAACTTCCACGTGTATGCTTTCACAATAGCGGCGCGGCTCTCAGCCGAGCCAGCCCGGTAATTGTCATCAAGCGTTAAGCTCATCATGTTAAATTTGACCTTTCCAAATCCTTTGTCCAGCACCAAAACTCCTTTTGTTCTTACCTGGCTTGCCATAGCCAAGAGCTACGAACTCCCCAATATAAACCCCTCACTTTCAAATGGTCTTTGGACTACTTTGGATTGCTATCCTGCCCTGCTGCTGGCCTTCTGAGGAAACTCCCCTCAGTTTTCCACGCTGAGCTTTCTCCCTCTGAATCCCATCTCTTCGTTTCTCCAGGACAACGAGACCAGGTGTCGTATTGCCTATCCTTACGCTTCCCCGTTCCTTTTCCTAGTTAGTTAGTGTGTGTGTGTGTTATTTATTTTCTGTTGTTTATCAATAAAACTGTTATTTTTGGTTACTTTAAAACTTGTGTGCCTATTCCCTGACCTGAAGTCGTAGACACTGGGTTTTAAGATCCTTGCAAAGTTACCCTGCCTCTTGCTAGCCAAAAGAGTGTTCAAGCTAATTTTCCCCTATTTGGTATTTTGATTGGCAATCTGGCGCCCCTCCTGGGACCCCCCAAACACAGGGTAACAGCTGGACGGCCATCATGTTTTGATCTGTGTTCCTGCATAGCAGGGCGTTGGACTGGATGGCCCCTGTGGTCTCTTCCAACTCTATGATTCTATGAGATACTAGGGAATGTCTACATTCTACTCAAACAATAGCAACTCACCTGTCAGCCCATAACATTCTATATAACAAAGTAAAGTATTGTTATGCACTGTTGATGTCAATGTATTCTTAAGTGTATTGGACATATTAAAGTAAGTAGTCCTTTGGGAGAGGATGAGATTGTGTGGACTATTAGAGGTGAATATTGATTGGTTGGGAGTTTAAAAGACAATTGGAAATGCTTGTGTGGGTCAAGTATGACAACTGGTTAGTAGAATTAGAGCTGTTGGCAGAGAGTGAAGCAGGGAGTTGTATGGGATGTGGATTTGAGGGTGGAAGTGGTAACTTAATTAGAAAAGGAATAAATGAATAACTGTATTTGTTAGATTAGAAGTAGATTCCTGGGATTTTAGCCCTTTTTCTGGTAAAGACTCAGCCTCCTTTAGCAGAGTTCACAAGTGGAAACACTGAATCTCTTGGGTCTCTCTGAAACTAGTTTTAGCAATGTAAGTCAAACAGGCAGAATGCAAACTTCATAGCTAAATACACACGCGGCTGCTAAGTCCTGGCTAACTACAGGAAAGTTACAAGAAGAGGAGCAGCTCAGCAGAGCAGGCACTCACCATCTTAAGGGAGGAGGAAGAGAAAAAAGAAGATGAGAGGAAAGTTTTTCATATGCCTGGAAGGTCTTCTGGACACATGGTGTGACTGCTTAGATCCATTCCCACAATGGGTGACTGAGCAAATAGGAAAAGTTCCAGAGGCAGCCTGTACGGGTTAGAGGCATGCAGGAAATCCTTACTGTCTAAAGCTCCATTGCTCTAACAGCAAATGGGTGAAGGAAGTTAAAGAAAATGCTTGGTTGCAAAGCATTTTCCAACAGTATCCTATATAATTCTGTATCAATAAATGAACTACTGTATTTTGTATAACAACGATATAATTAAAGTAGTGTGCATTTTAAAATCATATTCTTCTGTACAAAGCATAACTGTGAACTTTTTGTTTATCTTCTGTTTTAATAAAATCTTGTTCACACCCATAGGCCTCTTGAGTGGTTATATAAGCATTCGCACTGATATAAATTGAGATATGTCTGTGTGGCAGCAATACAGGAATAAGTTTAGCGGATGTCTAGCTTTGGGCTGTAAACTTTTAAGAGAGAAGGTGTTACATTTTGCTAGGGTATACCTGTGTGTGGAACATTGGAAAGCTGGGATACACCTGGACGTGGACCACTGGAACCAAGACAGCAGTGGTAGATTGACAAAACAAGGAGTGGAGACAAAGGATATCACTGTTGGTGGCCAGAACTGGGAGTTCAGGAGAACAGTCATGCCTGAGGCTCTCAAAGGGTGGTTGTCACATGCAGAGCCAAGTGGCAGGACAAGCTATGTTGTCACAATGTCCTTGCCAGAAGGTAAATGCCATTTTTCCATTATAGGAACACGCCCAGAGTTCTCTGCTTAGGGACTCCTCCAGCCTGGAACCAGCTCTATGTCTGTCCTGTCGCTGCACATACCACCCATATACTTTCAGTGTCTTCACAATGCTTCCCATGCATTTTCTTTCAGCTTGATCTCAGCCATCATCTGAATTCACACGATTTCTTCTACAAGGCTTTGGCCACCTCACTTTGTAGAACTGTACTTCTTAATGGAAGTGCCAATGTATTTTTTTAACATTCATTCAGTTTTAAAATATTTTTGATAAATTAGGATTTTTATGGTGTGGTGGGCAACTGTGGTGCTCCAGTCATTCTTGGACCACAAGTAATCCCTCAACATTGATTATGCTGTCTAAGGCTGGTAGGAGCTGTACTCCAGAAACATTTGATGGACTGTACTTGCCCACTCCTGCTCTATAGGATCTCTTATTTATCCCTCTGCTGATAAAGGAATAACTTTCTCTATGGCTATCATTCCAAACAGAACTGCCTATTTCACCAATTATTATTCAGTATCCAGGAACTTGGACAATATTAACAAAAGCAGTTTATTAACAAAATGTGTCTCTACTCTTCAAGTAAACACATGTACTGAAAATTCAGTGTGGGCCCTGCCTAAACTAGATATGACAGTATATGCTGTACAAGCCTCACACCACAGCAGATCCAGTGCCTTCAAATGAAGTCTTACACATTACCTTGTTACTGCGGTTCAGGCCTACCCGGAGATAGCACTAGATATCGTTTTGATATCAAACCATTCGGCCTTCCTCTGCCACCCCACTCCACATGTTTGCGAGGCCTCCGGATAAGCACGTAAACAGGCACGGCCGATAATTGCTGAACATTCCATTCTCCACTTAGGCAGGCCAGACAGTGCTGGTTCATCGCTTCAAGGACCTCTCTGGCAAACAGCCTTTTTGCTTATGCATGACAACAAAGGTTCCCCTGCCCCGAGCAGGTAGCCGCACAAAGCTGTACTAAGCATTCCACATTTGCACACTGGCTACACTATTGTTAAATCTGCACTAAGCCAATCATGATAAACTCTGACCTTTCCAAAGCTTTGTCCCGCTCCTAAATCGCATTGTTCTCACCAAGTAAGGTATGACCTGCAGTCACAATTCACCCTATAAAAGCCCCCGATTCCGAGACCTTCCTTGGATCGCTCCTGAGTTCCAGAACGCCTTGCTGCTGCTTTGTTCGGCGAGCTCCCCTCAGCGAACCGCACTGAGCTTCTTCCCTGCACCCCAACAAACTCAATCTTCATACCTCTCCAGGACTACGAGACAGGTGTCGTATCGCCCATTTCCCTCTGAAAATCTCTATTTCCAGTTCTTTAGTTAGCTGGGTGATTGTGTTGTCTTTACTGTTTGTACTTAATAAAACATCATTTTTGCTATTTTAAACCGTCTGACTGTTTGACTGACCTGACCCCGTAGATGCTGGGTTGCGAGATCCTGCTAAATTACCCTGCCTCTCGCTAGCTTCAGTTAGTGCTCCAGCTAATTTTCCCCAAAGTTGTGTTTGTTGTTTGGTTATTTGGGCGTCCCTCCCGGGACCTCCAGAGGTAAGGGTAACAACCTACTTATTATTTTGTGCTTTTAAATTAAAACTCCTGAAACTGTCTAAGCACTGTACAGATACTGCAAAAGAAGGCAGTCCCTGCCTCCAGGCTTTTGTTTTTAAAAATACAAAAGAAAAGAGGAAAAAAAGTGAGGGAAACAAGTTGAAGCATCAGCTCTTTCTCGGCAGATGAATGGGACTAGGTTCATATATCCCATGCCATGAGGTCCTTCCTATGGGACAGAGACTACCATCTCTCAGCAGCCCTTGGTCCCATGGAGAACTGACGAGGCCATAATGTGTTGCTCTCTAGCTCTGCAGTCCCAGGGCAACTTATTTCTGAAAAGACTTTTTATAGGAATGCCCTGATTATTCTATTTATTTTCTTCTCAAGCAAGCATACACATGTAACACCTTTCTTTCTTTCTTTCTTTCTTTCTTTCTTTCTTTCTCTCTCTCTCTCTCTCTCTCTCTCTCTCTCTCAAAAACTCCTACAAGACTGCAGCTGGCTTTGACTTATAGTAACTTCCTTCCAGTTCAGGATGAAGTACAGTCACCCCTCCACATTTGCTAGGGTTAGGGACATAGGACCCTCGCAAATATGGAAAAACTGTGAATAGCTCTAGGCCCTTATAAATCATATTTAACACATACAAAAGTAGGATCACCATATTCAACCCACTGTGGATTCCTTTGAGGCATCAGGGTTCCTTCACAAGGCAGAAGTAGGGGGCTGGTGGGGCTTCCTGCCACCTCCACAGCTACCCCACACCGCTTTTAAGAAGGACTTACAAGCTTCATTTACAGTTTCTCAGTCTCATGAGGTTTGCAGTCCCTATTAATAATGGCATAGAGAGGCTGCAGAGGTGACAGCAAATAATCCGTGAATAATCAAATCCACAAAAGTGAAATCCGCAAATGTGGAGGGCTGATTGTAGTTGTCTGAATGCTTTGTTTGGTTCATGGATCCCATGGGGATGAGACGATCCACAATTATTTTGAAGTGTATTATTACCTGTGGATCTGAGTAAATAGCAAAATAAGCAAATGACTCCTCTACCAACTTCTGAAAACCTGAACTATGCACAAAAGTTAGTTATCACAATAAACCTGGGGGTTATTGAACTGTTTCTCAGTGTGGCAAAGTTCAGTTTGGAAATCCCTGGAGTATAAGAACAAAACAGCAAGAAATGAACAGTATTTCGATAAGCTGTACAATGTACAGCTATCTGAGATTACAATGTCTGAGATTAGAAAACTAGCAGGTAGTAGAGAATGCGATCATTGTACTTAGGCCCAGTCTACCAAGGCAAAAAAAAAAACACAATAATGCTAAGTTATGGATTATGTTTGAAGATATTTGTGCAAACTTCCCGTTGTATCTGTACGATGATGTCCAGGTCTTGTGAGGGTTTTTTGGATACTCGTAAAAGCAGTGTTAGAACAGAACAAACAACCGCTACATCTATACAGTTTACTGCTGGCCTCTACTAGAAGAAAGGAAGGAAGAGAACAGTGAGTGTATGTGTACATACTAAATGTTAGCAGTGTATGCTAGGTAGTTGAGTTTTGTAGACTTCAGAACCCTGAGTGGTGCGTTTTTTTTAATTTTAAATTGCTATTGTTATTCATAAAATAAATAAAATTATAATCCTCTTTTACATTGTAAGTTCCCATTGCTATATATGTTTCATCATCAATAATACACTATATTTCCATCCATTGTCTCATGTACTTGGTATAATTACATACATAGAGCAATAATAAAGCTTCTATACATATATATAAATTTACAAATATTTTTCCTTGCCATATCACTGACTTCTCTACCCACGCAAAATCTAAACATTACCTTGGAATTTCCTAATTTCTCGTTTTTTCTTCTCGTTTGTCGCACATTTTGTTAAATTTCTCTAGCTTGTCTAACAGTGACGTATTTCTACTTGTCAGTCGTTTCCTCCACACTTCTTATGTCTATAGTTTTCTATCCATTGTATCTAAACTTTCCCTGCTTTAGTTAAACTTTGCTTTTCCATCTGTTACTAATGTAACTAATCACCAATTCCCAATCCTTCTCTGCTTCTTTAATTGATTTTCCCTTCAAGGATTGGGAAAATAAGTCACTTTCCTTTAACTCCATAACTTTATGAAACCACTGGTCCATATTCGGTGTTTCTGGGTTTTTCCACATTCTAGCAAAGTTAATTCTTGCAGCAGAGACTAAATTCAGTAGTACCCTATAATTTTTACTCACAAATGTCTTTTCAAACATGTGCGTCATGTTTAACAAGAAGAACTCCGGACTGATTGGGAAATTGTTATTAAAGATTTCTTTTATTGCTTCGTGTATCTTCTTCCAGAACCCTGAATGGTTTGAGGTGCATACCTTCCATAGAATGCAAACATTCCCAGACTGTTTGCTTATGAAGATAAGAAAGCTTGAATGTATTAAAGATAATACATTGAGATACATATGAGAAGAAAGAGGAAGTGACATCAGCAGCCTTAAGAAACATCAATCTAATACAGAAGGAAAGTCAGCATAAGTTGAAGTGAACAATGTTGACTGCCTAGGAAACTTATCTCTGTCTACACCTCCATGTGCAAATACGTACATCTTTAGTGCAAGCTGAACTGAAACACCAACTCTCCAACCCAAATGAAACTCTCGAAACAGCTTGTCTAAAACAGTGACATACTCAGGTGTTACTAGCAGAATTCTCACAATACAGTCAAATTTTGCTCTTAAATCTGCTGAAAAATCTGTTGGCAGCATGAGGGGAGCAGCATCCCAAGCTGGTTACATATGGGCTCAATGGTTGCTCCAGCCAGCTGCAGAATCAAGTGCATCAGAGTAAAGGCTGTGCACACAGGCAAAGCCCACAGAAAATATTTTGTTCATGGCATACAGCTATTGCATACGGTTGCAAGTCCCCTGCTGTGCAATAAAGCCATCCATACACAGCAGACCACCACAATTCAACCCAACACAATCCAGACAACTGATCAGAAGCACAAAGCAAGAAATAAGTGCTTGGAGTCCATACTGCATCAAGTCACACAAGCAACACGATATTAAGTAATGTTATTAAGTTAACACATTGCAAAGTAATGAAGCATTCAAAGTGTATTATAGAATTTTCACAGACTGGAAGAACACTCGAGTCTTTGTGTCTGGTTCCAAAGAAAACCAAAGAATAGCAGAAAATAAAAGTACAAAACCAATCTAAAAATAGGCAAAGCTACAGGAAGAAACAGAGGAACAGGCAGAAAATAGGAATAAGAAAGCAATGACAGAGAACTTAGCTGCATAGACAACATTACTTCTGATACCAGAGACAATATGCCTCTGTATATTGCTTGCTGGAAATCATAAGCAGGAGTATTCCATTGCACTCATGGGCTAAGATCCTGCATCAGGGTTAACATTCATCTTTGTATGTAGCCTTATACGTTGTGTTACAGAGCTTTTGTGCTGAATGGCATTTCTGCAGAACTGAATGTACAACAAAATGCACAACAGCAGCAGACATATGACTTCACTTCCATGACCTTGAATATGCCACGGACATTGCATATGTGATGAAAATGTCTAGTTGCTTCCCTACCAGAACTTACACATGTGTAAAACCACAATGGGATTCTGGTCATTGTATTCCCATGAACAAATGTTTGCCTACTGTATGGAAAGAATGATGGGTAATATAGGCATTTCCTCTGATCCAAGAATTCACCACAAAACAACTTCATGTTGGTTTGCTGCCCTTCATCATCTGAAAGTTTCACTGCTATTTCTGCTATGTCAGAACCTAGCAATAAGACCAGACTCAAAAAGCCTTCCAGGAAGGCTGTGCCAGCTTCCTCAAATGTGTGCTGTTGCTAAATTAAAGAGAAACCAATATAAGATAATATGACATCCTTTCTCAAATTGCCATTCTGTCCTGCTCACACTCCAACAGCCAACTCCAAATTTTAAAAAATCCAACAAACAATAATCACATTAACACTGATTATATCCAGGCCTGTGAAGTATCAGGCAAAGTAACAGGTCCTAAAAAAAATATGAGCACTGAATTTTACAAACACAACATCTGCTTCTATGGACATATATTTTTGTTTAATTTGTTTGACAAGGCCCATGTGGAACCATTATATCAAATTCTTCTCATATAGCAGCTGGGCCTTGTTTGTGGACTTCCCACCGGTGTCTGTTTGGTGGCTGTGGAAAACAAAACACTCAACTAGATGGACTTTAGATCTGATCCAATACACCAGCATGTGGATAAACAGCATCTAGCACTGAAATAATGAGTTATAATAATATTAATCAATATCTAACATGTTGATCAGGGATAACTAAAAAAGTATTTTGATAGGAGTGAGGAACATTACTGGAGCAACTGTGACCAAGGATCCATTTGCTGAATATTTCTTGAAGTCTGGAAGTCTTATACAGAAAATAATATCAAGAATACATAACAAGACAGCCTGGCCCAAAGGACTTAAAGAAAATCAATAGCCTATAGTGAGAGTCACTGTTTTAGTTGTTAATTATGCATGAAATGATACTAGAGCAACAACATAAAATGAGATATTTACTTCAAGGACAATTCTATAAATAATATAGGAAAAAAGTGATCATAGGCACAGTGGTAGACAAAAAATAATCTTTCGTACCTATTTTCCTTCCAAAATGTGCTCTGTAATTGTCTTTCCAAAATTAAACAACCTCCCTTTTTTTTCTTTCTTGTGGTTTTCTGCTATTGTAGGACTTATTTAAAATAAAATCATTTTGGTTTTGAGATGGAAGCCTAATACTTTGTGTGATCTTAGTGGAATTAAATATTGATTAGCTATTAACTATGGTGTGCAGTTCTCATATTGTGTACCTTGAAAATGTTATTTACTAGACATTTTGAGATGTTTACCAAGAAGAAACCATATCAGATATTTCACATCATAAGCTACCCTGGTTTTTTTTCTTGAAAGCCAGAACAAAAAGTACCTAGATAATTATCTTTCAAACAGTGTCCATAATCAGAAGTGCAGAAACACTGTTCATGCTGCACCTAACTACTGTCACTGTAATATAGGAGGTTTATAAGCATGCCTTTGCCATTTCAAACCAGCAATGTAAACTGATAAATCTGCCTGACCTGAAATTATTCATTCTGAAAACAGATTGTTCCAAAGCAGATAATGACAGGATTAATTTAATACAACTCTGTGTAAATTCAGAACGAAATGCCATTCTTATCTTTGATGTAAAGAATAAGAGCCACAAAAATAAGTAAGATGATCAAATGGAAGTCATGGGAGAGAAAAAGGAACTGAGTGGCAACCATGAAGCTGAGAATATGAATTTGGGTTCAATTCTCATTTCACCAATGGCAAAATCTGATTGGTCTCAACAGTCAGTCTGCAATAACTGGCCTTTATCTAGGGCCATTTCCGCACTAGACTGTTATAGCGCTATTATTTCACTTTCAACATCCTGTGGAATCCTGGGGTATGCAGTTTAGGGAGGGGCCTTAAGGCAAAAATGCAAACTCCAGGATTTCATAGAATGTTGAAAGTGTAATAATAGCACTATAACAGCCTAGTGCAGAAATGGCCTAGATAAAATTAATGTAGTTTAGGACGATGGAAATCAGTGGTACTTAAAGACACTTTAAAGCTCCCGAGGACTTAACCATGACATGCTTTCTCTGGATCAGCAGCCTCTCTGCCTATGGTTCTATGGCACAGTTGTCTGCTGCTCATTAACTTGCATTACAGTGCTCATCAAAAAAGTCAGATTGAGCTTTCTGACAGACCGCATGGGGCTATCACTTCAAAAGCCCATCCAGCAAAAATGAACTGCCAAGTAAACACCCATACAGTTGACCTGTGATGGACAGAGTGGGAGGTTTAGACTGCCATCTTAAACACACTTACTAAGGGATAAGTCACATGGAACTAAGTGGAACTCACTTCTGAATAAACATGCATAGGAATACAGTGCACAAGATGGAGAACCATTTTGCCCTTTGCTCCAGTTCATCTCCCTCTCTTGATCCAACTCTTCCCCCTCATTCCCTAAGTTGCTGTCAGAGCTTTCCACAGGGGGCTGGGTCAGGAAGACCGGGCCACTTTCCAGTGGACTCTGGTCCATTAGAAGTAAATGCTGTCCTACATCATGACCATTTCCGCACTACACTGTTATAGCACTATAATTCCATTTTCAACATTTCCTGTGGAATTCTGGGGTTTGTAGTTTACTGAGGCCAAAGAGCTCTCTGGCTGGAGATTCTAAAGGCCCCTCCCTAAAGTGCAAACCCAAGGATTCCACAGGATGTTGAAAGTGGAATAATAGCACTATAACAGTGGGGTGTAGAAATGGCCTACGTTTCTCTTTGTTGGCACATGCCTGCCTCCTTACCAGAAGCAGAAAATCAGGGCCTTACATATGTTCCCTTCCAGCTGAACTCCCAGCCTCCTACTCTAGGGGAGGAGAGAGAGAGAGTTTGCCTATAGGAGAGGCAAACGGGGAGACTAGGGAAGAAGCAGCAGGAGCTAGAAACATTTCTAACTCAAAGTGAACATTTTTCTGTTGTTCAGCTGAACTGCATAATGAATTATTGGATGGACTGAGGTGGAGGGCCTTTCCATAGTACATAACTATTGCACTATGATTCTATTTTAACTGCCATGGTTCTGTTCTACGGAACCATGGGATTTGCAGTTTAGGGAGGGATACTTAGAATTCTCAGCCAGAAAGCTCCAGTATCTCCAAGACTACAAACCCCAGGATTCCATAGGAAACAACCATGGTAGTGGAATCATAATGCAATAGTTACGTAGTAGTGTGGAAAGTCCCAGAGTCTGACTGAATCCCTGCCTACCTTTGTGCAAATATATATTCAAATGCTTGTTTGCTTAACCTTATGTACATGTGTGTAAGTGGATACACCTTGGAAGGCCTTCTACCCCATCAATCACAGCTGTCATTGCTTGAATGGAAAGCCAGGTTGCTAACTCTAGATATAGCCTCTTCCCACTGGCCCTCAGAACAGTGTAGGGCAAGCAGTCACAGAAAGCAGGATCCATGCACAGAACTGCCTTACTTTTACCCTTGCCAAATTCAGAACACTCTACTTACTCTCTTAGTGCCCTATGCAAGTAGCAGACTTGAGATACCTGAACAAGCAGGAAAAAGAGGTCATTTGAGTTATGGTAGCCTAGAAGAGGAGGACCTCCAGCCTCACATTGGCACACAGAGATTCTTCAGTTGCCCTGCCTTCCTGCTCAGTAGGGCAGTAGGGCAGATATGTCCTTGGTGACCTTCATTCCCCCATGTCTTCTTTGCACTGGGAAAGTGAAGGCAGAAAGAAGTGCATTCAGCTGGCACTTCAAGCACTATACCCCTTATATTATCTGACAATGGGGAAAGAAGCTGGCTTTCCTCTGAGGTACCATACTGCTAAGAAACTGAATATTAGTTTAATTTCCCTCATTCCTATCTGAGTGATTTTCTGTATTTAAAGTAACTGTACCTTATTTAAGTACAATTTCAAATGGGAGTTTCATCCAAATCTGGCCCAGAATGAACCAAGTCCAGAAAAACTCATCAGTCATTTAAGATAAATCTATGATTGCAGTCTGTATAACAGGCAGGGAGTATAAAAATATATCATTTCTCACTAATTTCTCAATAACATACAGACTACTCCCATCATCAAATGCCTAGTCAAAAACACATAAGGCAAAAAATAGCTTAAACTGCCATAAACGTTTTGAGATAAGCAGGAATCATGTATCAAGCATACAACATTTTGTAATGATGAATCCCAGAAAACAAGGTGTAGTTGGCCCTTTAGTGAACTCCAATTGCCGAATGCTGTACATTGCCAGGAATCAAGAGCTTAACCTCTCACCCCACTTCACTCTACCCCCAAAATCTCATGTGTTCATCAAAAGACAGAAGCAAGCTATAATTATTAGGCAATCAATCTTTCCTTCTCTCAACATTACATTGCTGCAACGTTGGGAAGCTTAAAAGCTGAAGCCCAATGGAGAAAAAACACTGGTGGAAACCTCCAAAAGTACTAGTAAAGTTGTTAGGCACATCATTTATTTGGGAGGATAGAGGTAATGTGTCTCCATGGGAGACAATTATTAGCCAATTTCTTCTTGATGCAAGTAAATGCATGAGAAGGCTAAGAAACGGTTGGAGAAAGTGACTCCAGTTGGAAGGAAAGATTACCCATAGATAATAGACACCAGAAGGGGCGAAAGCTAACAGAATTTATTTTCTCACCTTCTTCAATCTGTTCAGTTACCTAGTGTGGAAGTATGTACATGGCTAACTGCTAGAATGCTTAAACTGCACCTCCACCTATGCTCAACTTGTGAATTTGTAAATAAACTGAAATTTACAAAACATGATGAGGCTCAAGGAACATCCTTTCAAAGGAAACCAAACCTGCTGAAGAATTGCAACCCAGAAAATTCTCACCAGTTGGAGAACTGGAGTGACCATAACCGTATATTAATTATATTAATTCTTCAAGTAGAGAAAGTTACAGGTCTTTTCTATACAATTTACAACATGAAGATAATTAAGAAATGAAGCAAGCACTGTCACCTTGCTCCTTCAGACTAATATCAATTTGCTCCAACACTGGTGAAGCAGTTTTTTTAATCTGAAATATAGCAATACCAAACCATAGGAGTTCATACAAGTAATGAGTTCTGGCTGCCATGTAGCTATGAGTCCTTCCCCATAGAAACCTGTAGCAAAATTATTTTTAACATAAGTCATTTATGCCTGCAGGAAGAAACCTGAGACAACCTGAGAATCTTGCCTAACCCCTTTTTCTAACCTAGGCACACACCCATTAATTTATTTTCAGCCCAATATTTTTTGCCAACCGTACCCCTGCTAGCATCCTTCCCATTCCCTACCAAGCTCAGAATTGCTTTGGCCAAAGTAGAAAAACACATACATCTGCATTTTAGGGTACAGAAGTTAAAACAGCGGCTAAATGTCAAATAGCTAGAGGTCTGTCGTGCCCACTGTTTCACCTAAAAACTTCACTTTATTCCATGGGATTTTTTTCCATGGCAATATACATCGGGTTTCAGTCTCATTGTGTAACATGGTACATCTTTCAGGACGCCTAGATGTTTGACTTCAAGTCTCACAAGACCCATCCATAAGGGCCAATCGCTAGGAATTCTGGGAACAGAAGTTCAAAACATCTGTAGCGTCAAGTGGTCCTCCCAAGTGCCTTTAGCTGTAACGCTGGAAAAGATTTACTGCCGGAAAGACACAGAGCAGAGCCGAAGCTGCTTACAGGAGCAACCAGGCAACCTGTTCAAACTCTCATCGCCTGTTAGATTTTCACAGGCTGTTTACAAAGGCCCGGAATTTTATTTCGGACATCCTGGTCCAGCGGGGCAGCCTCCGTTAACACTTGGAAAAGAGAAGCACCCACCCGTCCTTTTGCCCAAACACCAGACGCTGCTGCCGCCGACGGTCCCGGGAACCCGCGCGGGGGTTCCCAAGCCAAGAAGGGATGAGAAAAAGAAGGCTGGACTCTTCTTCCTTCCACTGAGCGACGCGAACGGCGGTAGGAAAGCGAGCAGGGAGCGCCAAGTACAGCCAACGGGCTCGCAATGCACTCTTAGGCCATTTCCGCACTAGCCTGTTCTAGCGCGATGATTCCACTTTCAACCTCCTCCGGCCGGCCCCTCCCGAAACTGCAAACCCCAGGATTCCAGAGGAGGTTGAAAGTGGAATCATCGCGCTAAAACAGGCTAGTGCGGAAATGGCCTTAAAAACACAGGCCATTTCCGCACTGGACTGTTACAGCGCTATTATTCCGCCCCTCCCTACACGGCAAACCCCAGGAGTCCCTAGGACGTTGAGAGTGGAATCAGAGCGCTATAACCGTCCCGTGCGGAAATGGTCACGCATACAACCGCGCGCGCCGGCAGACTTTCGTCTTGCAAGGAGAGCGGAGGGCAGGGAGGGGCGAAGCGGCCAACACGTGGCTTTTCCTACTCTCTCCCCCTCCCCGCGCCCAGCGCGACTCCTGGACCAACAGCCTCACCTTGTAACGCCGGAAGCCGGCCAACTGCTGGGCGGTCACGTACTGCCTCCGCCACATGGTGGGACGCGCGGGCTTCTGCGGGGCGCTTCCTCGGCCGCCTCCGAGGCTTGCGCTGGGCGAGGAGCGCGCCGGCGTGTCCGCCCCGGGCCCGCGCGGGAGTCGTGTTCCTGCCTGCTCGGGCCCCGTCGCCCCCTCGCCCAGCGCGGCAGCGGCCTCGGAGCGGCGGCGTCCGAATTCTCCGATTCAGCGGGAAGGCGAAAGGAGGACACTAGCTCCTTGTTGCCATCGAGGGACCCATTTGGTTTCGGAAGGCAGCGAGCTTCTATTTTTACCACGCCCATCACGTGGACTCTGTCCCCGCCGCTTCGATAACTTTCCTACCACGAAAGATTTTTTTTTTTGATTTGATAGACTGTAGTTTTGCAGAACTGAACCCGCTGGAATAGGATTTTTTTTTTTAATTCGATATCCCTCCTTTTCTTGGAGAGGCGCAATGGGGCATGCCTCCTTCTAGCTGGTATTTTCTTCCCACAACAGCCTTCTGGGTTAAGTGGGGCTGAGAGAAACGGGCCGCCACAATGTGGTGCAGCGAGATTCAGGACTTTTCGGACTTTGAACCGAGGTCTCTTTGGTCCGCATCCAAATCTCTAACCATTACCATGCACTGGCTCTCCAATGAGTAGTATGTGTATTTCTGCAGAAGTGTCCTGTGGAGGCCATGAAAGCTTGTTCTGAAATAAATTCAAGGGTACTTATTTTGACCATGCACTAAAAAAAAACACACACACACACGCACACAAAATATAAAATACACACTGCGTTACACCTGCATCGGGCCAGCCAAAAGACAAGATACTTTACCCATGTTTTCAAAGATCATTGGCTCCTTGAAGCTTTCAGCCTTACACAGGGGAGAGGCAGCCTAGAGCAGTGGTTCTTAACCTTTTCTTTACTGAGGATCCCTTGTAAATATAATTTGCAAGACTTAATTCAAGTTTTAAATATTCAAATATTTATTTATTTATTTGTATCACCAGGAGACTAGGATTGAAATACCTGCTCAGACACTGGGTGACCTTGGTAGTCTCTCAGCCTCAGACGAAAGCAAAAGCCAACACCTTCTAAACAAGTCTTGGGGGGGGGAATGGGATAGGTTCACCTTAGGGCTGCCATGAGTCAGAAGTGACCTAAAACAGCAAAGTGCTGCTGACAGGGGGAGGTTCTTTCTAACCATCATGTCTCTTCCCTTTGAAAACTGACTTATGGTGAACCTTTTGTGTGTGGGGGGGGGGTTCCTTGGTAAGATTGTTGCCTTTGCCTTTCCCAGAGGCTGGAACAGAGCTTTCCAGATTTTTCACGTTGACACACTTTTTAGACATGCATCATTTTGCAACACAGTATTTCAGTTTTACTAGCAAACCAGAGGTTAAACTAACCCCTTGTAAGAGATACAGACCCCTACATAAACTGTAATAACAAAATGTATGGGGACACAACTGATCTCATGAAAAGCTGTCATATACTTTTAAAAATATATGATTTATATAAATAAAAACATACATTTCCAAGATCGTAGGTGACACACCTACATACTTCAGGCAATACACTAACGTGTCATAGCACATCGTTTGGAAATCCCTGGGCTGGAAGAATGTGATTTGCCTGGTGTCACCCAGTGGATCTCCATGACCAAGTGGGGTATCAAATCTTGGTCTCCAGAGTAATGATTTGGGGGTGCACGCATGTCTGCTGCTGTGTCCTTTCATCAGGGATGCAGCAACAGGGTGGGTGTGTACCCAAACTGTTCCCTCATTTCCAAACAAGGTAGCAGTTTGGGCATGCACACACATCCACTTCTGTGTCTCTTTTGTCAGGGATGTGGCAGCGGGCATCTGCCAGCATGTCCCTTGGTGGCCACAACTCTTGCTGCTGAGTCCCTGACGAAAAGGATAGGGCAGCAGTTGTGTGCAGATGCCCAAACTGCTCCGTCATTTGCAAATGAGTTCAACACCCCCACCCACTGCCACATCCCAGTTGCTGCCACTGCTGTTAGTATCCAGCAGCAAGGCTTCATGAAACCAGGTTAAGAACCACTGGCTTACAATAAATCTCCAAGTGTATTGCTAATGGAGCACGGATGCTCCTAATGGAGATATAAATGTTGTTATCTAATTTCTACTACCTTTATCCTCAGTCATTGCACGACCAAGAAAGAATGGATCCTCTACCTGAATCAACCTCCTTCACGACCACCTTAAACACTGTCTTAAGCAAACATTTCAAACAAGATGCAGGTGCATGATGCTGACACCGTCATTTTTCTTCTGTATGTTTTTTCAACAACTTTGCCTGTTGAAGAAGACAGCAGAATTTGAGTAAAACTACAGGACTTCATTAAAGATAAGCATAATGGTACTTGCTTATCTGAGATGAAAGTATTATTAGTGATCAGTTATTTATATCACTTTGAAGTAAATCTCACTAAGTCCAATGGGATTATTTCCAGGTAAGTACTAAAAAAATTGTTTGTATTCAAAAGATTTTCTTTAAGTATTTTTCTTAATTTTATTAAGTTTTTAGTCCTTATTTTTCTCCTGACTTCCTCCATATGTAAAGGTGTGCAAAACATATAAGTGATGTAGAAATACTAATTACATATTACAACATAGGCAATCAGTTAACCATTTTGCAACATTAATAATATAAGAATGCAGTAATTTTTTAATGAGTTATAATCCAATAATTTACTAATGAAGCTTGAATTTTAATACAATCCATCTATAACATGTTATCTGTTGTTCTCATACTCTGCTAAGAAGCCAGAAGCCAGTTAATTGATTAATATTTGTATGAATATACACATGCATGAACTGGCTTGTAGGTGTCTATCAGTATTAGATCAAAATATAGAAATACAGAATAGTTTCCCATTGGCAAGGGAGGACAGGCAAGATTGCATTTTATAACCCTGTCTGCTTAACTTGTACACTGGACATCTCATGCATAAAGTTGGATTAAACTCAGAACAAGAAGATTTGAAAATTGGAGGTATGAATATCAACAATTTAAGATATGCAGATAACACCGTAGTGCTAGCAGAAAACAGCTAAGATTTGGAATACCTATTAAAGAAAGTCAAGGAAGAAAGTGCAAAGGCAGAGTTATAGCTGAACATTAAGATAACAAAAATAATGGCCACAGATGTTTGAAATAGCTCAAGTTTTTCCATACCGTGGCTTAGTCATATATCAATCAGAATGGAGACTGTAGTCAAGAAGCCAAAAGAAGACTTGGACTTGGAAGAGCAGCTATGAAAGAATTAGACAAGATATTTAAATATAAAGATATATAATTGAATATCAAGGTCAAAGATTCCCATGCCATTGTATTTCCCGCCTCTACATATGGTTGTGAAAGCTGGACAGTTATGAAAGTTGATGGGAAGAAAAACTCATCTGAAATGTAGCGCTGGAGAAGAGTTCTACAGATACCATGGACTGACAGAGAAATAAATAGGTCCAAGAGCAAATCAAGCCTGCACTGTCTGTAGAAGCCAAAATTACTAAACTAAGATGGTTGTATTTGGATATATAATGACAAAAAAACAACAACAATCATGTGTCAGTGAGGTAGAAGACAGAGTGGGAGACTACATTGCAGGCGGATAGATTTAATCAAGGACATTATGGATTGGGGTTTGCAAGACATGAGCAGGGCTCTTGATAACAGGATGACATGGACGGCTCTCATTCATAGAGTTGCCAAAAATTGAAGTCAACTTAATCACATTATGTTACCTGAGCTGAGTGTCAGCTCAATTCACTAACTGGGCTGTGCTTTCTTCCCTGTTCATTTTCACATAAATGTGAAGCAAGCATCTAGCTGATTCCTAATCCCACACACACATAAATCATAGGAGGAAGGTACACCAATCCAAAACTAGTTCCTTTGCTACATCTTGTTGCAGCAACTGGAAGACTATGAGACCTGGTTTGATCAGTGATCCTTCACCATTCACATGTTTCCCAGCGTGCTGAATCTGACAAGTAGAGAATGAGATAATGTTTGGTAACTCTAAGTTCTCTTGCCAAAAAAAACCATGAGGGCCCACCACATCATTTTGTCCTCCTTCAGTTCATGAAACTTCAGAAGAACAGGTGTAGCCCATGCCTCTACAGAGAGGAAGACAAAACTAATGAATGATGAATCATACTATGATGCAACTATAATCCTCTACTGTGTGAGTGAGTATTATCACTGCTATTACTGCTTACTAACATTCCTTGAGGAATTTTCTATTGTATCTTTTATTTTCAAGTACAGCTAGGTAACTTTGTTGCTGCTGTGAAGTAACATAATAGTAACATAGTAATAACAGCAACAATTTCTTCAATTTTTACAAAGCCAAAACCAAAATTGAAAGGGATTTTATTTCTCAACTTCCAACCATCTTAACTGCTTTTCTTTAGCCTTCCTTCAGACAGTTAACTGTCCACTTCTGTCTCACAAAATAAGTCCAAGTTCTATAATTAATTTCATTTTTTCTATTTATTCATCTGCAGGAAGGATCTGTGCATAATGGGATATTTTTTCCATCCTACAAGTGGGAGGGAAAAAACAATAGCATCAACCTTGAGGAAGAGAAAGGCAAATATTTGCAGCAGCTCCACCTGTCATGAAGCCTCTGAAGAAGGGTTGAGGGCAGCAGTTATTCAGCCTTACTCAACAGTTTTCTTGGCTCTTTCTGAGGGGTGTTTGTTTCCATTTCCTCCTCTTTCCTTTCTGACTTCCTTGCTCTGTCAAATAGGATTAAACTAGTTTTATTCTCTGCTCATCCTTCTCTGTGAGAAGTAAGGTTTGGAATATTCTTTCAGACCTTTCAGATTGTTTTTTCATTGCCTCATTCTGAAAACTGCAAGGGAATCAGCAATATGACTGCATATGCATCTCTTCAAAATTACCCCCATTGTTGTGGTGCTTCCACTAGGTTAGGAGTGAGCCTGGTACAGGAAAAAAAAGTTATGACTGAGACATTACAATTGAGGTAGCAAGGTGGTAGGTGGTGGCTGGTCTCTGACCAGTTGGAGATAGGGTTGCCAGTTTAAGGTTGTTCCAGGTCCTAAGATCAAAACCTGAGATCTAAGGATGGCCCCTGATGATGTCATTAAGAGTTACACATTCAGTACCGACCACAGTTGCTCACAGCTTGCCATTCAAACACACACACAGCATATTGTTTTGGTTTGGAAATTAGGACAGTAGTCTTAGCTAAGAGGCTGTTTCTAAATCAAGGTGAAATGGGGGTGTTATTCCTTCTCGCTCATTTAGGGAGACAGGGTAAAGAAGAGTCAGTGTAGCCTACTTCTAGTCAGAAGTTGGGTGCAGAGCAGACCAAAGGATGAACCCCACCACCACAATGACTGGGAAGGAAGGAGAAAGCTAAGTAAACACTTAAACTTCCTTGAAAAGTCTTGGCCAGCTGCTCCAGCAAATCAATTAAGCCTTGCAAATTACAGCAAGCCACAGCTATCCTAGCTGAGCAAAGACCTAGAGCCTTTCCACACTACACAGTTACAGTGCTATTGTTCCACTTTCAACATCCTATGGAATCTCCTGGGGTTTGCAATTTAGGGAGGGCCCTTTAGAATTCTCAACCAGAGAGCTTTTGGGCCTCAGAAGACTACAAATCCCAGGATTCCATAGGATGTTGAAAGTGGAATAATAGCACTGTAACAGTGTAGTGCTGAAAGGCCCTGAGTACTAAAAGATCACTGACCAAATCAGCTCTCATAACCTTCTAATTGTGACATAGAAGCTATTTTTCTGCTCTGTACCTTCCTCCTATCTGTAGCTATGCAGCTGGATTGGGAGAGGGGAGTAGGAGTTGCTAGATGTCTCTTTGTCGTACGTTTGAAGGTGAGCAGGCAAAAGTAAAGCACAAATTAGTGAACAGAGCGGATATGCAAAATCTGTAGCCATTTCCACACTAGACCGTTATAGCGCTAATATTCCATTTTCAACATCCTATGGAATCCTGGGGTTTGCAGTTTTGTGAGGGGCCAGCATAGGATGTTGAAAGTGGAATAATAGCACTATAACAGTCTAGTGCAGAAATGGCTTGTGTGGTCTGACCATTTCCTTGGTAGACAGCAGTCAAAAGCCCTTCCACGTCTTACCTTATGGTCAGAAAGCTGAAACCTGGTGGTACTTTAGTATGTCAAAAACACCCTAAAGGCACCAGCTCCTGTCTGACCTGGGAAGCTAAGCAGGGTCAGTGCCAGTTAATACATGGATGGGGGACCATCACTGAATACCAGATGGTCTAGACTATTTCAAAGGAAGGAACTGGCAAAACCAACTCCTTGCCTAAGAAAACCCAGTCAAATTTATGGGGTTGCTATAAATTTTCAAGTGATTGCACGTACACACACAAAATAATGCTTCACCTTGCACATCCCTGTAATTTCCTTGTAGGTCTTTATAGAGTAGGCATACCTACAGACAATTCGGTTCAGAACGGTAGGTTTGTCACAACCCGGAGATTTATGCGCAAACCACAATTGTATATAGCATGTAGATTTGTATAGCTTTTAGGACTTTGGCCAACATACAGGTATCCTTATCTCAAATTTCTTCTCATGGTAACTTGCAAACTTGTTAATTGTATATTTGAAATGGAAAAGTCAAAACGAGTAATTCAAATCTACAAAAGAATTATTTTAACTGTCAGTGCTTTTAAATTTCTTTGTTTAAATCCTGATGTACAGAAAACCCTATTCATGTGTACTCAGAAGTAAATCCTGCTATGTGCAGTGTAAATGACCTTAAGATTGAATGTGCTCCCAAATAAAAGCATACAGGATTACAGTTTTGGTACTGAAGCTTTGCTGTTCTCTGATGGAGAAGCACCATACAGTTTGCAACGCATCCCATCAAGAAGCTCAAATTACCTTGTGACATTTTGGATTTCTCTGGCCATTTCCGCACTAGCCGGTTATAGCGCGATGATTCCACTTTCAACCTCCTCTGGAATCCTGGGGTTTGCAGTTTCGGGAGGGGCCGGCCGGCCCCTCCCGAAACTGCAAACCCCAGGATTCCAGAGGAGGTTGAAAGTGGAATCATCGCGCTATAACAGGCTAGTGCGGAAGCGGCCTCTGTCCCCAGCCCTACTCAGACACTGAAACCCTTACAGCCTAACATATTAAGTTACGATTAGGCCCTATATTATTGTTTATTGGTCACAGAAATCTACCGGTGATAAGGAAAGGGAGCGTTTTCTGTCCACAAGGAGGCAACTAAATTCACAAAGAAGCAGAATATAATTGGACTTCAGGAATTATGTGTCACTACAAACGCCTGAAGCGAATTTCGGCGTGAGGAGAGCAACCGACAGCCTCTCTACTCCACGCATGCGTACCAGGCTTCGAGGAGGGCACGCAGGCCTCAAGGCGCGAGGGCCCCCGCGTGGCGAGAATGGGGAGGCGCATCCGAGGGCGCCTCCCTTCCACGCTTCCGCCTTTCCCTTACGCGTATTTTCCCTCCCTGCCTCCGCCAATCAGGGACGCGGCGGATGAAACGGCGCCAAAGTGGAAGGGAGGGGGCGTGGCCTGAGTCCTAGGGCAGCAAGAAGGCTTTCCTCGTTGCCCGAGCAGCGGGGTTGGGGCTTCTATACCCTTCCCTCCCTTGGGCCGGAGTTTCGTGTCACGTGACAGCGGGGACGTTTGCTGCGAGAGTCCGCGATGCTCCGCAAGAAGGTACGGGGGGGAGGATGCAAGAAAGAGTGGGAAGCGTTCGCGTTAGAGCGTAGTTTTTGGACATGGGACCCCGGATTTTATTCTCTCATTCCAGGATATTTTTCCACACTAGATTGTTATAGCGCTATTATTCCACTTGCAACATCCTATGAAATCCTGGGGTTTGCAGTTTTGGGAGGGGCCGCCTGTCCCCTCCCAAAACTGCAAACCTCAGGATTCCATAGGATGTTGCAAGCGGAATAATAGCGCTATAACAGTCTAGTGTGGAAAGGGCCATTGGCGGTGGGTTGGGAGTTGCTGAGGGTGGTAGAAAGGCGCTCTGTACGCGCCCAGAGGCACGCTAGTCATAAACGCGCCAGAAAATTCTGTGTTGCTTTGCTGCAGTAGAGGCCATTTCTGCACTACACTGTTACAGCGCGATGATTCCACTTTCATGATCCCGTGGAATCCTGGAGTCTGCAGTTTAGGGAGGGACATTTAGAAGTCTCAGCCAGAGAGCTCTTTGGCCTCTACAAACCCCAGAATTCTGCAGGATGCTGAAAGTGGAATAGTAGCACTATAACAGTCTAGTGTATAGAAATGTATATGTATAGAAATGTATCGAAATACATGCTATTTGTAAGTTGTTCGCCGCCTCGATCCCTATGGAGAGGGGGGATACAAATAAATAAAATAAAATAAAAAATAATATAGTGCAGAAATGTCCTGTATTCATGAAACGTTAGAGCATCAGGGTATATGATAAAGCTTTTCTGCGGTGCCTACTTTTCTCGATAATAGAGATGACTATCTTGCATGGAAGACAGAATGGGTGAAATTTAAATCCAGTTATTGGAGTTTTGTGATTAACTCTGCCTTGATCCAGTGTCAAATGCTCTGGAGAATGGCATGCCAAATGCTGAATTAAAATCACGTAAGACGGCAAATATCTGCTCACATTAATAGCTTGTGTTGCAATTCCATAATGATGTCATTATGAAGCTTCGTCCCAAGGGAGACCAACCGGGCAGTCTCCTCATTCGCAGCCTAAGAAAGCTTATAAAGGCTTTCCTGTCAGTTCTTGATAGATAGCATGTGTGTAATGTGTGATGACACACAATGGGACTGTATTCCTCTGATTTTATTTGCATAAATTAATACTGAACTCATTCTGGGAATGCCAGTCCTTATGTAATGAAAACAGCAACACTCGTAAACATGGGTAAAATACTGGCATGGTTGGGAGGCGGAAAAGACCTTCAGGAAAATCCCAAAGGAGCCAAATATTCCCACCCCAATATACCAGTCCTGCTCAGTAACTATGGAAAACATTGATTGTCTCTTGGCAGTTTGAGAGCCTCCTCTTGGGCCATTTCTGCACTAGCCTGTTATAGCGCGATGATTCCACTTTCAACATCCTCTGGCATCCTGGGGTTTGCAGTTACGGGAGGGGCCGGCCAGAGGATGTTGAAAGTGGAATCATCGCGCTATAACAGGCTAGTGCGGAAATGGCCTTGTCTAGTTTGTTGTCATATATTTTTGTTTTCATTGTAAATGGCTTTAGACATGGCTTCGTGGGAAATCATCATTCATTTTTAATGAATAAATAAAACTGCGTGGGTGAATGCCATGGCATTTACTTGAATTGCTATGGTGATAGTTGTGACGCTTTAGTCTGTATTGTCATAAAAGTGGCCTTCATGCAAAGGAAACTGTATTGCCCGCCGGACGATTTCTTTTATTGCCTTCTTCGGCTTGAGTTTTCCAAATTGCTGCTTTAATAGGTTGATATGGTAACCAGGAGAGAAAACATGGAAGCCACAAACTAGTAAGTGGGATTTACATTCATTGACTAGTCTGGAAACAAATATTAAACGGGGAATGATTATTAATTGAACCTCCCCACTGTCTTTGAGTATCTAGACCAAGGTTAGGTAGAAGGTGGCTCAAGATCTACTGGTAAATTTCTGGGCGCTTAGTGATAATTCTCTAAAAGCTTTTGACTCCCAGTTATTTTATAATGGTGACGATAGTTAAGTTTCCACTTAATTGGGCTGTTAAAAATGAAGGAAATTAGGAATGGTCTGTTGTATGTTCTTGTACTGTCAGCCTATTAAAAAAAATAAGCCAAGGATTGAAAAATATGGTAATTTTTATTTACAGAGAAAACGAGCGAGTTGGACAACATTTGCCTCTTTCCCAGAGGAGAGACCTGTAAGGGAAGGGAGGAGAAATGCAGGGGCACCTGTAGCTGCTGCTTCCATTTCAAGTGCTTGGCTTCGTTGTGGTGATGGGTTTCAGACAGCTTCTTCACAGGAGGTAAAATGTATTAATCAATTTTGTTTGCTTATGTACTGATACTACCTTTTCCTCCAGAATAGAATCAAGGGCCATTTCCGCATGAGACTGTTATAACACCTTGATTCCACTTTCAACATCCTATGGAATCCTGGGGTTTGCAGTTTCGGGAAGGGCCGGCCAGCCCCTCTCGAAACTGCAAACCCCAGGATTCCATAGGATGTTGAAAGTGGAATCATAGCGCTATAACAGTCTTGTGCGGAAATGGCCAAGGTGGTTGTGTGTTTATGTGTTACACTAGTTATTCAGGAATATTAAGGAATTTCTCTGTTGCATAATTTTCTGACTTTAAAATGGCCTAATTATAAAAATCTTATCATAGTGCCCTTCTCATGATGATCATTTTCAATTTAGTGAACAAAAGTTGCCACTGATGGTTGGAAAGTAAAAACGTTTTTAATATATCCCAATAATTCTCTAAAAATAAACTAACTCCTAGTCTGACTGGTTAAAGTTTGCTTTTTATCATTATAGTTGGCTCTTGTCAATCAGTCAATTGTGAATCTTCAGTTGGTTCAATTATTACTGAACCTTGCAATCTATCTATCTATTTATGTATAATATATATATTTAACAGAAATACCTGTTTATGCCAAATCATGAGTTAGTCAAGGGCCAATAAAGTGAAGTTGGGTTCTGAGAAGACTGCGGCCATTTCCGCCTCAAGGGCCCCTCCCTAAACTGCAAACCCTAGGATTCCATAGGATGTTGAAAATGGAATAATAGCACTATAACAGTTTAGTGCGGAAATGGCCTGCCTTGTGGATAGTTCACTGTTGTGTCTGTCGCAGGTCATTCCTGGAGTCTTTTGTAGATGGATTGTTCTCCACCTTAATGACCAGATGTTTACCTTGACTGGCTTAATCACCTGAGCCCAAGCAGTCTCAGTGGGTAGTCTGTCCTAATGGTTGCTGGACAGAAATAGTATGGCAATAGTGGCCCACACTCTGATAGTCTCCACTTGTATTATTGCAGTATTTTGTATGAAAGGCTTCCCTTGAAGACAGCAGCTTTTGACACTATAGAATGTGGCTTCTTAATTAACAGATGTGTGTTTCTAAAAGGGATCACAAAACACAAATATTTGGCTAGGCAATTTAGTTGGTTCATCTGTCCTTTTACACCTTACTGTTTTTTAATAAGTATTATGACTGCATTTTTTATTGTTATGTTATGAAGATGTTTGGATTTTGCTTCAAGGCCTACTCCTACTGTGAAGGATAAAAAATAACGTTTCAAGGAGATTCAGAGCCGTGGCAGCACTTCCGTCAAGCCAGTGTTCTTACCAGCCCAGCAGTGGCTTTACTTTGCCATTACCCAACAGAAGCAAAGTGTTCTTGGAAGCATCCTTACTTTGAATGTTGGCCCAGATATTATTAAGCAGTTGAGGTTCTGATTGTATTTAATATTGCCCAGACCCTTCTAGCTGATTTGTTGCTGTAGAGGTCCATGGAGCCCTCATAGGGAGTCCACAAAGCCCGGCTGCTGGAAACCAACAACAGCAGCACCAACAGGGATATGGCAGTGAGGGTTGCAGATGCCAAGGGAGCAGTTTCAGCAAGGGAGCAATTTTAGCACTCACACCCTCCAGCTGTGCATCCCTGACAAAAGGGAAATGGCAGCAGGCATGTGCGCACACCCAAACAATGATTCTGGAGACCAGGGTTTGAATCCTCTCTTGGCCACGGAAACCCGTTGGGTGACCTCAGGCAAGCCAGATTCTGTTAGCCTCAGAGAAAGCCAAAGGCAACAAATCTTGCCAAGAAAACCCCCAGGATAGGGTCGCTTTAGGGTCTTCAAAGGGGAGAGACATGATGGCTAGAAAGAACCTCTCCACATGGAAAGGCTCAGGGCAACCCTAAGGTAAGCCAATCACAGGTGTTTTTTTTGGCAAGACTTGGTTTGCCTTTGCCTTTCTCTGAGGCTGAGAGAATGAGACTTGCTCAAGGTCACTGAGTGTCTGAGTGTGGATCTGAATCCTAGTCTCCAGAAGCCTTAAATAAATAAAAATGTATTTGAATACTTAAATTTAAATATTTAAGTCTTGAGTTAAGTCTTGGGGGTCCCCAGCAACAAATTATATTTACAGGGGGTCCTCGGTAAAGAAAAGGTGGAGAACCACTGCTTTTGAGGATAAAGGATAGAACATGTATATGCTCTGAGCAGATGCCTTTGTCTCCATGCATTTTCGTCTCTTGTTGTATATTGATTTATGGCATGTATTTTAAAAATATGATTGCAGGCCTCTTTGAGGACATTTGTGTTGGGAATGTATGATATAAATGATGGTCTAGTCCTATATGATTCTGCTCAGATGTAATTCCCGTTGATGCATCTTGCTCCCAGATGTAAGTGGGTGTGGGGTTGCAGCCCCAACAAGGCAAATAACTATAATATATGCAAATATCAAAGAATAGTCTTTTATTAATGATTATTCATTTTATGTTTATTAACTTTTTATTTTAAAACAGACTGAAGAATCTTCTGAAAAAACGTCTAGAGCAAAAAAGTGCTTTGCCTCGTTGCTCAGCTTTGTTGAAGGTATAACAGATAATGTATCATTTCACTTCAGTATTATTGTATCATTGTTTATTTACATAAGGAGATTTGTTTGTTTTTACTCACAAAACGTTCTTCTCAAGTCACAGCTCCTGTGGTGGTTTATAGTAGAGATTACAGTAGAGTTACATAAATGGAAGAATAAATGACCTTGTAAAGTGAATTCCACACAGCTTTTTCAGTATTACCATATCCTGGCAAAAACAGAACTTTCTGAGCATGAGGTATGGCAAGTAGTCAAGTCTGTGGACTTTGACAGGGTGAGAGATGACTGAGATTGCAACCCTGTGCTTATTAACTTGAGAATTAATTAATAATTCTAATTAATAAAACTGGAATTTTTTCTAAGTAACCGTACATAGGTTTGTGCTGTCAGTTCTTAATTACTTACTTATTTATTTTAAGTATTTCTACCTCACTCTTCAGCCAAAATTGCTGCCAGAGCAACTTATAACATAGAGAGTATAACAGTTCCATGCCCCTCGGATTTACAATCTAAATAAATCATGACTCAAAGAGAAGTGAATGGCAGCTGGAGAGGAGATTAGGTTCAGGAGATGCTGGTTGCTCTTTTTTTCTCTTGGAGGCCAAAGCAATGGCAGATGGAATCTGAAGGAAGGGATTCTTACTAGCCACTGAGGCCCAGGAAGAATGGAGGTTACTTTGTGAGGGAGTGTGACTTCTTTAGAAGAAAGAAGGTGGGAAGTGACTTCATGTCTGAATTCTTTATCTGACAACGTAATTCTTCTTAAACAAATAGTGTTTACTATTAGTATAACTCACTATTCATTAATAGTTGCACATTGTTGTTTTGTGTCTTCCAAGTCATTTCCAACATTCTAGCAAACATATCATGAGGTTTTTCAGGGCTGAGAGTGTGTGACATGCCAAAGGTCACCCAGAGAGTTTCCATGGTTGAGTAGGGAATTGAACCCTGATCACTAGGGTTGTAGTCCAACACTTAGACCACTATACCATACTGCCCTTCTAATAGTTAAGGATAGTGATGTAAAATTTGTGGAAAATTATTTTGTTCCTTAGCAATATAAAATTCATTTTATATAACAGTTTGGCAGAAAACAATCATATTTAATCTTCTGTGAATAAATTTTACTTTTAATATAATGTTATAGTGTAAATATATGATATAAAATTTTAATATAATTACACATTAAACTTTTTTTTTTTGCTACAAATGGAGCTACAGGATTCTGAACTGTAAGGAACACCTTAACTGTAAGGATCCTCTCCGGTTTTGCCAGGTAGAGGAACAGTACAAAAAACCGATGATGGTGGTGATGATGGTGATGATGATGGACAAAACTTCAGCATTAATATAAGAAAAAATTCGTTTGCTTCCCCTGGTTGTCCGTAGTATAAAGCAGACATAACACACTTCTTTGCATATAATGAACTGGAAAAGGAAAATAAGACTAGCAGTTGTAATGACCTAATAGTATATGTAGTCTTCCATAAACACCTTCCCCTTAAATAGTTTTCAGAAAAGATTTTTGAGGCAGTTAACACCTTAACTTAAACATTTTATTCATCATTCTAAAAGAAAATACTCCATAATCCATTTTTTTCCAGGAAAAAGGCTTGATTTTTTCCATTTCTTCCCCTCCCCGCCCGGGCCTTTACATTTCTAATTAGGCAGGTTTAATAAACTGGAAACAGGGGGCCTCTCATGCATGGCTTTGTTAAATTTCACCACCACATACAATCACAAATCATCAACTACATAATTCCTTACAGTGTTTTGTTATGTATAGTTACTTAAATTATCTTTAAAAATTACAATATCTTCTGTAGTCAAGTGGCAGCATTTAAGAACCATCTAACTCAGACCTGTACAACTTGGCAGTAGGTAATGGGTGAAAATAAATAAGCTAAACTTCTTTGGGCCGCAGATAAGTTTTTAGCACCTCACCTTCCAAGTAAAGTTATAATAATGGCATAATAATGTTTTTTATTTGCAAAATAGTTTAATCATTAATTATGCTATAATTATTATAATATAATTAATGATTAAACTATTTTGCAAATAAAATAAACCATATTATAAAAATATGTTTTTATAATATGCTTCCATGCCTTCTCATCAGTGTTGGGGCAGGTGAGGAAGTGCTGGAAGGGATCACACTGGACCAACATTGGATGGCTACACGTTTGGCCCATCCACCAGGCCAGGCCTTTGAGGCGCTTGGAAATGAAGTCCTCTTCAAAGGACCCGGTGGCCTGTTTCTCTGGTAAATGAGGCACCGAGATGACACGAAACTTTCCCACCAGGTGCCCATAGAGCCAGTCAGAGTGCTTGTAGCACCAGTGCACCTGCTGCCCAGTGTGGCTGGGCACCAGCTTGTAGGCAATGTAGCTCTTCATGCCCTTGAATTTCGTCTGCTTGGAAGGGTCTTTGATGGAGCACGGGAAAGGGTATGGGTTCTCCTGCCAATCGAGCCCATAGGTGCCCAGCACCACACACAGCTTGTCCCCATCCTTCGTGAAATCTGACCCCTTGCCCAACACAAAGACCTCACTGCCGGATTTCACAAAAGTGGAGATGTGGTTCAAGAAGAGGCCACAGTCATCTCGGCTGTTGATGCCCTTGAACCAGCCCTACATCTCCTGGTCACTGCAGAGGCTCAGCACCTCTTGTTCCCACAGGGAGATCTCATCCAGCTTCTCCGACTTGAAGTTGTACAGCATGAGGGCTCACAGCAGCGCTGTGGCCTGGCTGCTGTGCAAGCAGGAGATGGAGGTGGGGACAGGGATGCGGATGCAGACAGGCTGTCCTGCAATGCCACCAACCAAAGGCAACTCACCCTTTTCTCCTTCTCCCTTTCCCACCAGTTCTCCCACTCACCCTAGCAGTGGTCTCTTTAGCGGACAAAAGGGATGGCTCCCCCAACACACACCCACTTCCCCTGCGGCACCCCCTCCTTTGCTTCACACTCTCTGGACCTTTTTATTCTCCTCACAAGCCATTCTGTTCTCTCTCTTTCAGTGCTGGGAGAGAGATAGTGTGTGTATATATGTATGTGTGGCATGGCTGTGGTGCTGAAGAGAGAGCTTCCTTTCTCCCTTCATCCCAGCTTGTCCCTCAGTGACTGAAGAAGCCAGCCAAGCCAGTTCGGGTACTGCCAACCCCGTAAAAGTCCCTGCTTCACCCTGTCTGTGTCGAGGGCACCATATGTATGAATGTGTTTACGCACATGTGTGTGGAAGGGGCTGGGCTATACCCAGGGTCTGTCCCACCACGTCACCAGTTTCGCTAATCCAGAGTCAAGAGGCAGGGCCAGGGAGCGAAGCATAGAGTGGCTGCTCCCATTGATGGGGCTTGGCAGGCAAACAAGAGGTGGAGATGGGGGCTGCACAAAATCCTTTGGTGGGCTGCACGTGGCCCATGAGCTGTATGTTGTGCAGGCCTGATCGAATTGATGTGTCTGTTTAGATATTGTGAAATTCTAAGCACAAGTCCTTGGAATGAATCTCACAGGTCTTTCCACAGTGCTCGTCTTCTATGTGCCTCTTGAATGACTTCTGTAAGATTTAAAACAGCCTTTTGCTCAGCTGTGTTCCTCTCAGCATCAGCCCTTTTACATCCTTGCTGGAGGCTTAGTGCTGGGCTCTTGTAAGGGAAAATAGTCCACTGAGCATGTTCTCCTTGCTCTAAGGAGAGAAGAGGGGGAGCAATTTATATGCCTTCTTTTGGAAGCACACAGGTGTGTCTTTGCAGTATGCTTACTATATTTACGCTGTAACAACATGGGTTACATTGTCACACTCAGCCCTGTGCCTTAACAATTTTCAACAGGCATACAAGGTGTGTTAGTAAATACTGTGATTATTCACACAAAGCCACTGCAAGTACTGCTTACACAGTATTGACATGTTGGCTTTTTGCAGAGGGAGGCAAAGTACCCAAAGTACCCCTAAGAAACTATAAAACAGATGTTGTCAAAACAGTTAACATGAAAAGAGTAACATAGGTAGAGTATTTAAAATTGGGTAACTAGAAGTATCTGGATAGCATTTTGGTTGCATTTAGTATAGCCTTAGAGGGAGAGAAGAGCAGGCAGACACAGTTCCATCATGCATTAGTCCCAACAACTGATGAAGGGCCTTTCTGCCATCCCAGTTACCATTACTGTGGCCTCAGAGGGAGAGAAGATTAGGCAGTATCAACTGGACTTATTCCCCACCCCCATTGCCGTTCCCTTGTCCTTAAGTTCCACGACTTTCTTAGGCCATTTCTGTACTACATTGTTACAGTGCTATTATTCCACTAACATTCTGTGGAATTCCGTAGTTTACTGAAGCCAGAGAGCTCTCTGGCTGAGAATTCTACATGCCCCTCTCTAAACTGCAAATCCCAGGATTCCATAAGATGTTGAAAGTAGAATAATAGCACTGTAACAGTATAGTGCAGAAATGGCCTAAGGTTGTAAGCCTGAAGATAGGGAACTATCAAATTAACAATTTGCAAGCTGCTCTGGGAGCCCTTCTGGCTGAAGGGCAAGATCTGAATACTCTAAATAAATAAATAGTATTTGCATTTTGTAGTATTGTGCTCCTAAATATCCTGAATTGTTTTCACCAGATTGATGCTGGAATACAGTGTTGTGGGAAAATATGTAATTCTTGAGAACATACCCAAGGAAACTCATGAATCTTCTCGTGTGTTGGTTTTATACATGGTGGGGCAATGGGTTAAGTCTAAAATTATCTTGCTTCGTTTAGACCCAGAGCATACTAGCAGAACACATGACTGGCAGAAGTTAGTGTGCACAAATAAAACTGGCTTATTGGGGGCAGGACAGTTCCTCAGACTAAGATTTCTTCACTCACCCCATTGAATTGTGGATGGATCAGTCTTGAGTCTTCATGTTGAAAAAAATCTGGGCCCAATGGTTCTGTTTGGATCTCATGATAAATCTATAAGATTGTGAGGAGGTATTTGGAGACTCTTCCTTCCATTTTTTGTTAACTGTGGCTTGTGGTGGTGTTTTGATCCTTATCAGCTGTGGTTGATCTGAAATATGACTTTCCTAAAACAATGAAACTATTTTGTTTCAACAAACAATAGTTAAGATTAATTGTAGTTTATAATGCAGGATTCACACTATCATTACTATGATTAACTTTTTGGAATCAAAAGGCTGAAATCTCTTCATAGTTGCACTGATGGAGGAGAAGAGAAGTGCTTAAACTCAGGACAGTGTGTGTGTGTGTGTGTGTGGCAGGTCTTCTCTGTCTCTTGGGAGTAGATGTAAGTTATTAGATGTTTCGTTGTTCGTTACAAGAAACTAGTTTGGAGCTATAACAACTATAGAAAAGACTGAAAAATAATTCGTGGAGTTTGAGGTTACAGATAATTATGGTTATAATTCTTGTTCTTTTACTGCTCTAAATCTAATACATAAAAGTCAAAGTTTATCTATGTCAGGCAAAGACCTCATATGATTGGCTGCCTAAGAAGATTCTGTGGACTCCTGAGGTTTGCAGTTTAGGGAGGGGCCTTTAGAATTCTCAGAGAGCTCTTTGGCCTCAGTCAACTGTGTCTGTCTTGAATAGGCCAGTTGCTATGGAGATGAGGCCTAGTAGCAAGGAGGAGAGCAGTGTATTCCCTCAGGAACCCAACCTCTGTATGTTAATAACTCTGAATACAGATTGGATTGGGGAATATGGGGAAAATTACAGGTCCTGGACAAGACAGTTTGGGGAATTAGAGACACAGGATCTCAAATCTTTCTAACAAATCTTGCCTATGAGAAAATAAAATCCTGGGTAATGCCAGGCATATATGCTAGTGTACTATATTATTTCGGTTTCCCAAAGTATATCCTACGGATGGGTCTAGTGCTAGGCATTTTTTTTATTTTCAAACAAAATTTGAGAGTTCATTATATAGGTTAATTTTGAGTAGTGAAAATGTACTCTTAAAAACTGAGCGGTGAAGTTGTGCTGTTAAAAATTAGGTTGCTGTTAAATTTCAGTGTTCATTGTGACATGTGCATTGAATCATTATTGTAGGAAACAAGCTGAATCTGGAGTACATGATATTGTAATGTGGAAAATATTTTCATATTCTCTTCCACAGGAATTTCTAAAAGTGAGAGATCAAGTGAATGCACAAACATAGTGTGGAGCTCCAGTGAAAGTGAGTTCTCAGATGATGAAAACAGGACTTTAACTTCAAGGTTCCCATGTCTTAAAGTGGAAAAATATAGAAAATATGATTTGATCTGCAAGGATGAGTGTGATGATGGTGAGTCCCTTTTCCTATGTTTGCTATTCAAAATGTGGAAGTCCCCCTTATTTAAGCTGATATTCTCTATGAATCTTTTTCATTTGCTAAATTGTGTAAATTTTTTTCTAATAATAAGCAGTACTTTTTATTCTTATTAATAAAAATTTATGCCACTAAAAAGAAGTTTGCCATCTACCAGATTTTTGTGTATTTTTAAAAAATATTTATTTATAATAGCAATCATTATATAATAAAGACTATGAAGAATTATATATATTAAAGAATACAAAGAAGAATGTAAAGTATAGTTTGAGTTTGTGTAACAAGGGGTACTCTTCACTTGTGATAATTCTCAATATGTTAGTGAAAATTGCAGAAATGGCAAAAGAGAGACTGGGAGATTTCTAAAAAAAGATAAAATAACATCATTGAAGGTAAATAGGATCTAACTGTACAGAGTACAAATATAGTGAAAATGTTGAAAGTAACAGAAATAAAATAGCTGAATCTAAATCTAGCACATATTCTTTATTTGCTTCTTTATTGGATTTATTTGCTGCATTTCTCCCAAAAATGGGAGAAAAGCAGGATGACTTGGGACAAGATTGGATAAAAATGTAAACAGAATGCAAACAAACGCAAATATTAAAACATGATTAGATTAGAAACATGGTTTAAAACAATTAAAAACAGAATTTGAAACAGAGCAGGTTTTCAGGTTTTCTTCTGTGGGGGCCTGGCAATTTTTTTTCCTGGTGTGCCAGAGTCCAGCACCATTTGTGCCCACTGACTGCAACTATTTCTTCATTTCATCAAAGCTCACCAGGGACCAGCAGACAATAGCTTGGAGACTGACACTAGACCAGGGACCACTGCTTTTGTGTAGCGTTGGTTTAGAGGAATATATTGATAAGGACAGAAGAGTAAGAATAAAAATAAGAGATGTAAGGTAGAAGTCTGTAAAGGCTTCCTTCACTTATCTGACAGATTGGGGATCAGAGCACTGTCAGAAAATAAAATTAGTTGAAAAGAGGAAACCATGTACTGTACTGTGGGGGGCATGAAGGACTTAAGAGGCTCACTTGGGACTGACTGTGTGCATGTTTGCTTGATCAACTGGCTTAGCACCTTTTTTTCCTTCTTTGAGCTCTCTTTGCAAGCAGCAGTTGTGTGAGTGTTGCCAAGCAAACCTCTGTAGGCAAGAACTGATGAAAGAGTGAAACATCTATTGAATTAGTGGAACCTGTCCTTAATTTGGAAGTGTCAGAAGTATGAGTTGACAGATAACAGGGCATCAAAAGGTGGGGACTTCCTGTACTAACCATAAGTCCCATTAAGATGCCTCAGGATATGGCACAAGTGCTACTACACTGATGAAGTGGAGATATGCTTTCGGACAGTGGATGTACTGCAAAAAGTACCATCTGTGAAGGTTTTTTATCAATTAACCAGGATGTTGCAGGACATGTTGGAAGGGGATATGGATGTGCTGTGTAGTAAACCTTTTCATTTTCCGGTGAGATTCCAAGAGTTGGCATGATTCTATGCTGTCCTGCCACTGGTGTAATTAATTTCTTTCCCCTCATATTGCAGTGACCTGTAGGGGAAAAGGTACTTCCCCCACACCCCAGCCTGTCAATGGTGCAATGCTTCTGGAGGTTAGTTTGCCAGAAATCTCCTGCCCTATGCTGTGCCCTGCCTGGCTAAATAAATAAATAGCAAGTGAAGATTGTTCTGTTGATAGAGAAAGTGAAAGGAGCAAATGTAAAAGAATACTTACATGATTTATGTATGGGTATTTTTGTAAAGATTGTTCTAAATATTTAATATTGTAGCTGTCTTAGTATCTCTGTGTATGTAACAAAATGCTTTAATTCAGGAGCAGTAATTAGAGATATATAGGTGAAGACGTGAAAAAGATACTTGGAAATCTTAGAGTTTAAGGGTTTGTGATAAATGCTGTTTGGAACAGCAAACCTGTGAAGACAGATAAAACAGATTTGCAGTTCTTCCCAGTCCTTCCCCCATGACTCTATGAAGGATGGGTAAATGGTTGCAATCTTGTATACATGTCAGGGATGAAGTTCCACTGAATTCAGTGGAACTCACTTGGGTAGATATGTATGTGTTTCAGTTTAAGTCTGAAAAAGTTAAAGACTTAAATTTTCAAGATAAAGTCCCATTCATCATTTTTGGCAAGATCTATTGAGATGTCAGTGAGATGATCTAAGCAACATTTTTGGAAAGGGAATTGAAGTGAGCACTTGCAGCACAGTAAAGGATATTGTGCTGGCTATATATGACTTGGCTTAAGATTTCTGTTCCAGTTGCTTTCTTATTAAATCAGACAAGTGGTGATGATTGAGCAACTGCATCCCTCTCAAATAATAATTCAAATTTGACTTGTGTGCCACTTAGCACATTGACTATTACCATAACCAAGTCACATGGAAGCTCCCTTCAGTTTATTCTCTCCATCTTTTACTCTTAAGAGTTCATAAAGTGCAAGCCTGGGACATCTCCCCTAGGCTGTTTTTATGACCTTAGACTCATCCAGACCTCTCCACCTCACTGCCCTTTTTCTGGATAAAAACAAAAGTGAATTACTTCTTAAAAGTTTCCTTTTAAAAGTCTCTCTATCGAAATAAAGGAAAATTCATTAAAATTATGCGTAATAGTAGTTAACTCTGACATGACTGTCATATGTAGAACCTACTCTTTCCCCTTTTTGTTTGTGAGCTTGTAAAATTAAAGGCTCCTTTTAGCATTTACAATGGCACTGTAGTAAAGTATCTAAATTTTGGGATGCGGTCTGTTCTGAAATAATGTCACTAACTAGTTTCTTACAAAGACTCCAGAATCGGCCCTCCTGTCCCCCCGCCCACCAAAGACAATGCAAAGGCATCTCACAAGCTCGTAATTGGGTGTTTATTAGTAGCTGCCAGATTGGCCATTGCTTAATTTTGAAAAGATCTAAAAGAGCTATCTGTGACAACCTGATTTAATAAGGTATGACAACCAGTTTTGATTGAAAAATTAACAAACCTTAGCCAAAAGAAAGAAAGAAAGAAAAACAATTTTACTGTAATTTGGAATTGTTTTGTTGTATATATAGAGGGGGAGAGATAATGCTGGTTTTTCAAAGGCATTCAAGTGTTTTTGACTGTTTGAGTAAGGAAAAAGTTTTGACTTTTTTTTTATATTATGGCTATGTACTGGCAAAACCATCTCCAAGTATTCCTTGGCTAAGAAAATCCTATGAAGTTCATAGAGTCTCCATAAGTTGACATGCAACTTGTAGACACATACACATGCATACAACTTAATTGAAAAGCAATTTGTGTACTGCTGTCCAGGAAGGGGTTATCAGGGATAACACTATAGTGTAGAATCAATAAAAAGAAAAAGAAATGAAGGAAAAGAGGAGAAAGAGCAGTACATGTGTCCACGATACTCATCTGTCACATTCCAGTTCGTGCACGCAGTGTTGAATTCTGCACAGTGTTGTGTAAGACCCTGGACAATATGCAAACAGTCTCCTATTTCCTATATGGTAACTTTTCAGTGCTATTTTGTTGATGCAGTTGTCATCAGAAACACTAGATGGCCATCTTTCCCTAGCCAAGTATTCCAACATTTGTTTATTAGCTCAGTAAATGTTAGGCTAGTGTAACTGGGTCAGACTGAACTTTTTGTAATTTCCTGCTGTTCTTAATCTGATGGAGGTTGTACTCATTTTTCAGATTATTGGCTGATGTTTGTTTTGGGGAAAAAGTTTATATTGCTAAACATGCTTCTAGCCAGTTCTGTAAATATCTAACAAACTTATAAGACAGTGGATAAAAAGCAATTGGATCTTCCTTTTGTATTGTACAACTTTGTTACATAAAAGTGATTCGTTATTCTTTTTTTACAATAGGGTTGCTATCATCCAGTTTAATTTGAAATCTCTTGAGAATTTGTCTTTTTTTTTATGTACCACTTCAAAATATGATTACGTTGTTGAACTGAAGCTGTTGCTGAGTTTCTCAAAATATTTCATATCTACCCTTCTGTTATAGACTTCTTGGATAAAAGCCATTATAAGTAACTGTTGGAATGGAAATACATTCTACAGAAATTAAAAGGCCTAAATTGGCTATAGTAGTTTGAGCATTGGACTAGGACATTGAGAGACCGGGGTCTGAATCCCCACTTGGCCATGGAAACCCACTGGATGACTGTGGGCAAGTTACACTCTCTCAGGCTCAGAAGGCGGCAACGGCAAACCCCTCCGAACAAATTCTGCCTAGAAAACCCCATGATAGGTTCACCTTAGGGTCTCTGTAAGTCAGAAATTACTTGAAGGCACACAAATAATGGTGTTTAAAAAAATGAGTCGGATCACTTCAAGTTAATTCTGGAACAGACTTGGGCAGATCTACTAATAATAAATAATAAATGTTTTAAAATAGTGCTTTAGACAAGCACTCTGTGTGGGATTATGACTCCATTTTGACCTTACTGTTTGTTTGTTTTTTTTAATAACACTCTGAATCACAGAAATTTATGTGTAAAACTTATGCTGGCTTGGAGATAAGTGGAGGCAAATATTTCCACATATCAGTTCTGTGAAGAGCAGAGGAAGAAAGCCAGTGAGAAAGTTAGATATCCTAGCTCTACATTGTTTATATATGTACTCTTTTCTAAGAGCTAGTCTTAGCTGGCACCAGTGCTCACCATATACAACAAATTTATAAGCTTAGATTTATGTGAAGATTAATACGCTTGAAATCATGTAACAGTGTTTTGGGGAGATATCAGTGTTATAAAATCTTCTAATATTTCTTTCCCTTTAAGGTGAATCACAAGTAATTGACTGGGAGAATGATAGTGATTATGAAGAACATGTTGAACAGCACGGTGGATCAAAAACTGATGACAGTCCTTTTGAAATATCAGACACTGATTCTTGCACAAGCGGTAATTTTATGCTGGATGAAAAGAAGGAAGATGAACCCAAAAGGGTAAGAAATTGTTCTTGATAGGAAATCATTTAAGCATTAGAGCATACCTAGCATCTGAAGATTGCTCAAGTAATTGGGATTATCAGTGTTTCAGGTAGACAGGAGAAGTTTTCTGAAGTGTTGCTTGAGCTGGAGTTATTTCCGAAACTCATTAATTTTTGGTTAAAAGAAAAGGAAGGTGCAGGCCCTTTCTTTGCTGTGCCAGAGGGTAGGTCCACTTCTAATGGTTTGAAGTTATAGGAGGATAGATTTTGAAATAACATTAGAAGGAACTTATTGACAGTAAGAGTGGTTTGGCAATAGAACTGCCTGGAGAGGTGGTGGGGTCTCTTTCTTTGGACATCAGCAAAAAAAGGATGGACATCTGCTGGGGATGCTTTAGCTTTAGATCCTGCATTGAGCAGGGGGTTGGACTTGATGGTCTATGAGGTCTTTTCCAATTCAGCAGTTCTGTGATTGTACAATCTTTTTAAGGCTTTTTTTTTTTTTTTGGTACAAAAATGTGATATCAGGAACAAGTGTTGCTTTGTTTTTGCATGCTCTCTGTTTTGGTGATATGGGAATTCTTGTCTCATTAGTATTTTTCATAAACCCTCCTTAGCATGTTTACATTTTTGATGAATGTTTATTTCAAAAAAAAATCTGTGTATTTGTTTAAAATATTTTTATACTGCCCTTTATGGATGTCAAAGGTGCAGTTTTAGTTTTAGAAACATACCCCAAAGTAATTTTTTTATAATGTGGATTTTAGTAGCAGACTGTAGTGAAAAGATTGGTAGAAGCTTAGAGTTTAGGCATGGGTGGGTTGAGACATTTACAAATATCAACCTGTAGAGACTTTTGATTCCGTTCCATGGTTTTCTTAGAACCTCCAGTAGAGGGAGGTATGATCCAACTTTTTGGGAGAGAGCTTTCATTTGAAAACTACAGTGAAAGCTGCTTGTCTGAGAGGGTACTGTCACATTATTTGATATCCTCTTCTGTTGTGGTGTTTAAGTAATATAAATAGATTAAGCTAACAAAAAAATCCATGAACATTTCATGATATTTGCCTCATGAACCAGAGAGATTTAATAATTAGAGGATGTCTAATGCATGTGGAAAGATGCTTTGACATTTTACCTTTTTAAAGTTATAAAGTTAAGATGATAAATTTAGCCAGATTACAAGACTATGAAAGTATCTGAAATTATTTTTGAAAATGTGAGCTAATATTATATGCCAATATGGCTTCACCAAAGTTTTGTGATGTGCTCACTTACTTAAAACAAGGAAGGAAAGACGTAGGTGCCTTTCCTCCCAGTTGTTCTGGAAGATGAAAGGGCTGAAGAAAAATGTCAAATGTATTTTTTTCACTACAATCATTATTATAATCCCAAGTTTTTGGCCCTTATGAAGGGGTGAACTCCTGTGTCTATGACTTTTTGTTTTTTCGTATCCATTATTTCCAGATGTATTCATACAATGTTTAAAAGTGTGCTTATGTTGCACAGTTATATCTCAGTTAACAAAGCCTCTGACAATGATGCTCCTTTTTACAAACTTTTTCCTCTTCTTCCTCTGTCTGGAGGTGTTTTTTGTTTTGTTTTTTATTTTTATAGCAGCATCATTATTTGGAGGTGGTGGAGGATGAATGGACAAACAGACTTTTAGTGTTCGCTTGCAGCACCATGACTGCAAGTAATAATTCAATATACAGTCATCCCTCCACATTTGCTAGGGTTAGGGGCACAGGACCCCTGTGAAAGTGGAAAAACCATGAATAACTCTAGACCCTCCCACACCATATTTAACACACATAAAAGTATGATCACCATATTCAACCCACCATGGATTCCTTTGAGGCATCAAGTTTCCTTCACAGAAGTGGGGTGGTGGTGGGGCTTCCTGGCACCTCCACGGCTGCCCCACACTGTTTTTAAGAAGGACTTAACAAGCCTCGTTTGCAGTTTCTCAGTCTCACAAGGCTCATAGTCCCTATTAAAAATGGCATAGGGAGGCAGCAGAGGTGACAGCAAATAATCCATGAATAATCCAATCTGCAAAAGCCTGCAAATGTGGAGGGCTGACTGTAATTGGGAAAACTGAGAAAGAATAGAATTTCTACGTCAGCCAATTGTAGCTGTGTGACTACAAAAGGCAAAATAAACAGCAGCAACTTCCAGAATCTCTTACTGAGCATGTGTGAATTGCAAGACAGAGAGAAAAGGAAAGAGCAGATAAACCTTCCATACTAGCTACCACCATTGTGTTAAAGAAGCATACATCTATAAGTCTAGCCACAAAAATCAAAATCATAAGAAATCTGGAGACCTATGAAAGAAAAAGACATTCCTGGATGCATTTTGTGAAAGCCTTCAAGTAGTCTCTAGAAAGTTCAAACTATTTTTATTTACTTAGCCCAGGCTTATCTGGTCTGATTGTTTCGCTTCACATATGCGTATTGTTGATTTTGAATAAAACATTTGCTAAAACACGTTGAACTGCTTTTCTTTTTTGTGATGTAGGAGCCTATTCCTATTCTTTCCATGTTATTTCTCCTCCTGGTGCCTACTTTTGTGTTTAAGAAATAATGCTCAAGATCATGTCCAGTTTATTAATCGAATTATACCTGTAGTCTTGCCCCTCACATGATGCTAGTCATATTATGTAAGATTTGCTCACGGAGGTTCTAGAGTCTGGGGGGACCTGGCCATGGCTAAGTTGCATGTGTTAGTTCACACATATATATGAATGTATGACAGGATGTTCTTACAGTCCTAACAGAAATATTGACTACATTTGCACACAAGAAGCTAAAATTCTGTAGAACTCTGTCTTGTTAACAGATGAGATAGTGCACTAGTATATGTCTGGGTGTTGCATATAAGAGTGGCTTAACAAATCATGAAGCTTCTGTGCATGGTCTGTTTACTGTGACATAAAATTTGGCAGCCTAACTTGTTTTTCTCCCCAAAAGCCATACTTTGTTCTAGGCTTATTTCTCTGACTTCTGGGGAGAGATGTATGGTTTTAATTTTACAATATATAAACATTGAACAGAATATCTGTGGCTTTCGGTAGGAGTGACAGAGTAGCATGCAGGTACATGCTTCACCATCCCCAATGGACCAGGACACTTCAGGATTTTGGCATATTGCATGTTAATCCATCATTGTTTTCCAAAGAACAATGGCATAGATTTCTAGGGGCAGGGAGTGGTACATTTCATTTTGCTTTTAAGATCACTCCTGTCAAGCAGTAAATTGTCTGCAAAACAAGTGGTGCTTTCTGAAGGGGACCAACTATGTTTTGAAATTTCTTATTGTTTGTTGATAAAGAGTGATATTTTGCAATGGGCTAGTGTGAATATAAAATGCAGGTTTTATTAGGAAGAATGTGCTTTACTTAAGTTTCTTGACTTCATTTCCTGTTGTTTAATGTATTCTCTTTGTTCCCATTCCATACACATCATTTGAGTATTAATGCCTTAGGTTCCAACAGTGTTGTGTGAAACTTTCTTCCTTCCTCTCCTCCTTCCATGCCCCGTCACTCAGTTTTGTACATGTCATATACTGGCTAACTCCTATTTCCAGTAGTTAGGCTTAGAGTTTTTCAAGATTTATTCAGGAACAGCAAAGTAACAGTGGTATATTCTGGCTATTGCCAAGACTAAAGAACTATTGGATTTGCAGTACCTTATTAGCTGTAACATTACAAGTTTGCATGCACATACGTTCCATTTGACAGCTAATGAAAAGAACTCTTTTCCCAGATTCTCATCCCACTTGCTAGCTGCTTGACCTCAAAACTGCATCTATTCCCTTTTATCGAAGTTCATTAAAACAACATTCCCTCATTCACAACACATGGTTTCTCATTCAGTTCCATCATTCTCTCTTCTGACCTTTTCCAAACCTCAGAGCACTGCATGGTACTACATGACATTACATTGCATAGCAGTGAGAGAGCAAAGCCAACCTGACAGTAGGTCCCCAAATTCTCTAAAAGAGATTTCCAAGGGCACACAGGACAGAGGGGGAATCCATTTTGCTAATTGAGTCTGTTCAGTTGGCAGACTGCACCTTTTCTTTTTATGAATGTGAACACAAACGTTGTGTCTAATGGAAGGTAAAGCCAGAGTTAAATCGTACTCTTTCACAATTCATTGGGTCATTTGATATGTAGTAGCTAGCCATAGTTTGGTTCTGTGGGAATAAGCCTTGTATGTACAGTATAAGTGCCTCTCCTTTCTTTCCTATTATCTTCTGCTGAATAAATGATCTCCTCATTTGTGGCAAGCTATGAGCCCTCTTCAGGTGTCCACATTTAAAAGTGCAAAGGGTATGTATTTAGGGCTATCCCCAAACCTTTGGTGACTCTAGACGTGACAGCAGATCTCCCAGTTTGATGCATAGTTAGTTTAGTCTGAGGCAGGAGGGATTTCTATCACATTTAGGTTTTTAAACATGGGTATGGAAGCCAACAAATACCAGCTACTATAGGCCATATTTTAGAGGAAGGGACTGGCAAAACCACCTCTGAGTATTCCTTGCCTAAGGAAACCCTATGAATTTTGCCATAAGTTGACAGATGTTTTAAGGCGCGTGCGCGCGCACACACACACACACACACAGAGGAAGCTATCCCAGTTCATAGGGAGAAGATGAAGCTAGTGTAACTGTAGGCTCGTTCAGAAGTTAGTGCTTCAACAAGGTTATTGCATTTGAACCGGTGAGCCATGATTTGTATTTGCCTTCTGAATCTGTACTACTAACTGTATTTTGAAGATGGTTTATAGTCGTGCTTTGGGGAATGAATGCAAGTCATGGCTTCCTGAAGATAAAATTGTCACTAAGTAAAGTGCAGAAGAGGGTGGATGAAATGTGGAACAAGGCTTGTTTATGTGATTTTGAACTGTGGCATGGCCTTACAAGTGAACTGACCACTAGAATGCCCACTTTGTTGTATATATGAATATAACTATACAGTAGTTTCTGTTTCATTCTGGAAAAGGAGGAAGTGATAGACTTGTTGAACCTGAAGAAAATCGACAAATGTATGCTTCATAAGGTGCACCAAATCAGGCTTGCCAGTTTAAATCGTTCCCCATCTGGTCTCAAGAGGGAAATAACCTTTTTTGTCAGCAGTTCTGCTGTGCCATACTTGTACCTAGAGTTTCTAGAGGAGAAAAAAGGGCATATAGAAATTGTTCTCTTCCCCCTCTCTTCCTCCCTCTCTCTTTTTGCCAAGCATGATGTTTTCTACAGTTTGCAGTTCACTCTTCCTTGTACATCCTGTGTTCCTCATCCCGAACCAAATTACAGCTGTGCAGTCCAAAATGCAACCTCTGTCATCTAAATGATGTGTCCTGTTAATGGGAATTTCCAAACCAGTGACTTGTCTGGGTCATTAAACTTTATGTTGAGAGTTGACTCATATGGTGTGGAAGATTATTACCATAATAATTATTTAATGTTACATATTTTATACACTTTATTTCAGTGCCCAATCAGTCATGTCACAGTCCTAAGTATGTATTTGTTATATACATACAGACAGAAACACAAAGTCATCTGTTGGATAGAAATATTCTGAGATATGTGGAAAAGTACTTAATTTAAATAGTTAAAAACAAAAGCAAATAATTTGTTGCACTGATGAAAATAAAATCATGTCAGAGAGCAATTAAAACTTTTAGTAGCTGTTGGCTTAAATCTATAAGTCACTTTTATACATATTTAGAAGTGAAACTGTTGGTGCCAGCACATATCCAAGAAATTTCCTTTGGGGAAAGGATACTTCATGAAATTTGTTTAATGTCTTATCTTTTTGATCAAGAAGAGGGAAGAGAATGTGCAGGATTAGATTGCTTTCTGCTTCCCAATTTAGTTCATCAGGTTTAGGAAATGAGTGATGAATGTGATAAAATGAAAAATGAACATCTTGTTTTATTTTCTAAAAAGCAATAAATAATCTTGGCAGATTAATCCAGTAACAAGTACTCTTATTTGCTGGCCAGTTTATTTTATTGACAGTACTGTGTATCCTTTGTATAGTAATAAAGGACCTGGAAACTGTAGCACATACTGATTCATGTAGGTGCGAAGTGAGCTATCACAGTACACACTCAAGTTTTGTTGATTTTTTAAAGCCTTTAAAAAAAAAAAGAAGGAAAGAAAGAAAGAAAGAAAGAAAGAAAATCCATGTCCTGTCTTGTTGAGAAGGTGTTATGCATTGTTTCCTTGTTTGAATGTAACAAGAAACTGTAGTTAATTGATAACTTTCCAGACTATGTGAAGGAAGGAACAAAATGGCTATTTGTTAGGCCTGAAAACTCTTTCATATATTGACTTATTAAACCCAGATATGATTATTTGAATATGTATGCTTACTTCCCCAGGGTAATGCTGCTAAAAAGGCAGAAATGGGGAGAAAATGGAAGATATACCAGTAAGAAATCTTCCAACCAGTGAGGTTCAGTGGTTTGAATGTCGGACTAAGACTTGGGGAGACCAGGGTCTGAATTCTCATTCAGGCATAGAAACCTTTTGAGTGGCCTTGTTCCAGTCATATACTGTCAGCCTTGGTTCATGTATAGAATATTGATAGAACTACTTCTCTTGATTTACTTTGTTCACTCCCTTTTTAATAATGAAGATATAGAATGCTCTTGATGGTACTCTAATACCTATTATTAAGTCACAATCATGGCTGATTTTGATTATTTGTGTATCCTTCCTCAAGATGATACTATGGTTATATAATGAAATGCAATCACTTCAGCATTTCGAACTTAGATATTTTCATTCTAGAAGATTAAACTACTAGGATGTTTAATGTGATTTAACTCCATCTTTTAGCCTTGGCCTATGTTCTGAAGTGCTCTTCCTAAATTTCAGCGATAACTCTTTTGTCTAATTATTAAGATATGTGTTTCTGTGATTGCTACAGATGTATAGATTCATATGACAAAAATTTACTTTCTAATACTTGTTCTAAGATTGCTTATACTGACAGTGGTTAGCCATTAAATTAAGCTACAAGCTTTTAAACTTCAAGCCATGCAGCAGTGCAAACTTTTTCTTTATGATACACAGCCAACTGATCTGGATGTCACAATAAATTATGGCAGGAGATAACTGCATTGTGTTTGAGACTCATGTATGTATCTGCCTTCTGCTCCTCTGTGGTTTTGAAGATGCGATGGTCACTTTTTGCTTCTCATTTTTTTAATTAAGTTCAACTGTTTAAATTTTAACTACATTTAGACTTCAGACAATAGGTTGTCTTGTATTGGGCAGACTATATTTGTGAATTAGATGCAATTAAGTTTTCAGACATAAACCTGAGTTGTACTTAAGAAAATGTTTTTATTTTTTATTTTTTTATTTTTTTATCTTCTCCTTGTGGCTGCATTGCATGAAGACAAGGTTGTGTGTGTACAAGTGCAAGATGGCACTTCAGGCCTATTCCTATCACCATAAAGCATGGTTTACTGTGACATCTAAACTGGCCCACAGAAAAGCACCTACCTTGGCTTAAAAGATAAAAATAAACTCCTTCCGCATGCTTCCCCCCCCCCCCTTACTGTAAAAGAAGTTACAGTGGCTAGGTTCTACAGATTTAACTGATAGTTGTACACATTTTGTGTGGCTCGTTGATTTCTGATGTTATAGTGTGGCACCAGAATTTTGCCACTTGCCAATAACTGTGTAATAACCCTTTTATCTTTTTGTTTAAAATATTTCATGTACCAGCAGTGTACTTAATGTTACATGTACCACCACTGCCATACCTATTTGGATTTAATAGACTAAGGGAGGCAGAACAAAAGTTAATGGCTTGGGAACAAGAAGACAAGTCTTGATAATTCAGTCTCTAGGATAATTGTAAGGAAACAGCTGGAAGCAGATATTATAAAAAATTGGAAAGTAACAAAGCCTCCAACAGAGACACAAGTATCTCCTCTTTTATCTCTCCTTCTACCATTTATCCACCCCTCAAGGTTTAAATATCATCCTTGGGAAGGCAACGATGGGGAAAATTAACCAAATATTATGTGGGTCATCATTCCTTATAATTGAAAATGGCAATGATAGATCATTTATGTCCTATTCTGTTAATATTCATCAGTTTATAAGAAACTCTCTTAAGTGTGTAGTGGCTTAAGTTGTTTTTCCAGGAAGGGACAGAAGCTTTGTTAGAGAGTGGAAGGAAGGATGCTACCTTTCTTCATTTGACATACAATAGAGGAAAAAACTTTCAGCCTCTGGATATTTTATTTGAAATATGAACAGTTAGTATGTATGTCTTTTTAAAAATGTTTGCATGCTGAAGATATAAGTAGTTTGAGAAGATCTGGGCTAGGAATCACAACTGTGAAATTACTGAGTCCAAAGAGGGTTAGGTTTGGAATTTTTTTTCCTAAATAGCATTTCTGTCACACATTCCATTTGGCGAACTGTTTTTGGAAACAGATGGGCAGACAAAAGCAGTTTCTGAAGTGTTAAATAAGGTAAATATTTGGACCAGTGTGTAAGCTTTATGAGCCCAAATCACTCTTTCGGTGATGACCCTTTGTGTTCAGTTGAAGTCAGTGGCAATATTTGCACTTCAAGCAGAACTTCTTGTTGTGAGCTGAAAATCTACATCCTTTTTTTAGTCCTAAGTGTCATAGATCCATTTTATCAATGGAAAGGTGGTAATTCCACACTTAAATACAGTTTATTCTGTGAATCTGCTCTGTTTGGGGAAAATCGGACCTACGCCAGATTACCCACTAAAATTTAGATTCAGGCTAATGTCAAAATATTAATTAGGCAAGTAATTTCACATGCAGTTTTGTTTTGCTTTGTTTTTTCTCCTGTGTATCTTGCTATTTTTATGTGTCTGTGATGATTCCTGCCATTGTGTAATGCAAAATGAATGATAGTAGGACACTCTCTCAATATTGAGTGGAATGGAATCTGTGTCAGACTGATGACTTAATGCTTGATGAGAAGTTATAGATCTGTGTTTCTGTTGCAAATGTTTTCTCCTGGTACGCACTGATGACACACCAAATGTCATACTTTCCTGCATCTGATAAGGAAGCTCAGAATGAAGTGTTAGGGAGGGCATGCCCATAAGCTAAATCCAGAATTACAGATAGCGTATGCAAAGAATTCTATGGATGGGACATCATACTTCTAAGTGCTCTCTGCTGTATTAAAAACAAAAAGAAATCCAGTACAATAAGCAAAAGGTTCCCCTGGAAAATTAACTGCTTATTCATACGTTTGAACTGTGTCCTATGCATACTTAGTTTTAAGTCAATTGCACTGAAACTTTACTTGCTAATTTTCTGATTGTTTAATTTATCAGCTTTATTATGCTATTTGCTATGGTAGCATACTGCTGTAACTCTTGGACTAATGTAGCTTGCAAAAGTGCATGTCTTGGGGAAAAAAATAGTTTTTTTAAACAGAAACTAAATTCTGTATTTCATTGTATTTTTTCCTCCAGAAGCCTTCCAGGTTTTATGCTGCTTTTGACAATAATACTTGTGTTTGTAAAACTGAATTTTGTTTTCAAGTGATGAATCTGTATTTATCTAGAAATTATTTCAAAAACTACATTTTTTGTAAAAGCTGCAGATATTTCCAACATTTAGTCTTAATATCTTGTTTTGATTTAGAAAGGATAGCTCCTTTACTAGGGTGTTGAAAAACATGTCCTTTGTGGTTTTAGGGTATCTTGTTTCAAAATTTTGAATACATGCATGTCAGTGCTATGTATTATTGGGGGTTGGCTGACATTGCTCAGAAGGTGATATGTCTTTTTCAAGCGTGTGGTTTTCTTGAAGGAGGAACACTGGAAGTTTCTTCATAGAAAGTGTGCTGTGTAAAATAAAGCTACTCCATTTTTTGCTTCCTTTAGAATCTTCCCAATCTAGGCTAGGTGGAGGATTTCTATAATATTTGCTAGGGCTTGGCATTTTTAAGAAGACTGAGATTCCAGAAATCTGGTCACTCAAGGCCTGTGCATCTGTTTTCTTTCCATTTCTTAGATGGATGAAGCTCGTTTCTTAGATGCATATCTGTATAATTTTACGCCTGTTTTGTTTCACAAGGGAGAGGCCAGCTACATATTTGTGCTTTCTTTCATGCTGCTGCTGGCCTTTGGATAGAGGGAGCATAGCCAAATAGCATATGATAAAGAGAGGGCAGGCCGAGAAGAAATGGACTGGTATTATTAGTTAGTAGGGTGCATAGAGCAACCTGGAGCAAAAGGAAAGAGACAAACAGTTGTTTGCATTCTTTTGATGATATCTGTGTCAGTGGGGGTTCTTATCCAGTGTCATAAGGAGTCTCTCCCATTTAGAAAACAGAACTTTTCCCGAACTTAAGCACAGCTACAAACTTCCTCTAGTTGTCCTGTCTGAGAAACCAAGAACAACTACAATGTCAGTGTGCAGAGCATTCTCCCTAGGAGTGACATACACGTGAAGTATGGAGACTACTTTGTTTTTGCTACTTGTTTTGTTCTCCAGCCTTTTCATTTAATCTTTCAACAACAGTGCTGTTGAGGAGACGTTCTAGTTGCTAGTCCAAAAGGGTTGGTATGAATAGCTGAGATGATAAGATCACTATGTGGTCTTTTTGAGCCTTGGGTAGAAGAGGGAGTGGCACCAGTAGAGAGGAAGCACGATAACCATTCACTTATGTCCTGTAATGTCTTGAAATGTTGTAGGCTGTCTGCCTCCTGCAAACTGCATAAAAATTGGATTGAGTCAAAAAGCCGGTCAGCAGAGATTTCATGGTGGCCTGATGTTTTGAACAAATTTCTACAGAAGAAGATAAACACAGTTTTAAACAGTCACCAGATAAGTTATGGATATGAATCTGTCTGAAAGTTGAGCTTAAAGATCACATAGTAGGGTTTCCAACCTCTGCTAGAAATTACCTTGCTTTCTTAGGAAGGTCCATCTTCTACTTTGTGAACCATAACCCTTCATTATCTTTGGGCAGATATAGGTGGGTCATAAAGCAAACATCTTCATCTATAACCTGCCAGTCATATTTACAATTCCTTTCTTATCAGGACATTCCAAGTAAATAGTTTTTGTGAATAATGAGAGGTTTTTCAGTATAGCTTGCATAGACTTGTGCTTTAAAAAAAACAACAACGTGTATACTTTAGGCTTTATAGAATTAACACACATAGCAACTCAAGCCAGAATCTCAGCTTATCCTTGTATGAGAGCCAGCATGGGCAATCCCCTTTCCTACTCATTTCACTTTACTGTTATTCTTAGGTGTTCTTTGTTTCAGTCTTGCACACTTCTACATGTTACATTTCTCTGTTTATGGTCCTATTCAAGTAGAATTAGATGTTGATAAGATACTGTTTTCACATTATCATAAAGCAGCTAAAAATTCAGCATCTACTTAACTCATAGAATCATAGAATCATAGAATCATAGAAATGTAGAGTTGGAAGAGACCACACGGGCCATCCAGTCCAACTCCCTGTCATGCAGGAACACCCTCAAAGCACTCCCGACAGATGGCCATCAAGCCTCTGCTTAAAAACCTCCAAGGTAGGAGACTCCACTACTCTCCGAGGCAGCAGATTCCACTGCCGGACAGCCCTGACTGTCAGGAAGTTCTTCCTGAGGTTCAGGTGGAATCTCCTTTCCTGCAGCTTGAATCCATTGCTCCTTGTCCTGGTTTCTGGAGCAGCAGAAAACAAGCCCCCTCCTTCCTCTTCCCTTTGAACAAGCTCATCTTTGGGTATGAGTGTAGTGTATGAGTGTAGATCATTTTAAAATTTCTTCCCTCTATAGTTCTGAGCCTCCTTTTTTTTTTTTTGCACTGAACAACCTCTTCTTCATTAATTTACTCACTCAGTTGCTTAATTGTGCAGTTTTGTTTTATACCTCCTGATTCAGGCCCCTATGTTTTCCATTCCCTACGTCATTATCTTCCTGACTAAGTTATCGTTCATGTCTTGTGGGTAACTATTTAATTTGGTGTTTTGCTTCTATCAGATTCATCATCTCTTTTCTCTGTTCTACCAACTCTGTTGGCAACAACTTTTTTTTAAACAGTCTCTTCAGCCTCTTCTATTTAAGTTACAGTTTTACATTTACATGATATAAAATTTATATCATCAAAACAAGAGCATCAAAAGTTCACTTCAGTTCAGTTAGGAGCACCAAACATTTGAACAGAATATAAAATTCTGCTTAGGAAGTTGTAGGGCAAAGAGAACAATGTTTGAAGCTGACTTTTAAAATCACGCTAACCATCTAAAACTAACGTAGGTTGGTGGGTAATGTAGGTTGAAGGCAGAGATTCCTTTACTGAGAGAGATATGCAGTGTGATTCCACATGTGTTTACTTTAAAAAAAAGAGGCTTTTTGAATTTAATGAAACTTGCTTGGGGTTTTGTCAATGTCTGTGTATAATATTACATGTTACAACATGAATACACCATTTCCAATCTTGTGTTTGCCTTACGACGCTATTGTGTGGGAGAGGGCATCTGCAAGGGAGATGGTATAGAAATAAGTCCAAACTGGAGAAATCTAATTGACAAGGGTTGGGTTTTTGTGAGGGTAAAATGACAAGAGTGGGAAGGGATTTAATTATATTCTGTTTTCTGCTAGTTCATTGTTTTATCCCACCATCCTTTGAGTTCATTTAATGTGTTTAACTACGGCAGTACATATTTTTGCCATTAATTTGCCAGATTTGCATGATGATGTTCCCCTTGGTCTATATTTTACATGAACAGTAAAAGTTTGTAGTATAATCTACTATGGAGAAAGGAAGTAAATGTGCCCAATTAAAACAACAAAAACAACAAATGCTGCTTCAGTATAACAGAAAATTGTTATTTATGATAAATAACCTTGTTATGTGCCTTCAAGTTGTTTCGGACTTACGGTGACCCTGAGGCAAACCTGTCATGGAGTGTTTTGGGGCTGTGTGTTTGTGATGCTCCCAAGGTCACCCAGTGGGATTCCATGGCTAAGCAGGAAATGGACCCTTGGTCTCTAGGGTTGTAGTCCAGCGCTCATACCATTACACCATGCTCACTAGTTCCTTTAAAATGTGCTTAGACTCAGGGAACATGCTCATTTATATTTCAGTTACCACAGAACTAGGGACCTATCATTTGAATTACCAATGGTACCTTCTTGAGTTCCCAAGGTATTTTAAAAATCTTTTAAATCTTTTAAAATATGAAATAAAAACTTTTAAGAATCTTTTTAAAGCTATCCAGATGGTCCAAACATGTAAAACATGTGTCATTTCTTCAGGCTCATTTGTTTGTGGCATGTTCATATTCTTCTGTAACTTATTTTTCATTCTTTAATAGCTTTCAACTATAAGATTCTGGCATTTGTAAGCAATATTTCCAAAGCTAAGTGCATGAAATGCTGTATAAATGTTTGCTATAGGCTTGTGATCTCAAACATATAATAGAAATAGTTTCATTGATATGGATGCAAATGGAGGACCGACTCCAAGTAAAGGCTGCAATTGTAGATGGCCATAGCATGAGCAAGGGGCCACTGTGCTGAAAACTGGTTATTTTAATGTTTGAATCAAATCTTGGTTATTCTTAAGGCAGCACTATAAGCTAATTTAAATCATAATGTGTATAACTCTGCATAAAAAATTGTTTTGCACAATATATTTATTAAATATAGAAGTGTTGGCTCTCTGCTTTATTGAAACTACTATACCCCATATTTGAGATTGAGCTGGAAGCAGCAACATGCTAAAGTACCAGAGAGATCAGTCTTCAGAATGTTTCTTTGGAAGTAAATCCGGCTATGCATGTTCTGTATTAAGTGTGTATTAGGACTGAAGTCTTAAGAATAATACTTGCTTGTGTGGAAAGTAGTGGGCAGGGATGAAGAAGAGAAGTGAAAATTAGAAAGAACAGTATATATAATAAAATAATAGCTTTACAGTTTGGGCTAATATTATCATGATCTTGAAAAAACAAGGAAAACACTTAGTTTTAGATAAATAGTTCAGATTGTAATTTACCTACAATGTAATTTAGTAAGAGTAACATATTTTAATTTGCAGTAAAGCTGTATTACAATATATTGTCACTGTTATCAAATTGCAGTCATGTATATTATCTGGAAGTAGGCACCACTATAAGCTAGCATGGTGTTTTAGTTTATGCATTGGACTACAACTCTAGAGATCAGTGTTTGAATACTCGCTCAGCCATGGAAACTCACTCAGTAACCTCAGGCAAGTCAGCCTTTCTCGATCTCAGAGGGCAGGCAAAGGTGACCCCCTCTCTGAAACAAACTTGCCAAGAAAAAACTCTGTCATAGGTTCACTGTAGGGTCTCCATATGTCAGAAATGACTTAAAAGTGCACAACAACCACAAAGCACTACTGAATTTAGATCACTGGCTTTTAAATAAACGTTTATATTTTCAGCACTGAAACTCTTGATTTGAAACAGTTGCATTGGCTGTAACAAAAATGGCCCCTCGACTTTCACAAGGGTTTGGTGTGCAGAACTCTTGTGAATGTAAAAAAACTGCAAATAACCCCCCTGCCCAAGTGAGTGCTCTCCTTCCCATTCCCTTCCAGGGCTCCCCCCGCATTCAGTTTCATTTTGCCCAGGTGCACTGCCTTCCTTCCAGGCACCCAGGCAATAGACAAGCAAATGGGAGAGGACACCACCCCCAGAGAAAGCGTGCGCGCCTTCTCCCATTCAAGAGAAGGAGAAGGGGCAACCATGCGCCTGGAGAAAGCATGTGCGTGCACCTTCTGTTCAATTCACTTGCATTTTGCCTGGGTGTGCCCAAAAGGCAGGGGATTGGGAGTGGGAGAATGGGGAGAGGCAAGTGAGCACCTCACAAATAATCAAGTTTACAAAGGGAAAACCTGTGAATGTGGGTTAGAACAGGATTTGTTAGAATGGGATATTTCATGTAACAGTATGAAAGAGGGAAAAGTTTACAGGAGATTATTTGAAAATACGGGGAGAATTTTTTTTATTTCCCCACATGAGATCTTATGGAGTTATCCCACCTCAAAATAAGTTTCCATCACACTTTTGTCCTTCATTAAGGCACAATTTAGGATGATAGGGCATCAGTTAAAACATCATTGTTATTTGGTTCTTATGCTCTAGAATGAAGCTGGAACACACTGGTCATGAATCGTAATACTTGGTAAGAGATACTGAATATTGCAAGATTAAAGAATATCATGTGAACTTCCTAATGTTTTGTTTAAGGTTAAGGAAACCTGGATCAAGGTCCTGAGGGCATTTTTACATTTAAGGTTTAGAACAAGTACTTCTTGCTGTTATGCGTTGGATCCAGATTTAGCCATACATAGAGTGGTCCCCTTCAAATTAATGAGATTTAAATGAATTTGTTGTTCTTTTGATGGTGGTGGTGGTAGTGGTGGTGTGCCTTCAAGTTGTTTCGAACTTAGGGTACCCCTAAGATGATACTATTGCGGGGTTTTCTGGGGCTGATGGTGTGTAATGCAGCCAAGGTCACTCAGTTGGTTTCCATGGCCAATTGAACCCTGATCTCCAGAGTCATAGTCCAGCTTTCAAACCACTACACACTGGCTCTCTTAAGTTAATTATAACCTCCGAAAGGTCCATTTTGGACTTAGGTAGTGAATTAACAGCATGTCTAAGCGGAAAAGATTGTTAAGAAACAAACATTTGAAGACTTTAAAATCCTCATCACCAGATGAGCCTGTAGTAGTTGTGAAAGATGTTGAAAACAGGATAAACTTCCTCACTTTTTTTATTCAATTGAAGACGCATGAAAAGGAAGAAATATTTTGCAAGCTGCCTATGAGAAGCAGAGTCTTGCAATCATCTGTGTCTTGAGATAAATCTTTGTAGCACGCAGATGTATCTAAAATTAACACCATGATTTTCAAATCATAGAATTAAAATTGACTAATCAGTGGGGTTTTTTTTTTGCTGTTCCTTCCATTTTTTTCCATTTCCATTTCTTAATAATAATGGGGAACTTAGTTGCCATCCTACAATTTTATTTGTGTAAACTGCAGGTTCCTTTTTGGATGTGTGGAGGACAAAGCAATCTTGTTGCAGTCTTCTTCTGAACATAGTGGTGATAGTATCTTACAAAGATTAATCTGAAGCAGATTTCCTAAGGAGTTACTATGTTAGTGCAAGGGTCTATGGCAACTTAAGGGCTACTACATTTATTGTAGTGTAAGCCTCTTTACTCTGCAGTCTACTTCATCAGATACTTGGAGTGTTATTTTGGGTCACAAACAGATACATAATTATGAAGGGAAGGGAAAGCATAAACTGTGCAGTCCATGAGAAAGAAAATGCACTAAGTGTAGATAGTAAGTGTGTTGTTAATAAGCCATTCACAAAATAGTTGTTGAGTGATTATACAGATATTACTGAGTTAATGAACACATTTATTTATGATTATTTATAAACCACTTGCATTTAGAAATTTTAAACCACAGAAATAACAAAACATGTTGTTTTTATGTGTCTTCAAGTTGTCTCCATCTTATGGTCACCAGTCATAATCTTGGTGAGATGTATTTAGAGATTTGCCACTTCCACACTCTGCTATTGTGACTTTTCCAAGGAATCTCAGTGGGATGAGGGAGATTTGAACCCTGGTCTGCTGGAGTCTAGTCCACAATTTAAATCACTGTGCCACACTGGCTGTCATAAAACATACAGTACGTAAAATATTAAATAAAATCAAGATGCAGTATATTCATTATCCACATGAATAAAATAAAGACAACACCAGGAAATCTCACCTAAATAGATATTATCTTCAATATGTGCCTAAAGATAGAAATTGCTTTGTGTATGTGTAATACTAGAGGGAAGCAAGTTCCACGTGGCAGTTGCCACTTTGCTAAATGGCCTTCGCTGAATAACTGCTGGTGTAGTGGTTTGAGGGTTGGACTATGACCCTTGAGACCAGGGTTCAATAACCTGTTTGGCCATGGAAATGCACTGGGTGACCTTGGGCATGTCACATGCTCTGTGCCCCAGAAAACCCCATGACAGGTCCACCTTAGGGTTGACCTAAGTTTGAAATGAGTTAAGGACACACAGCAACAACAGTTTTGGTGAGGACTGATAGATGTCTTTAGTGACAGTTTCAAGTTTAAATAAGATGGATTGATTTTAATTTTTTTCATGTATAAGCAAATTCATTTCAGTCACTTGTTTTTACCTACACACACAAAAATCACAGAAATAGTGCACTGTGTCTGTATGAGAGAGAAGGTTCCCATGGAGTATTGACTTACCCATTGCATTGTTTGATTTCCAGGTAGTAAATCTGGTGTATTAATTGAAGGTACGCAACAGCAACAACAACAGCAAAGCCTCAGGAAAGTAAAGTATTACCAAGACTCTTTATCTGGATAACCTCAAGAACCAAATAGGCTTATAAGGGAGAAGCTCTCTGGTAATCAGTTCCAAAATTGTTTAAGGTTTTATACCCTAACAATAAAACCTTAAACCTGATAGCAAATAAGCAGCCACTGAAGCTCCTTGAGCGGAAGTGCTATATATTCCTCATATGTTACTCCGGGCGTCAATCTATGTGAAGGATTCTGCATTAGCTGCAATATCTAGATGAGCCCTGATGGCAGTCCCATATGGATTGCATTGCAGTAATCCAGCCTCGAGGTCACCGGTGCTGGGACCAATGTCACTAAACTGTTCCAGTCCCAGAATAGCTATAGTTGATATGCCTGCTGAAGCTAGGAAAAGACAGTGAGAGTCATTTGGGTTCCCTGTGCTTCCAGTAACAATAATGGATTCAGGGCTATCTCAAAAGTGTGTATCAGATCATTCAGAGAGAACACAGACCCATGGAGATCAAGTGGCTTGCCTGTCTCTTGGACCTGAGATTCAACCTCAGCCTATGGGCTGTCATCCAGCCCACTCCTGCATTCAGAACTGCACAACTTTGTCTGATTTGGGTGTGATGAAGAAATATGAGCTCAGTGTTGTTAAATTATTGATGTCTCTTTGCTCCACATTTGTGGTATATGCTTTCACCTTCCAGAAGCCCCATCGAGCTTTGTAATTAGTGAGGAATTGTTCAAAACAGCTGGAAAATCCCCTGCTCCTGCTGTAGTGAAAGTACAGAATCAAGCAGACAGGACAGAGAGTATAATTAGCTTTTTGCAGGAAGGGCTTGATTGATAGAATGAATTATTTTATGAGCTAGCAGTATAAAAATTCTTACTTTTTTTAAAGCAGAAGTCAGTTTAACAGTGAAAATACTACAGTTTTAAATTGCATTTCCATTATAAAGGTCATGGGGTTGCTTGTCATAACCCAGTTTGCTTCAAGTATAGGAAGTGTCACCAGAAGTGTAAGAGCGTTGTCTGTTAATATGCTATTTTACATATTAATATGCTGACTAGCTAGTAACCCTGTGATTAATACTTGCATCATTGCACATTTTGTGAATGCCCCCCCCATCCTAATGGAGCAGAGGAAAAAAGTCAGCCTGGTCATGTAGTTTCTTACTCTGAGTAATGGCTGGGAAAAGTGTCCTATAAAAATAATTCTTTTCTAAACAATATGAGCCTTTTGAATATGAGAGCAGAAACAGATTCTGAAACTACCAGAGGTCTTTATTGTATTCTCTAACTGCTAAGAAATAAAGCCAGTATTGACCTCCATACTCCTTTTTTTTCTTTTCCCCCCTTTTTTTTCAAGAGTTGGTAATTGGTTGGCATGGATTACAGAAAATTAACCAAAAGTGAAAGGTGTGTGTTAAATATTTTTATAAAATTTTTTTTAGTAAAGCTATGTAGCTGGAAGGATAACACTAGTGGGGAACAAATCCTAGTTCATGTCACATTTTGTAATATAGTTCATATAAGCAAACTTATGTGAATGAAAATTAAAGTAAACGAGTTGTTTTTTATGGCTGGAACATACGAATCCCAGTACTGACAGGGTCTCCAACATCTTAGGAAAAAGAAGTCTGTTCTCATTCCTTCCATCTAAGGGCCAACTACAGATAAGTGCAAATGTGTGGTTTGCATTTGTTTTGTTTTTTTAAAAAAATTAGTAATGCAGGAATAATCTGGATTGGGACCACTGGAACACTGGAGGGATTTATCCAGAGGTGCAGGGTCCTGCTACAAATCTGTGGTAATTTTCCTTCTGTGGTTGTTATTGCTGCCAACAATGGAGGCGGGGTGAGCACTAGAGAGAGGTTTTTTATCTCAGCCATAATCCTCTATGCTTCCTCCACCATCCCATTCTGGCTCAGATCCTCTTCAAGGATGCAAGTACCTTTGAGATCCATTCATTAGATGTCCCTGGGCTTCACTTGGAGTGTTCTGCATGCAAAGGAAGGAGTCTGCCACTGATATATGCTTCCTTTCCTTGATTTGCGTTGGGTGGTAAACATGTTCTCACTCAGGACATTCTATTTTTATGTTTGGCACATAATTGTCCTTCAACATGCTTTAAACTATTACACTGTTATTTTCTTATATGGTTGATTAATTGTTATAATTGATAGAAATTGATAGAATTGCTCTTGGGGTCTTCCCTCCTTCCCCTTGATCTAGGTGTTCGCTCTGCACCAAGGTCAGATCTACAACTAAAACAGGGTGTTGGAAGTTAGAAGTAGACCACAGGTTTATATGCCTCTCTTTCCTATATCCTCCTCTAGTGTGACTTCCATTTGCCCCTTCTACCCATTTCTAACATAACTTCTGATTGTGATGAAGCAGACCATTAGTATCCTGTCTGTTGTTTTCTCCAGATTTAAGAGAGCTAATATTTTTCTCTGTTGGCATTACAAATTAAAAATTTGTATTGAAACATGAAATTGTTATATAACATCACTTAAAGAGCAGCAGCAGGAATTGCTAGAACTTCTTGAGAAGGAGAACACTTAGGAATTACTGGGAAGAACAAAGTCAAACATGTAATTAGCTGCTGGGCAGTTTCAGGTATACAAAAAGCTCTACTGCCAAGTTTACTCATGGTAAAAAGAATGGAGGGAGACAATTAAAAGGTGAGTAACAACCAATGATTTGGAGAAGCAAATATTTTCCATTTGCCAGTATCATTCTATTTCTTATGTGCATATGTTATCCCCTCTCAGTATCTGCCTTTTTACTCAACACTTTGTCTTAGAAATATATTCTCTCTGCTAAATTTACAGGGGGAAAAGAAAAATAGTACTCCGTGATAGGGCGTTGTCTGCAGGAGTAGACATGAATTTTTCTAGCTCAGATAATCTTAAACTGAATGTAAAGATTTTGCAGATCACCTCCCCCGGTAAATGGGCTAACTATGAGACATACTGATTATAAGATGGTAGGTAAGTGATTGGGTTCCCTCTGGAAGAATAAAAACAGAGAACTCACCAACCAATAGCAGAATAGCAGTGTGCTTTATACTCATACCGTATTACAAAGGTGGCCCTGCGGCTAGTAGATGTGGTCTAGCTTGATGACTTATATGCAAAATGTCAAGAAATATAGATGACCTATAGAGAAAGGTCAGGAGAGCCAGTGTGGTGAAATGGTTTGGGCATTGGACTGTGACTCTAGCAACTAGGATCCAGATCTGCACTCAACCATGGAAACTCATTGGGTGACCTTGGGCAAGTCACACTGTCTCAACTTTGGAGTAAGACAAAATCTTGTCTGAACAAATCTTGCCAAGAAAAATCCCACTCTGAACAAATCTTGCCAAGAAAAATCTGTCATGGATTCACCTTAGGGTCTGTGTAAGTCACAAATGACTTGAAGAGGCACAACAACAACAATAGAGAAAGGTTATTGGTTGTGTATGCATGTGCGTGTTTGTGTGTGCGAGAGGGAAAGAGTGGAGAGAGAAGCATATGATTTAATAATATTTTTCTTCAATTGTAGATGATAGCTTTTTATGAAAACTTTTAATTCATGGGGCTTTTCATTGGCAAAACTAATGCTGCAGCAACATCATATCTCACATATACAAGCCAGCGTGGTGTAGTGGTTTGAGTATTGGTCTACGGCTCTGGAGACCTGGGTTCTATTCCCTGCTTGGCCAAGGAAACCCACTGGGTGACCCTGGGCACTTCACACACTCTCAGCCCAGAAAACCTTGTGATAGTATCACCTTAGGATCTCCATAAGTTGGAAACAACATGAAGGCACTCAGCAACAACAGCAAATTAGGTAAGTGTGTGGATAAAACTGCACTCCTTAGGTCAGAGCTTTCCAAACTTTTCATGTTGGTGACACGCTTTTTAGACATGCACCATTTTGTGACACAGTAATTCAGTAGGTGGAGGCAGCCCCTTCACCTGAGCCTGGCCCACCGTTGCTGCTGCCCTCACTGGGGTCTTTCTTGGCTCAGTGCAGCAGTGGCAGCAGTGAGAGAGGCAGCCTCTCCACCTGGACCTAGCCTACTGCTGCCGCTGCCCTCACTGAGGTCTTCCTCGACCCAGGGCGGTGGCAGTGGGAGAGGCAGCCCCTCTACCCATTATGTTCGCGTAACACACCTACACACTGCAGCCAACACACTAACGTGCCATGACACACAGTTTGGAAAGCTCTGCTTTAGGTGCTTTTGCACATAATGTTTAGCCAGTTTTCTACTCTGGTAACAAAAAGTTTTGTACTATGAAGCAAGATGGAGTTAATGAGTTACACTGCTTTTTTGCCACTTTCTTTTGACTTTGATGCTTGGGATGATAGGTGAGTCCATGGCCATCTGAGACTGCTGGTTAGCTTTATTTGAGTCTCCTGTTTGAGGAATAAAGCAACATGTTGCTCGTACTTGGAAATGAACTTTTCTTCTCCCAAATTAAAAGTAATTTGGAAGCAAATTAGAACAGACAAATTAGTAACTAAGTTAGTAGCATAACTGTCTTGTTTATAAGGTGCACCATTGACACAGTATATGCCTGCAATGGAATTGTTCTATGTCTCATATCTAACTGTACCTTCTAATGTGAATAAAGAAACATCAACGTAAAGACTTTATGGAACATTTGAGTATATTCTCTTGTAATTTTCACATGTAGTGAAAATTATTCTCATTTTGTCTGAGCTAAGTCTCATCCATTGAAGTGATTACAGGATACTTTGTGCATTTGTTACGAAGACCGGTTGCCTGGACAATTGTGGTAAGTGTGTCACATCCTTGTTCTTTCAACTCTGCCCTCCTTAGATTTGATGGCAGTCTCACATGACTTTTCACTAACCAACAGGGAGTGGCTCCTGAAACATCACAAACTTGCAGATCTGGTTCTCAAGGAAACTTTCAGATTTCTTGAAGTAGGTTGGGAGCGTTTTGATATTGCTGGATTTCAAAACCATAATGCACTCACATTTTAGGGATAAATTTAGGGAAAGATTTTTACTCAAAATTAATAAACTTATTTTCCTAGTATTTTTTTCTTCCTTCCTTGCTTTATGTTTGCATTTTTGATCAGTACCTACATTCCAGAGAAGAGAATTTTAAGCAAAATACTTCTGTTTTTCACAGGAGTCTGTTGTCAGCTGAAACTTCATTCAGCCTTTAGCCTTTTCCACTTTAGGTTAAGATAGGCTTATATTTTGCTACTTATTGGAACCCAAGTGACAGGTTGCCATTGCTGGAGTAATAAAAGCTGTGCTGTGGAGACTGAACATCTTTTTTCTGTCATCAGATGGTAATGACCTTTTAATATTATAGTGGAAGAGGTAGACAAAGAGTGTAACACCTGCTGGATCAGTATTGGAATGGGCAACTTCAGTGGATCTGGTGGTCATCTTTGTCACATACCTGTCCATTCTTCAAAAAAGTTGATATAAAAATGCTTAATCCTCTCCAGTCTCCTGGGCATGGTTGGTCATTTAAAGACTGTTTGGGTCTCATGTGCCTGTTTTAGAGCCAAAATAGCTTGTAAATATGGAAGTGACTTTTCCTCTACTTTGTATTTTGTCCTCCTTGTTCTACAAACCAGAATGGAGTGTAGTACATATAGGAAACTTTACTTGTTTGTCTCTGTCCTTTTCCCACTTAATGTTACAAAGCCAGGAACCTGAGACTGATCAGTGATCACCTGAGATTGAGACTGTTCTTACAATTTATGTGACTTAGTTATAATACAGGTAAGCCATGGGCAAGTTAACCGTGCCTATGTTTATGTTAGTTTTCAGAAATGGTAGCTTTTTAAAAATAACAACCTGGAAGTCTTAACGGAAAGAGAGGATACTAGTAGACTGAGTGCATGACAAGTAATATATCTGCTAGTATTTGTGATTTTGACAGATGAGAGAAGGGAAAGAAATTACAGTAGCCCCTCCACATTTGCGAGGATTTAAGCACAGAACCCTTGCAAAAGTGGAAAAATCACGAGTAACTCCCCCCACCATGATTCCCCTCCCAACTGCCTCCGGAGCTTTCCACTTCCCATTCCTTTTCTTCTGGCCCCTATGTTGAGTGGGGAGAGGAAAAAAACAACCTAAAAGGCTTACTGGTACTTTCTACTCAGACAGAGAAGAGAGGAGTTCTGGGCTTCCAATTACTTCTGGTGGCCATCTTTAGAAAGGAGCACCCAACTAGTCAGCAGACAATACACAGCAGGAAGTGCAACCACATGGCAGAGAGGCCATGCCTTCAGTAGTGGGAGGGGGCTTTGCTCACCCAAAAGGAAAAACGTCCATTTTAAGCCCAAGCCTCGCAAGCCACAGGTGAGTAATGCAAAGGATGGAAGGAGGAAAATAGGGAGGAGGCAGCCATGTGCCTCACAAATAATCAAATTCACGAAGGTCAAACCTGTGAATGTGGAGGGAAGACTGTACACACATGATATAGATTGCTATTTGCTCCCTACTATACCTTCCTATATGCATCTTACTCATAACTCTCTTCTGTTGTTCACATCTCTTCCCATGCATGCAAATAGAATGTCTGGCTAATCCCTGATCATGGCAGGTAGTATACTTTCGTTACAAATGACTAAAATCATGAGTGGAAGGAAGAGAATGGAATCTGCTTTCCTCCTTAGCATTGTTTCATAATCATAAGAAGAATCATGCTGATTTGGTAAACTAATTTGCATCTTATGGTCTGCCTCTTACATTGTTGGGATGTTAATCACCTCTAGAGGGATAGAATAGGCACTAAAAATAGATGACAAATGGCTGAAACTTAAAAATATAAATTACGCTTGTGCAATAAGAATGGTGATATAAATTATGCTTATACAATAAGAATGGCAACACTGTAGTGTGCTGTGGGCAGAGCTGGACAGGAAACTTAGTTGTCAGTATAGTGCAGCCTTCTGTTGAAGAAATAAGCAAAAGAATACAATTTGATAGAAATGGCCAGCTGCTGCTTCCATTTTGTCACTAGAGATATATTTGTGCATGCCTGATCAAGCGTTCTGTATAATAGGAAAATCTGCACAGTTTGAAAAGTTATGTCACCTTTACATGTTGTTTTTCCTTTGGTTAACTAGAAGCAAAATACTATACAGTCATCCCTCCATATTCACTAGGGTTAGGGGCACAGGACTCCCATGAATGTGGGAAAACTGAATAACTCTAGGCCCTCCCAAGCCATATTTAACACACAAAAACACACCGTGGATTCCTTTGAGGCATCAAGGATCCTTCCCAAGGCAGAAGTGGGTGGCTGGTGGGCTTACTGACACCTCCATTGCTGCCCCACACCATTTTTAATAAGGGCTTACAAGTCTCGTTCCCAGTTTCTCAGTCTCACAACGCTTGCAGACCCTATTAAAAATGGCATAGGGAGGCAGCAGAGGTGACAGCAAATAATCCGTGAATAATCAAATCTACAAAAGTGAAACCTTTAAATGTGGAGGGCTGACTGTATTACATATTTTTATGAAGTGAAAACATGTAGCAGATTTATTCTGTAGGGAAAAAATCATGTAACGCTATCTCATTATATTGCTGTTTCCTTGTTTTCTTCAGGATAGTGTAGAATTTTAAATGATGTGGCTAGTAGTTAGCTGAGCAGAACTTGCTCAATGTTTGTTGTGCCATTTTAGGCATTAATACATATCTAAGGCTAAGTGTACAGATTTAAAAATGAACCAAAGAAAATTTTATTTTGTACACTGCACAATTCATCTGACTTGGTAAAGAAGGTTGAAATCAGTTGTCTATAACATGAATTCTACTTTCTGTGTTCAAAATATGGAGGTAATACAAATAAATTTGCACATATTTTATATACCTGTGTAACTGACACTAGCAGTCCATGCAAATTTACTCAGAAAGAAATCCCATTGCATACAGTGGAGCTTACTCCCAAGAAATATTACATAAAATTCCAGGTCAAGATAAATGCCATGCTATTTATTCATATTATACACATTTGTTGTAGTTGTTATATGCCTTCAGGTTGCTTCTGCCTTTTTTTTTCAGTTGCTTCTCACCCTAAGACTAACTTGTCATGAGGTTTTCTTGCCAAGATTTGTTCCGAGTGAGTCTGCTATTACATTCCTCTCAGGCTGAGAGAATGTGACTTACCCAAGGTCCCACGAATGGGTTCCCATGGCCAAACAGGGATTTAAACTCAGGTCTCCTAGACAACTAGTCCAACACTCTGCCAGCTACACCACACTGGCTCTTTAAACACATTTGTGATGTGGGAAAGATTCCAAGAGACTAGAATTCTGTACCAACAATGCAAATTTACTAATGTATGTAATATATGTAAATCTCCTTGTTTGCATATGCACACAGTTTGCAAACTCTCTTCAAATCTCTCCTTTGCAGATTCTGTAGTAGTAGATGAAGGAAGGAGATTAAACTAATGCTTCAAAGGTAATGGGAGCTTAGACTAATCCTACACCAGTAAAGGGTGGGTATGGAGAAACATCTGAGGCAGATTAGAAACTGAGAGGAGCAAAATGTCTTGAACTTGGCACAGGGCTCTGGGAAGAACACTTGGGGAAACCCCAGATGAGGAAATGGGAGAGTAGGTAATGCCAGTTTATTTACATGAAGGAAGTACATTGAGTTCATGTTAAATTATATTGATTTTTGCTGGCCTCCTGTCCTTCGTGTTAATCTCATGGTAGAATTAACATCTATTTATGAATGACATAACGTCATAACACATTATTGTGTACAGAAGATTATTGTGTGAAATGCTTGCAGTGTAGCAGCTACATGAAGATTTTGAGAGGAAGTGAGTCATGGATTGTTGCTAGTTTAACAAGAAGTCACTCCCTCCCCTTCTAAGCTAAATGGTGAATTGGAATTTTCCAGGTATATGACTGAGGGAAAGCAGGATGGGGAATGTGTGTGGGCTTGGATTTGAAGAGGGAGTAAAGGCAGGGTGGAGTGAGCCAAGATCAATTCAGAGAGCCATTCCATTAATTTACTTTCTTGTGTATTGGGATAGGGGATGGCAGGTGGAGTACTGAGAATAATTTTCAAAAATCTCCTTCAGCAAGCAAAGATTCAGATTACTACTGCTGGCGTTATGTTTACTATCTCTTTATTACTCGTTCTTTTTATTAATGTGAAATGTTATACTTAGATTCTTTCCAGCATGGCTTTCAACACATTTTTGTGCTTGTGCCAAGAACACAGTGTTCTGTTAAGTCATTCTGTGACGTTGCACCCTGGCCTGCAGCCAAGGAGGGTCAAGTTCATTCAAATAAGTTTTAGCGTAGGCTCTTGCTGTGCGAGGAATGTCAGTCCTGTCTTTGCATGATAATCTGCCTCTGTCTTGTCAAATTCTGAGATATATGTATATATGAAGAGAGAGCGAGAAAGGATGACTTTATTAGCGTAATGACTTAAAATGATTTTTGAGAAAAAAGGTTCTTAGAAAGTAAATTAGATCAGCTTGTAGGACTTAATGATCTCCTTCTCTTTTGCATTTTTTTGGTTCCTAAGATAGAACAGAGATTCAAAGTGTTACTTTTTAAGACTACAGCTCCCAGAGTCTCCCAGCCACCATGGCCAATGATGGCTAGGGATTCTGGGAGTTGCAGTCCTCAAAAATAATGCTTCTAAGATCTTATTGGAGACTAAATGTACCTCTTTGCCTTGGTACTGAGTGTTCTGTTATGATGTCTCTTGTGATTAAAAATAGATCTGGTCCTGGACTTGGACTTTTATTTACAGTATATGTATGTCTAAATACGTCCCACAAATCTAGATGTTCTTAGGGTATGCTTTGGGGCTACTGAAGATGCACACCTATTTCATAAGTTAGTGTTGCATTTTTAATCAAGCCAATTCCAGTCTCCTGGATTCCAGTCTCCTCAAGGGTGCACTGTGTACTCATGATAGAATAGCAACCCTGATTTTTTTTTGTCTTGCTCCATTTTCCCTTCTGGTGAACTGCTGGTTGCTTCTGCTTTGCATAGCTTTTCCTTCCTGTAACCCTGCCACAAATCACATTGCATCCCTGCCCCCTTCCTCTCTTCCAGTAACTGCACTGTTAGCAACAGTTTGGGAACCACTGGCAAAATAATCTGCTTGACAAGCCTGTAAAATAGCTAGCAACAGGACGTTAGTTACAGCAGATATAGTCAGGCTGCCACTACAGTGTCTACAAAACAACTGTTAATATTTAGAGTGCAAATGGAAATCATTCACCACTCTTTTATCTGTTGTTGCTGTTGTTGTTGTTGTTGTTGTTGTGCCTTAATCAAATATCCGGAATAGATCCTTGGGGGCGTATTCTTGCCTGAAGAAATGAAGAAGAGAACTAAGTAGTTAATTACTGAAATTCTTTATTTTATCTTGTTTGGTTACCAACTTGTTTTTGGGGTTATATATCAGCTCTGGGTCTTGGCTCACTTGATGTTTAGTTTTTAAGGGAGAGAAAGAGAGCTGTACCAGGTTCCCATGGTTTACCTCCCACTCTTGAAAAACTACTTGTCAGAGCTTGCTCCTTTATCTTGACTACATGGGAGAGTGAAATCTGATCAACTTAGTGCTCATCACTAGGTGTCACTCAGTTTCAGTGATTTTCTGTATCTCACTGGAAAATGTAAAATTTTGTCTTGTACGGAGACAAGGAAGATGGAATTTTTATTATTCTCTTTCTGCAAGTAAAGGTTGTTTTTGCTTTTTTGCTAGCCTTGTTATTTTCTACTTCTCTGTCTTAAGATATCTTTGGTTTCAAAGTAGCATGTGCACCCCAACACATGCTTTGCAACTTGATACATTGAGGCAGGACTAATTCTCAAAAATGGCAAATGAGATGGCAAACTTAGATACCATGTCAGCTGAAGAATCAAACGATGGAATGTTCTATCATGTAGAAAATTTTTCCACCTTATAAAAAGGTAGTAAGTGAGGAGAAACGTTGGCTGGAACCATTATTATTACTATCATCATCATCACTAACTCATTTATATAACATCATTGATGTACATGCTGCTTTACAAGTAAACAACCTCCCAAAATGGATCCTGTTGAAGACATACAGTGTAAATTACATGTGTATGTGCCCATACACACACACACACACACACACACACATGGAAAGAAGAAATAGTAATATTTTTAAACTTTGTTGTCTGCAGGGACTGTTATGAAATCTTCATATGGCAGACCATTAAGTCATATGAATCCTTATGTGTAGTCACAACTGGTATAGTCCAGACAGAGAGCGTGATCCAGAGGATCTTCATTCCTATGTAGGGTGGGAAATTAAACCTGCTGGGTTGCATACGGGAACTGGACCTTACTTTTGCAGCCTGTGCAGCCGCCTTCCAGTCCTCTAACCCCCAGTTTTAACATACGGTATAATTTTTGGGCAGTGTTTACTAACAAATGGTCCTGAAAGCCCTCCCATCAAGAATCCTGATGGTCTGTATCCCTCAGTTTTCATCAGAGTCCCTCTCAAAATGGCAATAGGAAGTGAGACAATGTCAGCTCCATTTGCCATTTTTAAAGGGTCTCTGAATCAAAATGGAGGTATTTTGGTATGCTGATGGCAGGGGGATGCAGCCTTTAGGAAAGTCAAGAGGAATTGGCCTGTGGCTCCTGTACAGTTTCCCATCCCTGTTCCTAAGACTGGTGGTATAGCCTCCTTAGATCTAAACCCACAGGTCATGTCCTCCCTAAACAGTCATAGTTCTATGAGGACTTGGCTATAGTTTCTTTGTTTATTGGTCTTCTCTTGATTTTGCTTCATCTACTAGGTAATATTTGTACTGCTGGACTTTCAGAATCTGTTCAAAATTTTCTTTGGTCTCTTGCTGAGCTGTTTTTGCTGCTCTATATTGCTTCTCTCCGTGTATCCAGATAAGTGTATAGATACACTTCAGAAGCTTGGAGATAACACTGTAGTGTTTTTTTTCATTGTTTCTGGTGAACGTCCTCATTTCTGTGGCTTCCAAAGTGTCCAGTCCAATCACTCTGCAGGCTTTCATAGTGTTCCATAGAGAAGCATGATCACCCCTGCTGTAGGAGACATATTCACATTTTGTTTGTGTGATTATAGCAGGGACTGCTTGACCAGTGCTGTTTAAAAATGAGAACATTTTCCCCTCCTTCCCTCCCCATCACCACTGAAAAAAATTAAAACAGATTTATTTTTTAAAAAACTAATTGTCATGTGCCGAAGAGTAAACATTTACCCACAGATGTTATAATATATTGCTCAAGTAACAGAGTTGTGACTATCCTTAGGAGTGAAACTTACTAGACTAGAATTTTGAAATTGGGTCTAACCTGTTTTACTGTTTGGGTGCTCTGAGGCTAGAGAAAGCTACTGCAATTAGGACAACTGAATGAACTGTCAATTGCAGTCCTTTCTCCTTAGGAAAGATTTTTTCTTCCTCATATTTATAGCCAATCCCTTCTCCTTAGGAAAGATTTTTTTTAATTCATCATATCTGTATACTTTTCAGATTACTCCTACTGTGATAGTTGCCATGATCTGGTAAAAATAACTGGCATGAGGAAGAAAACAAAATTTGTGTATAGTATTCTATTCATTTTGCTTCAGAGTGCTAGCCTACCAACCTTAGTCATTCAGATGGATAACTTACACTGGAGGATGGACCGGATGGGTGGGAAGTGCAACTCTTGTGGTTTTCCTGGGCCTCTTGGCAGCTTTTGTTGTCATCAATCACATTGTTCTGTACTCCTCTCCAGGATGGGATTTGGTAACATTGTCTTACTGTAGCTTTGGTCTTTTCTGAGTGTGAGGTGATTAATCTAGAACATGGTGTTGGGGGAATTCTATACGCCTCATAATCATTGTCTTCTGAGGTGTCTCAAGGTTGTATCTTGTCCCCCATGCTGTTGAACATTATTGACATGTAACTGTAGGAAGAAGTCATCTGCAGATGTAAGCTAAAGTACTGATTATATAGATAGCTTTACTTCATAGTTCTGTTTGCTAGTCTCAGAAGGCCAGGGAGCTGTTAGAAAGGTGTTTTGGACTGGATGAATTCTGAGGCTATTATACCAATACTGTACCAGTTTCATTGGCTGCTTAATCATTTCCAGGCTCAAGTTTAAAGTTCCATTTTCACCTTTAAGGTCCTAAATCTGGATGGGAACTTTGAGTGGTTGAGCTGGAACTTATTGTCTCCAAACCACAGAGAGCCTCTCTCATTGCAGTTATACTGATGGTGTCAGAAAAAGCCATTATCCTTTGAAATGTAGGCAGGTAAAGAAGGGCCTTGGGCCAACATCTTGGGCTTTGGGACAGCCTTGGCCAGAGAAATTGTGTGTCTCCAGAAATGCAATTCACTTTTTACGTTGGTTGCAGGACTGCTTCCCACATTATTGAACATGAAAAACCACCCCTTTTTTTAGGAACCAGATGTCTAGCCTTTTCTGGTTTTGTGTTGAGTCATAAGGGTTTTGGTTGGTCCCAGGAAGAGAAAATTGGCCCACTTGCCCACCTCTGTTTTACAATGCTAACCAGAGTGTATACCTTACTTTTGAAGCACTTTGTATGATACTGATGAGCTTGAAAAGATGGCATGAACTCCCTGAATCTATTTAAAGGGGATTTGCTGCTTTTAATGAGGACTTTGCCACTTTTCTTGTTTCTGTGCTACCAAATTTCAATATGGAGCAAGACTCAAGAAAACAGGTGCAGGTAGGTGCATGTGCCCATGCTGTTTGTTATCTGCCTTTGTCCAAAGCAGTTTGGGAACAGGTGGTTTGAAAAACTTGCCCTCATTACCTTAAAGGCTCTGCTTCCTTGCCTGCTGTGAGATGACCCAGTATAAGAAAGAGGACCTTTTTGTAGCTAGCCTTTCTTTACCTCTCTTCTGTAACAGGTACACAGGGCCCATCTATGTCAGTTTGCAAGCAGAACTTTGAAATGTTTGTGGTTTTCATTATTAATTATTTCAATTATTAATTATTTAGAGCAGGGATTTTCTTTTGAACAGGTCTTTAAACTTTGTTTACCGCACCCTTTGGAAAAATTCAGGGAATGACACAGTGTGCAGATTTAAGGGACTTTGCCAGAAGGCTTTGGCACGAGGGCAGAGATTCTTTCTGCCAAAGTTTGGCAGGCCTTGGGAGAAAGAAAAGAAAAAAGACGCAGGAAAGAGAGGAATATAGACAAACATTCTGGATTTGAGGCTGATGGGGAACCTGTGATCCTTCAGATCATATTGAACTGCATCCCCCATCCATCTTATTGCACATATCTAATCAAAGGTAATAGCATTTGTAGCCCAGTAACATCTAGAGGGCAACAGGTACCTGTCCTCACCCTTGTTGTTGTTCCTATGATGACTTCTCTGGAGCTGAACCAAAGAAGGTACATTGCTGTAAGGTGTAGGGAAAGAAGTTGCATTGCTGGATTGGAAAAGCCTAAGGGTAGGCAGTTCTCTAGGATGGCCTTAGAGGACAACTAAAGTTGTTGGACTCTGCCCTTTGGAGAAGGGAAGAGCTTTCTGTCTATATATTTTGGAATGCTGCCTGTGATTCAAAGAGAAGTGTTGCACGGTAAGTAATCTCTGTGTCAGTCTGCATGTTATTTATTATTTTTGGTTTAGAAATAGATTGTTCGTGTGTATTTGATAAGCTGCCCTGGTAGGCTTTGCCCTGAAAAGTACATATGCATTTCTTAAACTAAAAAAAATAATGTCAGGTTAATACTTAGCTCCATCTATTTTTTTTAAATACCATAATTTCCTTTCTTCCAGATTTGTATAATGTGTGGCCCTCTAGATATGCTTGGATTACAACTCCTGTAAACCCACAACATTGACTGTACTGGTTAGGCTATTGATAACTGCAATCTGGGAGCATCTGGAAGGCCACAGATTACCCACCTCTGCGTTATACCATGTTAGAGTTTACTGTTTATATATTATGCTCCACTTTTTATTTAAGTCATTCTCAAGATGACTTACAGAGAGTAATAATATCTATATACATCAAAGCACATTCACTCTAGTAGCCTTGAGTGTTTTTGCTAATGTGAAGATGGCCTAAAATTGTTGATGTCAAGTAATTGTTGTGGAATGTCCTGCTTGTTTTGATTTTGGTTTTATTTAATTTTTTTTGTGGTTGCCTTGGTTCTTATAATAGTGACTACTTCATCTCTCAAGTGTAGCATTTTGAACTTCTTCTCACCTCTTTAGTTTCAAGTCTTTTTATAGCAGGATTACTTTCTGGGAAAAGTGGTTCTACTTGACCTTCAGTGCAAACCATAAAAAATGTTGACTTGTGACATACTTGATCAATGCATTTAGTTTGTCATACTGGTAATCAAGTGGTTAAAGTGTGGTAAAAAGGTGAGCTTTACTGTATTGAAACCCACTGAATCAATGGGGTAGTCAGTTAGAATTCTGTCTTCTCTGTTAGGAGTTGGGTATTCAATAGGAATATAAATGAGGACCTAAATCCAATTGGGCTCTGAAAGAGGGAGAACTCTGCTAGATTCACAACCACCACTATTTGTTGTTTCACACATGATGATCACCACTATTTACTGTTGCACCTATGATAGTTGGTTTCAGACATTCATGACTTCTGTTTCATGCTCAGAGAGGAATGAATGAGGGGACATTCAGTGTGCAGCATTTAAAATGTCAAACTGCTCCAACTGCAGTTAATTGTGTGAGTGGCACAGGGGTTTGTGTGAAGGGTTTGTTATTTCACATTTCTTAATGAAGAATAAGAAATTAAACAAAAAAAATACTGGTGCTTGGACTGGTTTGTATGGCCTGTTAAGCCCTATTCATATATTTGCTTGGCCACACAAGGAATAAAAATATGTAGGGTTGGAGATGCACATTTATTTATTTATTTAACCAAACTGTATGCCACCTTGTCTCCCAGAATGGGACTCAAGGTAAAAACATTTAAAACAAAAACATTAAACACTAAAGATTGAAAATATTAGAAACATATAAAATTATAAAAAGCTCCCCAGCTTACATAAAAACCTGCTTGCTGGCAAAAGAAGAGCAACGGGGTCCAGTCTCTCCTTCTGTGGAAGAGTGTTCTGCAGGGTGGGAGCAGCCACTGAGAAGGCTCACTTCTGTCTCCACACCAGGCAAGCTTGAGACAGTGGTAGGACTGAGAGAAAGCCTCCCCCTGTAGATCTTAGGGCTCTAGCAAGTTTGTATGGGGAGATACAGACTTTCAAATAGTCTGGACTTAAACTGTATAAGGCTTTATAGGTCATGACCAGCACTTTGAATTGTGCCCAGAAACAGGTAGCCTGTGAAGCTGTTTTAACGAGGGAGTTATGTGCTTCTTGTAACTGGCCCTGAACCAGTTCTGAACCTACTGAGGTTTCTGAACAGTTTCCAAAGGCAACCCCATGTAGAGCACGTTACAATAGTCCAACCAAGATGTAGTCAAGGCGTGTGTCACTGTAGCCAGATCTGATGTGTCAAGGAACAGGTACAGCTGGCACACAAGTTTTAACTGTGCAAATCATTCCCAGCCACTGCTGAAAGCTGGGTATCCAGGCTCAGAGTTGAGTCCAGGAGAATACCAAAGCTGCAAGCCTATTTTAGAGGGAGCATAACCCTATCCAGCACAGTCAAAGTGTCTATTCCCTGGTCTGCCTTTCAACTGACCAGGGACACCTCTGTCTTGTCTGGATTAAGCTTCAACTTGTTTGCCTAATTCCTTCCATTACTGACAACAGTCATTGGTTCAGTACTGAGACAGCTTCCTTGAAATCAAATGGAAAGGAGAGGTAGAGTTGGGTCTCATCAGCATATTGGTGACACTGAACCCCAAAACTCCAGATGACCTCTTCCAATAGTTTAATGTAGATATTAAACAGCATGGGGGACAAAACAGAACCCTGAGAGACTCCACAGACCAATGGCCAGGAAGTCAAACAGGAATCCCCCAGCACCACCTTCTGAATTCAGACCTCCAGGAATGACTGGAACCACTGCATAGCGGTACCCCCAATCCCAGACAATTGGCCCAGAAGGATACCATGGTTGATGGTATCGAAAGCTGCTGAGAGGTCCAGCAGAGCTAACAGGTACATACTCCTCCTGTTGCTCATCCACCAATGTGACCAAAGCTGTCTCTATCCCATAACCAGGCCTGAAGCCAGATTGGAATGGATCTAGATAATCTGTTTCATCCAGAAACCATTGGCTCTGGCAAGCCACCACATGCTCTAGAACCTTGTCCAAAAATGAAATATTGGGGAGTGGCCAATAATTATTCGGAACAGTGGGATCCAGGGAGGGCTTTTTCAGTAATGACCTCACCACAGCCTCTTTTAGGCATGCTGGAAACTTTCCTTGCTGCAGTGAGGCATTCACTACTCCCCTTACCCATTCAGCCAGTCCCCCTCTATCTGCTTTCAGAAGTCAGGAGGGGCAAGAATCCGGTATACATATTGTGGATCTCACCTCTCTAAGGATCCTGTCCACATCCTCAGGCTGCACAAATCAAAACAAATGCAATAATACAGGACAAGCAGGTGCCAAGATTACATCCACTGGATCTGTCTCAACTACAGCATCCAAGCCGAGCAAATCTGAGCGATTTTGCCTGCAAAGTATCTTGCAAATTCATCACAGTGGACTGTAGAGTGGTCTTTATTTCCTTCTTGTGGGCCAGAATGTAAAAGGCCCCTGACCATTTGAGACAGCTCCGCAGGATGGCACTGTACAGATACAAGGGTGGAAGAGAAGTATGATTTCTTCACTGCCACGATTGCAGGGCTTCCAGTGAGTTCTGGCCCATGTTCAGTCAGACTTGCTCTGAGTCTTCTGCCAGTGTTGCTCTCCATCCTGTTCGTTTCATTACCATCAGCTACCCAGTAAACCACGGGGCTCGCTTGACTCCACTTTGTGGGAGGGGATGTTTAGGAGCAATTGTGTCCACCGCCCTGGCCGTTTCTCTGTTCCAGAGATCAGCCAGGGCTTCGACAGGATCACCTGCCAAGGCAACAGGAAATTCCCCAGGAGCCATCAGGAAACAATCTGGATCTATAAATCTCATGGGCTTATCATCTTAATCAGCCCCCCATCCCTGCAGAGGTTCTGAGTCCCAGTGAGTCTAAACTCCACCAGGTAGTGATCAGTCCATGACCATGGAACCATAGAAAGTTCCTCCACATCTAGATCACCATCATCTTGCCCAGTACAGAAAACCAGGTCCAGAATGTGTCCAGCAGCATGGGTGGCACCAGCTATTACTTGGGACAGGCTATCACTTGGGTTGTCGTGGCAGACGTGAAGTCCTGAGCTGCTTTTGACAGAGTAGTCTCTGCTTGGATGTTGAAGTCCCCAGTACAACAAGACAAGGACACTGCTGAGATCAGTGCAGCCAGCTCAGGTAGGAAAACTGTTGAACAGTGGAGTGGATGGGACACCAACAGAATCCCTACTCTGTCCTGTCCAACCACCTTCAAAACCCAGCAGATTGAGGGATAGAGCACCTGGTGAGAGCAATGGAATCCTGAAAGATCACTGCAACTCTGCCTCCCCACCCCCTCAGGCCTTGCCAGCTGCTCTATACAGAACCCAGGTAGACAAAGCTGGGAGAGATTACCCCCCCCACACACACACACAGCTTCATCCAGCCAGGTCTCCGTGATACAGTCCAGGTTGGCATGTTCATCCAGGATCAAGTCCTGGATCAAAGATGTTCTTCCATTCACTGACCTGGCATTGAACAGCAGGGTTTTCAACTGGGGGTGGGGGTCTGTTGCCAGGGCTATTGAGACTATTCAAAGTGGGGGACAGCTTGAGGGTAACCAACATCCTTTGGCTCTCTCTTTTATCATTCTAATAAGAATGTCTCCCCACACTATATCTCCTTCTGTCCATCACAGTCATGATGGATTCTCTCTTGCCTACTTCCCCTCCCATGCTTCTGTATAACATTTTCTTTGCAAAATAAACCCAATGCATTTCTCCTCCTCTCAGCCAGAGGGACTGGCCCTGGCCCTTGCTCAAAGCAGCTCCTCCAAGGAGACAACCCCTCTTCAACAGCAGGGCTACCACAGCAGGCACTCTGCCTTTATCTCCTTCCAGAAGGGGACAGGTTGTCCTCTTGCTCATTGGCAGAGTTTGACTGGGTTCCTGGGGCCTGGTTCTGCCAGGATTGCAATCCCCAATGCAGGCAACAGTTTCCCAGTGAGGTTCTTAGCAAGCAGCAAGCAGTCTGGCAGCAAGCAAACAAGCAGCAAGCAGACTTCTCTCCTGGGGTGGTGGGATGTTGGTGGTTTTCTCCCTCCCTATATGGCCTGCCCTTACCACCCCTACATCAACAGGCTTCTTTTCAGATCTTTGCATATTCAACATGAAGGTCTTCTATGAAAGTCTTCTAAGTATATTTGGCCAAATGTGCATAGAGGCTACAGTGTAATTGGGAACTTTGGTAAGACAGGACAACCAATCATTTGGAGATTTCTAATCACAGCCAGCTGAATGTACTTAGAAACCCTCTCCTCCACACCTTAACCCCAGACAGGTTAACATAAACTTGTCAGTAGGGCCCTGGTTAAGGTTTCAGGTAGGCACACTTATTATATGAAGGTCTGCGGAGCTGATGAAATAGTTCTTCGGTCCATTAAGCACTAGCCAATTGGTGCTTTTTTGGGGAAAGAACCCACACTGAAGTTTTAGGGCTAAATCCAATGTTAGTCTGAAATAAAGTAAACCCATTAACATAAATGTGAAATTATGAATTTCAACAGGGTCTGTTCTAGTTAAGAGTAAAAATGGATTTATCTGTTTAAAATGTCCTGTAAAAAAAAAGAAGAAAAGGATCTTGGAATACTTTTACTTCTATACAGAGTATGAGAGTGCTGAGAAGATATACAGCAAAAGTTTTTTAACTTTGTCAAAAGATTTTGTCAGAAACAGCTTTCTAGTAGTGTCATGATAAACCTTCAGTGGAGGGAGTGAAGAATGTGCTTTTTAATGGTGGTAAAGAAATCCAAGTGTAGAGGAGCATGAAGAGGACTGGATCATTAAGGATACTAGTGAAAAGGTGAAAGTATAAAAGTATCCAGGAAATATTGGGGGTCATGACTATGCCATGTCCCTGTAGTCTTACAAAGATGCAGAAGCAGATCAAGACTGGAATAAGGAATTGCTGATCAAAAATCTTGCTAGAAGTCTCTGGGAAGAATTAAAACTTTTTTCTGGATGTGTTTAAGTGATTTATCCCCTCTATAATCAGTTGAACCATCTCTGGCTAGATTACAAAAATTGAGGAGAGAAACATGTATCATTGACAGGTAAAGAATCATAAATAGGCAAATGATAGAGGCATTAGTAAGCAGTGATTGACACAGTAAAATATAGCAAATTTGAAAATTTGTGCAGCTCTTTGAAATATGTAGGGCAGGGGTCACGACTTGCATCTTTCTGTTTCCCATTACATTCTGTCCCACTTCCACACCTGTATAAACATGCTTTATGCCCAAAGCCTTAACACTACTCAGTACTGTATCTAAAGAAGTGGGTTTATATCCATGACAGGTTGTGTGAAATGCAGACCAGTTAGTCTTAAAGGTGCTGCCACTTTTCCTTCTTCTTTTTTTCAGCAGCTGTGAATGGAGCTGTGCAGAAACCCTCCCCAAGATAATAAAGAGTTTGAGAGACACAGAGTAAGGAGATAGCATTTTGGAGGCAGGAAAATGGAGGAAGTAGGACACTAAAACCACCACTATCTCCCTTGCAGGAACAAAAAAATAGCCATTAATCTCTGATTGAAGCTCTGTGACCTGTTACATAAAATACAAAATGATAAAGAACCACTACAGTAAAATTGGCCAGACAAAATATGGTAAAACAAAATTGACATATAACAAAGTGGGCAAAGGAGAACTATGTGTCAGAGAAAAGGTGGAAATAAATGTAATTAATAAATAAATAAGGAAATCAAAAGTAAAATGAATAGGAGGGGGGAAACAGTATATGCAACTATCTAAAAAGCAGTACCTGACAAGAAGAGTGACCACGTAATTTGCAAACTATAAACTGTAATATCACATAATAAATCATCTTTCTGTGATTCTTTTTTTGATGTACACCATAATAATAATCTGCCATGGATGGTTTCTGTTTTTTTTTTTTTCATGTTGACATTGTCAATTTAATGTTACCGTGTATAAAAATTAAAATTATAGATGAAAACAGTCCTGGTATAGAAAATATCATCCTATAGGGGCCAAGTGAGCTCTTTTGGGGTGGGCATTCCCTAGCTGAGTTGCCACCAGCGAAGGAGGCCTCTTGTTTGTAGTCACCCCTCTCTCCTCAGTTACACAGTGTACCTGGAGAAGAACCTCAGGTGCTGACCTTCAGGTCTCCTGTAGGAGGAAAATAAATACAGAAGTAAATTGTACTTCAGGCAGCTTTGCTTTAAGTGTTTCTTTCTTTTTAGCTTGTCAAATTCCGACCCAAACATGTGGTCATATTCGCAGGGGATAATGCTATCTACTGATTTATCCAGTTTGCAAAATGTGTAATTTTATTTTATATCTGTACAGTAAACTATAATGAAATCCCTTTTTACAATCTGTTGTCTTTGGTATATGCACTGGAATTTATCTACCAAAAAAATCTTTGAATGTTTCTTTCCTGTTGCAAATGGAGAAAGGTCACTTAGTGAAGAAGAATGATATGATCAAAATGTTCACTGGCAGCCAGATAAAGGCCATGAAGCCAACGGGGAGGGGGCTTGTAAGTATTTTCCTGTTGCCTTTCATGCAAGATAAATACTGATCTTTCATTTTCTAAAAGATTTGGCAGATTTTGATTTGAGGCTAAAGGAAGGTCATAAGAATAAAAGTCAAGGCTAACATCTTAAATGTGGTTTTAAGAACGCAATACAGAGAACTAAAGAGTTCTTTACTATACTGGAAAGATGGATTTTGGAGTTCCTGATAGGGCATGACTATATGTGCAGCACGCAAAAATGAATCCCATTGTGTTCTGTAGGATGTTGTCCCTAATAAAGGTGGCAAAGAGTTAAACTACACACTGTTTTCTCTATAGGTAAGCATGTAGGCCTCTATCTGTATTGCGTCTACCATGTTCAAGTAGAGTAACTTTAAATTTCTTTTGAAATCCCTACCTAACAGGGGTAAAATGAGAGGCCTTTAGATTTTATGGGGTTTTCTCCCTTTTCTTGCTTCATGTGTGAAGGAGATGGAAGAAAGTTTTAAACTTCAAGCCAACTGCAAAGGTTTACACTCACTTTACCTTCTTATGGTAGGTCTGACTTATCTTAGGTCTTATGGTAGGTCAGTACATGTGCATAAAATAAAATATTCTTAAAAAGTAATTTCCAACTGCATGATATAGTGTGCAGTTTAGGATTGTGAGAAAAAGCTGGAGCTGAGAGTATATGAGGTGCCCAAGGTCATAGTCAAGCAGGGAATCAAACTCTGATCTCCAGGGTCGTAGTCCAATACTGAAACCAATATACAGTGCCCCTCCACTTTCTTGAGGGTTTGCGGTGGAGAACCCTTGTGAAAGTAAAAAAACAGCGAATAACTCCCTCCCCCTACCCAAATGAGCACTCTCTCTCCCATTCCCTCCTGGGCTCCCCCCCATTTCCTTTTATCTGGGTGCATGTGCCTTCCTTCCACATGGCCAGGCAAAAGACAGGCAAATGGGAGGGGCAGCCCTGTGCATGGAGAAGGTGCATGCATGTCTTCCCTCCTATTCTCCCTCTCCCATTCTCTTGCCTTTTTCCCAGATGCGCGTGGCTTCCTTCCATGTGTGCAGGCAAAAGGCAAGCAAGCGGGAAGGGGCAGCCTCACCCATGGGAGAAGCTGTTCATATGCCTTCTCCCCATTTTCCCCTCTCCCTTTCCCTTGTCTTTTGCCCAGGTGCATGTGCTTTCTTTCCATGTGCCCAAGCAAAAGGCAAGTGAATGGTAGGAGGTAGTCTCATACCTCCCCCCATTCTCCCCTTCCCATTCGCTTGCCTTTTGCCCAAGTGCATGTGCCTTCCTTCCACATGCCCAGGCAAAAGCAAAGGAATGGGAGGGATAAAATGAGAGGGGGCTATCTCACTCTTTCCTTCTCCATATGCAGGGTTTCCCCCTCCCCTTTGCTTGCCTCTTTGCACAGGCACAGAGAAGGAAGGCATGCATGCCTGAGCAAAAGGCAACAGAATGAGAGGGGAAGAATTGGGGGGGGCAAGCAAGTGCCTCACGAATAATTAAATTTGTGAAGGTCAAACCATGAATAGGGACAGAGGACTGCACTGCACTGGCTGTCATGGAGATGGTAGACTGCATTTACTTTGGAATTTGCATCAGCAGGGATTTGAAAACAAATATTTCCCGTTGTTTACAGGACAGGGTAGATACATTGCTATCCAAACGGAGGTACCTCAAGTCTTGACTTTTTGTGTTGATTTATTTGGGCAGTTTTTACATCTGCCTCTAAGGCATTTAAAAACAATATGTTGGTGTAAACAGACAGTGTGATGGTTCTCTCTGCCCGTCTTATATCCGTGTATTTCTTTCTGTTGTTATTTTCATAGAATCATAGGGTTGGAAGAGACTATGGGGCCATCCAGTCCAACCCCCTCCTATGCAGGAACACACATCAGAGTACTCCCAACAGATGGCCATCCAGCCTCTGTTTAAAAACCTCCAAAAAAGGAGACTCCACCACACTCCGAGGCAGCATATTCCACTGCTTTCTTGCTCTCTGAGAAGGAGAGAGATGCAAAGCATAAAGCGAAGGACAATGGACAAAAAGACACAGAGATGTAACTGCCCATCTTCTACTCTGCACTCCCATGAGTCTTATCTTCTTTTCTGCAGCTAATGAGTAGCACTCCTAGCCTGTCGTGCCATCAATTTTTCTAGCCTCACCTTTCCCATCCAAGTTTTTTTTTCCCAAAATGACTTTGTGTTTTGTGGTTACCGAACGCATCCTCATTGGATATCCTTATCCTCATTAATCCTCATTGGATTTCCCCCTCATTTTGGTAGTGAGGTGTTTTTTTTCCTTCTCTTGAGTTCTATGCAGTCTGCTTCCTGTGTGTGGATTGTGTTGTTGTGGCTGCCTAAGGATATTGCGTGAAATGAAAATGCTATTAATTCTATTGATAGTTTAATTATACATTTAATGTTTTTCCCCCGTATGATGTACTTCTAAAAGGAATAAATAAGGAAGAAAGGTATTTTGCAATTCAATTCAATTAGTTTTACACTAACTTGATCTTTAGAGCCAGCGTGCTATAGTGGTTTGAGTACAGGGCTACAACTCCAGAGACCAGGATTTGATCCCCTACTTGGCTAGGAAAACCCACATCACACACTCTTGGCTCCCGGAAAACCTTGTGATAGGTTTGCCTTAGGTTCACCATAAATCAGAAGCTACTTGGAGGCACATAATAGCGACAGCTTGATCTTTGTTTTATGCATGGACATTTCTGTGTACAGTATTGACCAAAATGAGAGTATACAAGCAAACTTGGCAGATAACATTTCAGATGTCTGTATTATGTTTTTCCTATAAACAAATCCTGCTGTGGATATATTGGAACACCGCACTCAACACATCATGAGTAGGTGGATCTGCAGTCCATAACAATTTGTACAAACTTGTTCATAGTCATATTGACCAGCTGAAACTGTGTAGGGCTAATATTTCGCCATTCTTTATTGAGCTTCCAGTACTGTGTTGAAGCAGGGAGCTCTCATTATCAGATATATTAACTGTACTGTGGTGCAGTCCTAATTTAAAGGCACAGACTGATAGTTTCCTATGCTGAAGGATGCTGTACTAGTATGATTTGCAGTCTACCAGACAAATACAAAAAGCAGAAATGATTATGTCTTAGCTTTCTGTGATGGCAAAAAGTCTAGGGTAGTGGGCCCGTTATCTACCAGTTATATGAGTTTGGTGGGTCACAAATTTGACAGACTTTCTTTATCATCATCATCACTACCACAACCTGTTTATGTTCTTTTGTCAGATATTAAAAGGTGGTAAGCATGAAGTGTTTTCTTTTTGTAATGGATGTATAGGAGAAAAGATGCATGAGGCTATGAATGATTATAGCAAATATTCAGGCTTAAATTTTAGTTGAATACACTGCTCCCAAGGAAGCGTGGTACCTTCCTAACAGCTTTAAATCTCCCCTTACCTAAGAAATGGATGCTACAGAAATATAAGGGTTGTTTATGTAAAATAGGTTAGACATCTATGACTGCAGAAGATCACAAGAGCCCTGCAAGATCAGATGAGAGACCTATCTATTCCATCATTCTTTTTACATAATAGTCACACAATGGACATGAGCCTGTGAGAAGTCCACAAACAGGAAATGACTCTGTCGTGCTCTTCTTCTCCTGTTCCCTAGCACTAGATCTTGTCATAGAGAATCCCATAGTATATGTTCTACAGAAAAGTATTTTTACCTATCTGGAATCTTCTAAATTCAATTTAATTGTATAACCCTGTGTTCTAGTATCATGAGAAGGGAGAATGATTTCTGCTCTCTTATTTCATGACAACTCATATAATTTTATGTACTTCTATCATGTCCCTCCTTACTCATCTATTTTTCCCTCCAAAGTACCTATTCCTTTTATATTTTTGTAGCCTTTTTCCTTCCACCTCTGCAGTATACTTTTTGGGGTGATCTTTCCATCATCTAATATCTCATTCTTTTGTCTAGCAACATAAGTGATTGAACCTCAGACTTTCTGCATGCCACTATATGTTTTATCACTGAGCTCTGGTCTTGCTAACTATAATCTGAAAGTTTATCCTTTTCATCAAAAGCAACACAGAGAAGTTCTTGCCCCAGTTTACAGCTATAACTTGTACAGGTGCTACTGGTAGATCAGAAACAATATTTTAGTGACAGTATTGACACTAATCTTTGCTGTGCCATGTATCCTCTTGCTTTTAATCTCTGTGGAAAAGGAAGCAATATGTGACCATTCCTGAATAGCGAACATCCCCAGTTGTCCCGCAACTTATTAAGCCACAACAGAAAAGTTAGCAAGGACTCTACATTTCAAAGCTGCAAAGACAAGGAAATATACAGTATCAGATTACTGGGAAGAAGGATTAGAAAAGGCAGGTTGGGGTGGTTTTCTGAGTTGTTTGAAAACTAGCCTCCCTGAGATTTTTTGCAATAACCAGCTGTAGTTGGAAACAACTGATATACAGAAATGGCTTTTCATTTTCCAGTGTAAAAATACTTCTTAACCTGAGTACATTTAGTTCATTTTTGAAGAGCATTTGTCTCCTCTGCTCCAGCACCATCTCAGCGTGATCCTCACTTGTATAGTACTAGTGTGATAGCACTGGTCAGTTAACATAGATGTATGTTTCTCTCAAGCGCTTTTTATTGTGATACACAATGGGGACATTTTAAAAAGCAAATGAATAGAGATGTTGAGTACGTATTGATAAGCTGTAGATACTGGACTTCTGTATGTGACCTCAATAGTTTGATGTCTGAATTGTTTTGGAACATTTAATTCTGTTCCACAACTTCCCCTTAGAGATGAATTTGCAATATCCTTTGGAGGAGCAACTTCCTATTTGAATGCAAAATCTTTAACAGCTAAGTTCACAGGATTTTCTTCCTTTTAAAATACTGAAATCATTGCAACATGAAAGACAGCACAAACATACAATAGGGGAAGATGACTGCTTTCGTTCTCTGCATGTGGCTTCCTGGAGGTATGTGGTTGGCCTCCCACTAAAAAGAATCTACTGGATGAGATGGATGTATATTCTGACCTACCAGAACCCATCTGTTCAGTGTTGGGCTAGAATTTCATCATTTGCTGAATTGAGGAACTGTAGAAGGAAATGAAATTACTTCGACTTGCGTCTTAAGTACTGAAAAATAGATCAGATTGTACTGTTCTGATGTATAATTCTTTTAGCTTGAACTGTAGTAGATGCACAGAGGTACTGGATAAGTCTTCTAAGTTTTCCAAAGAATGATTTTTATTTAGTGTTAAAGAGAGAAGTCCTTTCTTCTATTGTTGCTAAACATTTCTTTAACCCAAGTTTTGTCATTATTTACCCAAATCAGTTGTTGTCAATTGCATACATATTCTATTTTTTTTTTATCCAAGGCCATATGTGCTTAAGAGATTATAGAAATATAGTAATTTGTCATACATAATACGTAGAATCTGTGGAATAACTTGTATGTAAAATGCAAAGAGACAATGGCCTTCTTCTTAAGGCACAATAAGCTAAAGTGCTTAAGAATATTGCCATATTGTGATGACTGCAAAAATTCTAGCTGCAAGACGGAGTAGATAAAATAAAGCATGGACCTTTTGTCCACATTTTTTAATGGGAACATATGAACCAGAACCTTCTGCTTATCTCTCCCCAGACATACTAGAATCAGTACTTAGGAATGAATTGGCTTATGACTTGAGCATTTCAGCAGAGGGAAGTCAGACTGCTGAGTTCACAAGTCATAATGCACAATCGATAGAAAGGTCTATAGTTTGTTTAGCCACTCCTGCTTGCAGAAGAAGTCAAAGAGAAGCTATTGTGCTTTGTACTCTTCAACTTACTCATATTGAGCTAGAATTCTGTTTTATTATAGTGAGGAAAGCAGTTAATACGTGATTTGAGGCTTTCTGGGTTGATCGGGGAGCAGAGATCTCTGTTCAAGTGTGTTGAAAGCAAACTTGATAGTTAGAAAACTTCATTCTTGTTTCAGTTATAGCAGGTTATGTTTTTTAAATAACGTATGCTTGGGATCTTTTAAAAAAAGGAGAATAGATCTCAATCATATTAAGTCGTGAGTGTTGTTTTGTTCTTGCTTTCAGTATTGTTTTCTTGTACTGTAGCATTAAAGGATTTATTGTATGCCTTGACAAATATTTTTCACAACATAAATTCTTCTAGACAAAAATGCTTGGAAGATACACTGTATACAGATAACATGTACAATTCACAAAAAAAGGTTACAGAAGTGGAAATAGTCATCTTCATCTTGCCCACTAACTAATGTAATTTGTTTAGTCAGAAGCAAGATCTGCTGAATTCAGTACAGCTTACTTCCTTTAACTTCTCGGCACTGAAGCCTTAGCCGAAGAACTACGTGGTGTGATGCACAGTTGTTCTTCCCTTCCTTCCTTTGGGGTGGGATTATAGTAAAGAATAATTAATGAAAATTGAAAGAAATAAAAATTATAGCTTCCATCTGTTTTTTTTCCAAGATGCTCAGCTCCCCCTTTGAAAATCAGACATAACGCAGGCACAAATAGTTTGCATTGCTTTCTCTCACATTTTTCTCTTAAGAAGCAAAGTGTGTTGCAAAGAAGATACTTTGGAGAATACATATATTTAAGGAATATTACTTTTAACAATTGCAGCAGAATATGTTTTAGTTTTGTTTTGTGCATAATTATTTGTTGCAGTTTAATGTTTTGCTTTGCCTCAATGAAATAAAACAACCTCAGCCTTTTTACATTTTTTGGTTTTCACAGTTGATAAATGACACATCTTAGTTAAGGAGGGGGGCATAAAATGCAGGGTCTGTGTGACAGAGATGGGAATCATGGGTAACTCCAATTGGACAAGAAGTCCTAGCCAGCATAGTCAATAATGAAAAATATTGGGAGTTCACATCATTGCTATATGACCAAGATGATAGGATTTTCTAAGACTCAAGAGAGGTCTGGATGGTGAATATTCATTTGAGCCTCATTCTCAGCTGGAATGTACAGTTCTTCTTCATAGCCTGTCTCTCACAAGTTGGTCTTGTGTCTGTACAGAGCCACCACTAGAATGTTCTAAAGCTGAGTAGTCCTGGTGGACCCTCAGTCTTTCTGTTCTCTACTCAATCCCATCAGTGGTATTCTTCCCTCTAGTTCCTTGGTCTGCTGAGAGTGCAACGCTGGACCTGGGGCACAGATGACAACTTGAAGAAACACAGTTACAGTAAGTAGTCTGTTCTTCTTTGTGGTCTCTGTGCCTCACACAAATGGACCTTACCATAGGAGGTAAGTTATGTCACTGCAAGACAGCAGAGACTACAGCCTGACCAAAAGGAACATCCATAGAGGTCCGGAAGTCTAAATGATAATGTTGAATAAACATGAATAGTGGTGGCTCTGGTCAGGCTCAAGACCCATTTGCATAGAGGGCATAGGTGACCACTGAAAGAATTAGTTCCAGGTAAATAACCTGTTCTTTTCATTCTTCTGCCTGTGAAGCCTGCAGCAACTGCCTCCTTTTTTCTTCCCAGAGGGCCTGCCAAAAATTTGTTTCTGAATGTCACAATTATATGTTTAATTTCTGTTTCTAGGTTCTATTTCTAATTGTAACTGTACCTTTTCCCTTGCTGGCAGGAGAACAACCTCAGCATGAAAAAACTGAGAGGGGAAGAGTTGAGTACCTCCTTTCCACCTGTTATTTTTTTTTGCTCTTGCTTTCTTGTGGACTAGGGCAGCTGCTGAAGGGGTGATGGGAATGGTATTGATTTGGTTCTTAAACTGATCTAAAATTTGTTTGTGTTATGTTCAGAAATCTGTTTACAAAAATAAATTATCTTGAATCACATGTCTGTAGAACATGTGCTGCTGGTCCAACTATTAAGGATAAAAATTTTATAAACCATAATGTGCTGTAACCAGAGCTTTGATTTGTTAGATTCACAGATGCAGTATAAAATGGTTCAGCTGGAGTGTATTAGTAGCCATTGTTATACTAAGAGGTAAGAGAAGGGAATAGCAGGATCTTTTTACCTGTGTATACCAGTAGTAACTGTAGAGACAGACACCAGTGAAAAGTTAAACAGGGTATTTTATTTGGAATTAACAAACATACAAGAAATCAGACAGTCTCAAGAACCATACAAAGCTATTGGAAAGTGAGGCAAGAAAGGTTTGATAGAGAGAGATTGGGCAGAAAGGGTGACGGTCCTGAAGCAGAAGGTTGAAGCCAAATGGCTCAGACAGCATGTCTGAGGGTAGCAAGAATGAGTAGAAATCTGGGCACCATGTTTTACATCCAAATACTACAGTTTACTGCAGCTGGAGCTGGGGGTTTTGTACTCTATTTCCTGCTCCGTAGGAGAATATATGTACAAAGTGGTAATGGCTTTCTCACAGGGCTGGCAAAGGAGTTCAGAATGGGCTAATAGTCTTAACTCTAAGTTGACAAAACACTGATGGGAGTCCTGACAGTCTTTTAATTTTTTGGTTAGTAGTGTGAATAGGGAAGCTCTCCATTGGATATGCTCACCGTAGGGTCCCTGATTGCTCCACCTTAGCAGTTTTGCTTTTTGTTGTTCTTGGGAGTGCTTGTAGCTTACGGTTTTTGAAAGGGTTATCACAAGCCCATTAGGATCAGGCTTTCCCGCCTAATCCTCTCTGAACTTATGGCTGGATCATATCTGAGGTTATCCTGACCCGGCATACACTTCCAGCGAGCATTCTTTCAAACGTGTTTTAGGCATAAATGTGTCCAATTAGGAAAACAGCACATCCCACAGAGTGAGGAGGTATGGTGTGGTAACACCATGTTGTACTTTGATTAAATGATGATTTTGAACATTGGTAATTATGTAGGCATCTAATTTCAGGTTGTTAATATATTAGAGGGATTGAGCCTGGATTTTCCTTACACAGAATTGCTAAACCAGTAGAAAATGAATTTAGTTGGAATAGTCAATCATCTGGTTGAAATTAAGATCAACTATCGGCTAAGCAGATGGCCACTGATAACTTTGATTGGGTTGATCCACATATTATAAAAACTTGTTTTAGCAGAGGCAAGCTGGAACAGCTTGCAATTGAGGCTGAATGAGTCTAACCTGTGAAACCTGTTTTTTCTTCATAAAAAATATTTGTGAACAGAGTTGGAGACTATAACTTGTTTAAGTCTCAGAAGTCTGCCTCATCTTTTCTTCAGATTTCTTGCTGTATCTCGAATGTCTCTGTCTGCCTTGCTGATAACAAAAATTTTAAAAAATAATAATAAAGTAAAATAAGATAAAATTTAAAAATTCCTGGACATCAGTAGAAGGAAACAGGATTAGCATACCTGTGTCTTCATACCCTCAAATACATCTTCCTCAACAGCTTTTTCCAAGCATTTGTGAAAAAAATAGTTAATATAGTACAGTTATTTTGAGAAAAGAATGTTGACTATGACAGTCTGTATTATTTCAGTTGTATTTTACTCAAAATATCATCCTGTGCCTTGTTCTGAAGACAGTCTACATTATAGCATATTGGCCAAATTGAGTAGGTAATAAAAGGATGTATGAGGTACGACAAAGCTACTATGCAGGAGTTTGATGTAAGGACAAACATCCATTAGTTTGTGAGTTCTGATAGGCTAGCTGTAGTTTGGTCTTTGTTTGATTTTCCGGCATATGCAGGTACAACAGTTCACACCTAGCCCTCAGCCTAACATTTTGACCTCCAACCCTTGGTCTAGCACAGTGGTTCTCAACCTTCCTAATGCCGTGACCCTTTAATACAGTTCCTCATGTTGTGGTGACCCCCAACCATAAAATTATTTATTTATTATTTACAATGCCTCCCCCCCCGCAAGGCCGCCTTGCCGGCCAGGAATAGGGGGGGCGGGCAGGGAGTGAAAGAGGAGCCGCGTGTCTCCCCGGGAAAAAAACTCCAAGAACCCCCCCAGGCTCTGCTTCTGCTTCGCTCTCGTTTTCGCTGGGGGGGCACTGTAGGAAAAGTTTCCAGAGTGTCGACCCTGGCCGGGGGGAGGAATCCCAGCACCTTTGTCTTTTGCGCTGGGCGCAGCTCGCCCTCCTGGAAAAGCGCCGCCTTGCAGCCCCCCGGCCCTTCCACAGTGCCCCCCTCCGTGGCTAGTGGGGCAGGAGCCATGGCGAGGAGGGGGCCTGCCCCCCGTGCTGCCGCTGCCCACCCAAGCTGGCCCCGTCAGACGGGAGGTTCTCCCGGGAGCAGAGAAGGGGAGCGATTTCAGTCCCTTCTGAACAGGGGGCAGGAGGACGTGAGTGCGTGGCTTGTGCTTGCGCACCACCACTCCTGCTGTGGTGACGCTGTGGCTGCATGCGCTCCCGCCAAAGGGGGCAGGAGGACACGAGCGCGTGGCTCGTGCACCACCACTCCTGGGCCTTTTCCGCACATTACCTTATCGCAGAGGTGGGGGGTGCTGTTCGCACAAGCAGGTTCTTACGCGAGGCGCTCTCTTCGCTGCTCCTTTGTCCCGCAGCTGGCTTTCTGGTCGCATGACCGCCCCGCCCCTTCCTTCCCCAGTGCTACCTAGCGAACGGCACCCCCCGCCTCCGCAATAAGGTAACGTGCGGAAAAGGCCCAGGAGTGGTGGTGTGCGAGCGCGTGGCTCACGCTTGCTCACCACCACACCTGGAGGGAATGGAGCCTAAGACCATCGGAAATACATATTTTCCAATGGTCTTAGGCGACCTCTGTGAAAGGGTTGCTCGACCCCCAAAGAGGTCGCGACCCACAGGTTGAGAACCGCTGATCTAGCATTTTGAAGTGGCTAGAGGAACAGCTGTGGCGAGAGGAGGCTGAGGAAATCTAGTTCCACCAACTCCATTGTACATGCACCAAATCCAATAACATTGTAAAAATTATAGCAAGATAACATTTATGAAGCTTTAACACACCTAAGTAGTTGTTGGTTGGTCAATGTGCTAACATTTTCCTGATCCTTAAAATTAGCCTACCCATTGCCAACCCAATTAACTCCAAGTATGTTGGACTACAGTTCCTATTATCCCAGCAAGCACAAGTCATAATACTTGGGGTAATGAGAACTGTAATCTATCACATCTAGAAGGCATTTGGTTGCAGAATGCTGGACTAGTTGCTTTTGTTCAGTCTAATTTAGTTCAAACAGTTTTCATTAGTTTGAATGGGACAATGAGGAAGTACTTTGTACACATACGTAGATATAGGTATGATAAAAATGGCTTTATTTGATGATGTTTTAAGCAATATTGTAGATATTTAGTTTATGGTTTGGAATGATTTGGATCAACAAATATAAATAAGTGTTTCTGTCTGTTTATAATTAACTTGCCATTATTGAGAAAGGAATTGACAATCTATTTTTCTTATGAATTTTACAAATAACCAATGTTAAATGCTTTGCATTTCTAGCTATGATATTTAGAGAAGAGTGTGCATTGTTGGCGAGTACATGTCTACTTAAGTCTAAAAACCCAAAATCTTCAAAGTGTCTACGAATTGATACATGTAAAGATAATTAGCCTATGCTCCAGTGCGATAAGGGACTAAGATATTGCTTCCTTGATAATGAATCATAACATTAAAATTGTAACCACATTCCAAATATAAGTCATTGCTGTATGAAGATGTGAGGTGGTGGTTGTGACTAGGTTATAATCTGATAGATTTTGAATCTGATTCAAGTTCTACTGCATTCATATTGTCCCTCACTTTGCCCACTGCTAGTCCTAAACTGGCCTATAATAATACTGGCTGATGTCCAGTAATACTGGGCTTCTTTGAGGTGCCTTTGCTCATAATAGATGAAAGGAAACGTTGTGGCTTTTGGCTATTGGATTTGACTAAGGATGGGTTGAAAGGGCCAGTCAGTAGGAGCCAGTGTGCTGTAGCAGACAGAACACTGGAATCAGGTGCAACTCTTTCTGGAAACACATTAACATCCTTGGATAAAGAAAGTACTGTGATTCATGCTCTTATTTTGAGAAATTATTGTCATTGTGGCTTAGCATTGCTAAGGCTGCAGTTGTGTGCAGTTACTTGTGAGTAAATCCTATTAAATATAATGAGGGTTTACTTCTGAATAACAGTGCTCTAAATCACACTGTTAATGACATTATGCTGTAAAAGACAATATTTAGTTACCAACTCCCAGCAGTATCCATCTGGAACAATCTAATAAACTTCCAGAAAAGTCCATGATTGGGTAGTCAAATTGTCAAGTTATGTGTTGTATACCCTGCCTTTTTTTACCCAACTCTTTGCCTCTAACTGAAAAAAAAATTAATGTCTCTTGGGCAGTCCCTTGAAACCGTGCCACTATTATTGCCCAAGTAGACAAGAAGTCAATAGACTACAGGGAGATAAGTTAAGGTCTAGGTGAAAGTTTAGTAGACAGTCAATACCACCTCCGCTTTACATATGCTGGGTATAGCTGGGTTTGAACAGAAAATCTACTCTCCTTTTTTATGCTGAAATATGGTTCTTATATTCAAAAAGAAAAATAATTTTTCCCATTTCTATGTGTGTGTCTCAAAAACCACAATTAAAAAACAATCTTGCATACTAAAGCAATTAAAAACACTACATGTGTAGGAAGTAATTTCTTTTAGGGAAGGCCTCTGTGACAGCTGAATTTTACTCTGGGCTTGCCGCTCTGGGAAAGAAAAAGAAACCAGTGATTTATCAGTTTTCTTGTTTATCATGGTTAACTGCTTACACATAACTATTTAATCTTTCACCTATTTAATCTTTCACATACTGACTGTTGCCAATCTGTGGTTTCATACTTTAAAGAAGGCAGGTGTCACCCACAGAGCTGTATACACAAACAGCTATGAGTGGAAAATTTGGGTGTGTTCTGTACTTCAGTTTTTCTTTCTTTACCACTTACCATCAGATTTTCAAAGATGTTATCCCTCATCCTTTCCCCCAGAAGTCTGGGGTGTTTGAGTGCTTTAGAAATAGGAAAGAAAAAACGTCAAAGATAAAAGGAAATAGTGGCCTACAGTTAATTCAAGTGTCCTATTGCTTCTTTTCTTTTAAATATCGTGCACAAAGGAGGAGCTAGCTGACCAACTTGCTGTTTCTATCACAGGCTGTTGCCACTCTCTGGTGACAATAAAAATCTCATTTACAAATATATTTCCACAGTTTGCTGCAGTTCCTGCATCTACTCACTACTATAATGGAGTTTCACCAGCCTTTCAGATGTTTCCGGTGACCTCTTATAATGCATAATATGGTTTAGAGATCTGAAGTTGTTGGTTATAAAGCTGGAGTGGTCTCTTTGCACCCTAAGTCAATTATGTCATGTTACTGTAGCAAAGTATATGCACTGGAGATAAATGTGGTGCATAGTGCTTGTTATGCTATGCTTCATTTAATGTTATAGTTTTGTGTACAGGCAGTCCTCCATATCCACAGATTCTGTATCCATGGATTCAACTAATCATGGCTTGAAAATATTCCAAAAAGGAAACAAAATCCAAAAAGCAAACTTTGATTTTGCCATTTCATATAAGAAACACCATTTTACAACACCATTGTGCATAATGGGACTTGAGCATCCAGAAATTTTGGTATCCGCAGGGAGGTCTTGGAACCAAACCCTAGCGGATATCTGTATTGCTTTGCTGCACATTTTGGAAACTCTGCTAACCAAATCTTAGACTATATTTTTTGTTTGCTATTCTTATTAGGGAATTAAATTCCGTTAAGTGGGACTTACTCTCTAATAAATGTGGCAAAGAATACAGTCTAGGATATGGCTAAGGTTTCTTATAGTGTGCCGGGGAGTAAATCCAGTTGATGAGATGCCTAAATTTATTTATTTATATGCAACCTTTCTCCCAGAGTGGGACTCAAGGCATCTTCCAAAAAAGTTTAAAACTTTAGTGAAACATTTAAAACAGTTAAAAGCACTGCAAAAACACATGCGATTATAAAAACCTACAAAAATTTTAAAAACATCTTGATAAATTAAAAGTCCACCTGCTTATATATTAAGAGTCTGCTTAAATGGGAATGTTTTTGCCTGCTAGTGAAAGGAGAGCAAGGCGAGGACTAGTCTAGCTTCCCAACGAAGGGAGTGCCAGAGGTTGGAAGCAGCCACTGAGAAGGCTGTCTCCCATGTCTTCACCAGGCAAGTCTGGGACAGTAGTGAGATGAAAAAAGAGCCTTCCCCTGCAGATCTTAGAGCTCTGGCATGTTCGTATAGGAATATTCTGAAGGTGCTAGATCTCTCTGATCTCAGAAACTAAGCAGTGTCAGATCTAGTTAGTTGGAAGAGATGCTGTAGGCCTCTGAATAGCTCTTGCTAAGAAAATCGTGTGGTATGTTTGCGGTAAGTCAGAGTTAACTTGCCGCCAAAGCCGCTCATGGTTTAAAACCCTGGAAAATCAGTATTCTTAATTATGTGAGGTCCTTAATACTGCCCAGATGTGCTTAGGCTTAATACTTCCTTAGTACTTAAAAAGAAGGAGTGAAAGCAGATTTTATCCACAGATTGAATTTGGAGGTGAAAGAAAAACAATTAGGAGTGAATATCACTCCCATTAATAGAAACGATAGAAAAACAGGGAAGAGTCTGTAGTGTATGTCAGGAAAGAGAAAAGGTAGGCTGTCAAGAGAAGGCTGGCCCTCTTTTGTAAGAGGTGGAAAATAATATCCAACATCATTGATGGAGAACATTTAGTGCCTACAATATTTCCATATTAACTATGGTGAGTACTGCTAGCCCAAGCAACTGCCAGAGATTTCACTATCTTTGCCTAGACCGAGCAGAGAGAGAGAGAGAGAGATGGACAAATAGGGCAACTACTGTAGCAATATGCATAGGTTAATAGAACTGGGCACAGAATCTAGTAGTTTCTTTATAGTATGAATGTAGGAGCTAGTAGTACTTATGGATCATTTGGAGCTATAGCCCTATTTTTTCATGTGAGGAACATACTGCGCCTTCTATTACTGCTCTCCTCATGTGATGAGCAAAATTTGGGAGGGGAGAACTACTTTCGATGGAGGCTCTTCACTGATCTGGATCACAGCGTTATGATTCACATGCAGGGCCTTCATGAATAAAGGAGGCTTTCTTTAGAAAGTCACTCTTCACATGAGGAGAGTGACAGCAAAGGGAGAAAAGCAAGTGTTTTCTCTGTTGCCTTGGAACTTTATTTTCCCAGTATTCATAGCATCCGAGTAGGGCTTAGGCAGTAAAGACTTGTTTCTGTCTCCATTTTGGTAATGGTACAAATGGGTCTTCTATTACTGAATTTAAAGGAGCCTAACCTATAATCAGTCTTCCACCTCTGGTAGGGTTAGGGATGCAGGACTCCTGCAAAAGTAGAAAACCCACAGATATCAAAATGTATGTGTGTCTGTGGGAAGGGGGCCAAGGCATGGTGAGGAGAATGAGAACCCAGGATCCAAACAAGGTCAGAGAAAGGAACTGGGTCGGCATGGTGGCTCTGTACTTCCTTTCTCACCCAGCTCCTTCCTTGGGTAAGGGGGACATTGGGAGAGGGTTTGTGGTGCTGAGAAAATGGGGTGCAAGCCATCCTTAGCTGGTCAGGTAGCAGCTGGTGGAGGAGGAGAAGGACCAGAGGCAGTTTTTTAAAGGACTGTATGGTTTGATCAGAGCCATGAAGAGAGATGGTTTCCCCAGAAAAGAAGTACCTGAGGTGTGATGGGGGTAGGGTTTGGAGAAACTTGCAAACAATGAGATTTGTCAGATTTAAACCCACAATGTGAAGGGCTGACTGTAGAATGCCTAGATCAGGAGTTAGGAATCATGTGACCCTCTAGGCTATTGTTGCACTACAATTCCCTGTAGTCATAGAAAACATAAGTCAATGGTGAGGAATGCTGGGACATACATAAGAGCACTTGGAGAGCTGCATGATTCTAAGTCATGGAAGTTTAAACATGAATATTCAAACAATTATTGGAAAGGTGAGCAGGGTGAAATCAGAACATCTTGCTCATTTTATATACTTCATTTGTCAAAAATGTCACTTCAGATCCTCTTAGAACTTGACAAATACTTAGTGTTGGTTAAAACTAATTTAAAAAGAAATGTGAGAAGCTAAACAAACTTTTGATTTGGCACAATAAGCATGCTGAAATACCAGATTAACTCATCATGATGTGCACGATATACAAACCCAAGCAGGTGCAAGCTCAGGCATACACTTAAATCAAAAGATTAACCTGAGAACATTTTGCTTCAGCTTTTCTGAATGAATACTAATGGGACAAATGAAATTCCTTTCAAGTGTGGTTGGCATACTGTGCAATACAGCACTGGAGGCATTTCTAAACCTAGTTATGGGGAGAGTAGTTCAGTCAATATTGCTATGTTGCTTATTTTTCCCTCAGTCCTAGCCAACATAGCCAATGGTGGTGGATTATGGGAGTTGCAGTCTCAAAATACATGAGGGGGCACCGTTGCCCACGTTCGGCTATAATGAAATATTTTCTGTGCTTATTTTACACACGTGTTAATTTCAGAATCAAATTACATAGAACTGGAATCTTGGTTTATGATCTTAGTTTATTACTGTGTCCTTTTTTGTGTAACATTATACTCTGGTTTCTCTTCAGCTTGTATAAATCTTTTGCCCTTTTTGATTAACAAAGATAAGAAAGGGATAGGATAAGAGAGGCATACAAGTATATGAATGTAGCCAAGATGCAAGTGGTATGTTACCAACCAAGGGAATGGCTATGTGTTCTTCAAGTTCTTTAAACAGTGAAGCTGCAGAGAGAAGCTACATTTTACTCACATGTAACATTAATAAAGCAGCTCTTCTTGGAGAGAAAAATTACATTTGGATTTTTGCTTATATCGGAAGCAATTGAAAGTGTGTTTGAAATCAGAGAGGAGATGCTGCTTGAGGGCAGGGCAGTTTATTCCAGGGAAAAGTGAAGCAATCCTCTGCCATCTGTTTCTGTACTTTTAGCCCCTTCTGAGTGATAAAAAGCCTCTCTTCATTGCAAAGAAGGGGTCATTGGGCTACTATTACACATAAATATAAAGCCTGACCTCATATTTTAATTCTCTTTGCTGTGAAGTTCTTGCAGACTGCAGGACCTTGTGTGCTAAGACAGGATTTTGTGTGTGTAGGCATTTGTTATACATTGCAAGTAGTTAATAAATAAACTTCTTAACATGAGAGGCATATTTTGAGTTTTCTAGTTTTGAATTCAGAGAAAATATATAAATTGAGAATGTTTTGGTGATTTAGTGCCATGGTAAAGAACCACATGTGTGTCTGCATAATTGAGTAATAAGTTGCGATAATAATCCTTAGACAACTTGCATCTGGTTTAGGGTCAATACTGCAGAAGTAATTCAAGCCTGAATTATTAGGGTCACTAGTTAGGTGGGTGGATGTATGGGAGTAGGAAGCAGAAGTTATAACCACTTCAGAAAGGCTTTGCAGGATATAAAATTTGATTTCCTCTGTCTCTGCATCTCTGGAGCCATCTTAATGGGCTATAACCCTGGCTTCAAACTTCAGATTCTGATGGTGCTGTAGAGCTGAGAATTTTGTTGGTCCTGAATCCCAAAAGGAGGAGATTTTGGACTGTCTTTGGAGTTGCTGATTCTGAGTACATGCAGTTTAGTAATCACCAAAAGAGGAAGTCGTACTAATGTGCATCAGGTGGGTGCAGGTCCTCTAGGGTGGGTTATGTCACTTGTCTCAGCATGCTAGCAATTCTCTCATACCAAGTATAGTAATTTGGAAATTTACTTAGTCAGGGGCCAAATGGGCAGGAAAAATTCTCAGCATGAGCTGGGCTGATAAGCAGCAGCAAAAAGGTAGCCAATCGTTTTAGTTTAGGGAAGATTTGCTCCTATTTTATATCAGACTTACTGGCAAAGAAGTCTGGCTTAGGAAGATCTACATAGCGATAAGCTAATTTGTTGAACAACAGGCTCTTTTTTCCCAGCAGGCACACAAAGAAAGCTGGTTAGCTCAAAGAAATACTGAGTGACCCACTGCTGTTAAGCCAAGAGTGGGCAGACTGCAGGCTCGTGGAATCTGAGCCCAGTAGTTGGTTCTAAGTAAGAAAGCTGAATTGAGCAAGCAGTTCTTTGCCAACCCAAAGCTTTTTGCATTTCAACAGTAGGTTTTGACAATCTTTCCCTCTGTGTGCGTGTGCACGCACATATGCATGTATGTCTGTCCTTCCATCTGTCTTTGTTGTAATGCTTTGTTGTTGCATGCCTTCAAGTCATTTCCTAGGGAGTCAGAAATCCTTGCTACAGCTACACACAAAAAGCATCTGCTTTATGCTCTCCTCTACTGTAAACAAATGGAGTAGTGGTTGTGCTTCTATGGTTATTGCAGACATAAAGTCAGAATATATCTCACTAGTAATACTGATATTTTGGTCTTCTGTTAGCAAATCATTGCTAATTAAATGGCTGTGTCTGCCCAAGTGAACCTGGCAGTCCACTATGGTCATCTGGTATGGCCCTTTGCACATCATTCTACCTTCTGAGGTGTGGCCAGCACAGGAGAGAATCTTTTTTGCGATGGCATCACAAACATCAGTCTCCATAGCTTGAATGATTTGTCTGGCTCCTTCGTCAGTGTCCTGCTGACTACCAAAAATCTTTGGCAAGGAGCTAGCAAGCATTTGCTTAGATATGTTCTGGGGGACAGGGAGGGCTGGATTATAGCTCAGTGGTGGAATACATGCTTTATCTGCAGCATGTCCCAGGCTCAAGCTGTGACATCTCCAGGCAGGGCAGGAAGAGTGACATGTCTAAATGTCTGGGAAGTTGCTATCTGTTAGCTTTCAGTACTGAGTTGGATAGAATTAGTGGCTTGGTTTATTTGTTTGTTTCCTAGTCCCTCTCCTTCCCCTCAAGCACTAGGATGGTTTCTTGTATTCTTCCTTGGTTAATCACTCTTTTTTTTAACTGTTTTTTTTAAAATACTTGTCTTACCCATTGTTCTTTTTCCCTAGCATTTTCTTAGTGTTAAATTGTGTAAACTGCCTTGAACCATTTTTTTAAAGATGGAAAAGTGGGTTATTTTTTTTTCCTAATGAAACACATTCTCACTTTCATCTCTCACTTTCTGGATGTATTGACAAAATTACTAACGCTGTTTGTCATACAGTTATTGGTTGATATTCTGGCAGCTATTTCTTCTTTAAATGTGAATTTAAATTTGCATATTCTTTTTTGGCAGGCAAAATCTATAGAAATTTCAGAATACTCATCAGACAGTGAAAATCTAGAAGAATGCCAAGTAGAATCTGAAGCTGGTAATTTAGATTTTCCTAAGAAGTGCCAGTTCACTTTTGGAGCAGACACTGAAAAAGATGCAGGAAGATCAGCAAGTGACTGGTTAAAATCCGCTCAGACTCTTCTGCAGACACCTAAGAAGAAATCTATTAAGAGTTCAAAAACCCCAGAAGATTCTGCCAAAAAAAGAAAATTCCTGAGGCACGTATCGAATCTTTTAAATACAATATCCAGTAATGCATGCTCTGTCTACACTGGCAAAATTGATTTTGAGGGTTAAATAAGGGATAAGGAGCAGTGTCAGTGTGTGGGGCTGGATTCCCCATTTCACAGCAGTCCTCATCTGAGCTCCTTAAAGATCTTGGTGCTTTTTTGGGGAACCTATCTTTATTCCTCCTACCACATATGTGGAGGGACAGGAGGAAATAAGTGCTTGCCACTGGCCTTGCAAACACCAGCAGAGCCCTGATTGGGACTCAGGTGGCACAGAGCTCCCAACTATGCCCTTCTTACTCCTTTCCTGTATGGTGAAGGGGTAGGAGAAGCAAAACACTCTCAGCTGGCCTTGAACATTCTAACTAAATTTTATTTTGGAGAGTGGGCAGCATGTGGAGGAATCCCCTTGTTATCTTCCCCCTATGAGGGGTGGAACATAGAGCTTCTGTTAGGGCAGATTCCAGTCATCCATGCATTAGACCTTTAAGCCAGGGGCTGCTCAATCTTAGATTAAATATTTGAAGATTTAAATCAAGAGTTGACTGTTATAATTTGTGGACTGTCACATGTCAGTTGAATTCACTTCTCAGATGGTTTCTAGTAGATGGTGGTACCACAATGTCTGTTTTAGCATCTACTCAATGATCATTATCTTATGATGGTTCACCACAGTGGCTACCATCTTGAAATCTTGCTTTGAAGTACTAATTCAAGTAACCAGCCCTCTTGCGCAACTGTATTATCTCTGGTTTTCAGTAGATGATTACTGGTTTGAAAGCATCACTTCAAGTACTATAGTCCATGCAAAAGGAGGGCTATTAAAGTAGAAGCAGTGCCATATGGCGTCTTTCAACCACGCATTCCCTCACATGAGAGATGTCAAAGAAACAGAGCACTCTACAGTGAAGACAAATTTCTTCAACTTCAGCATTTCTGTATGTGTATGCACATGCTGCTGTTTAGCCATTGTTCTTGATTTTTCTTTCATGCTTCAAACAAGTTGTCCATTACTTTCTTCTTTTTTTGAACACCACTTAAAATACCCACGTTGTTTTGTGTGTGTGTGTGTGTGTTGTGCGCATTCAAGTCTTTTCTGACTTATGGTGACCTTAAGACAAACCCCCATTTTTTTATATATGATTTGTTCAAAAGAGGTTTGCCTTTGCCCTCCTCTGAGGCTGAGAGTGACTTCTCCAAGTTCACCCAGTGGGTTTCCATGACTGAGGGGGGAATTAAATCCTAGTCTCTAGAGTCTTAGTCCATTATTCAAACCACTATACTACGCTGGCTCTAAAAATACCCATCCTTTGATTTATTTAATTCTCTGCATGTAGATGTGGTCAAACACATTCTGAGAGCATAAAAAAAAAAGGAAATAAGCGAACTTATTTGAAGACTGGAATGCCGTGGGGGTAGTTGGTGACCATCTGTACCAGCCAAAGTGGCTTTTCTTCTGTAGTTACAAAATTAGTTTCATTTTTTTTTCTTTTGGAGCATGATCCTGGACATGGAAATCCATATATTAACTTCCAAGTCTGTCTCCATCATTATACAAATGTTTTTGAGGTCTTCATCCTGTTTGACTGAGGTTTTTAATAAGCCTTGATTTCTGAAAAACAAACGGAACATGTATTGCCTAAAACTCCCCCTCTGGCTGTTAGCATATCTGACAATGTTATGTGATGACAAGAGGCTGGAAATTATCTTAACGCTGAGCTCTATTCACCTTGCTCTATGGAAATGTGGGTGGAACAGCTTTATATATATCATCAGATAAGTGGGATGTTAAAAACCCACCTTGTTATATTAATCAGTTTAGAACTGTAAATCCTAAATTTGAAGAAGTGGCCTTGGATGATGATGATAATTTTGTAACATTTTTTTGTTGTAGCATTGCTTTTTAGTAGTGCTGGTCTTAGTTCCTCTTTATTTTGCAATGTTGTTAGAGATGTAAAGCAAAAATGAAACAATCAAACTTTACACCATTTATTTAAACACAGTTTGTACTGCTGAACACAGCTAAGCACTGATACATGATTCAGTATAGTAAACATATATTTATCAAAGTAGCAGAAAATACAAAATGTTTTGAAACCACAAAAAGTAAAACAACCGGGACTTCCGGTGGAGAAGACGCGGCGTTAGGTTGGGAACCTGCGGAGCTGCAGGGGACTGATGTCCCAGAGAGGTCGGATTCTCCATAAAAGATCTAAGAAGGAGAAAATAAAGAACCCCTGGTAAGGGGATCTCAGGGGCGACTCGAGGGGGACCCGAGATCAGCTGCGGAGTGCTGGAGAGTGGAGAGGGAAGATCGGCACACAGAACGCACTGAACGGGATCGCAGAGCCGCCATTACCTTTCTGGGAAGCCTTTTTTTAAGGCTTGCTGCGAACCACCGTTAAAAATCTGTAGTTTGATAAACATCTGGACTTAATATAAATTTAACTCAACATCGGGGTAAGTGGATCCAACGTTATCTTTATGGTGGAGATCGTTTGAATAGTGGACTCTAACTTAACAGAAAGCGTGGTCGGGAGAAGAGACTCCCAGACACGTGGATTGTTGAATGTGACTCAAATGTCTTAAAGGTTTAAAAGGCTTAGAATCTACAAATACTGAAAGCAGTTTATATAGCTGGCTACAAGACGGGATTCAAATTGAACTGTGTTAAGAATCCTGATATAAAAGGAATTTGAAGTTTAAAGATTAAAGTTGTGGGGACACGTTGAGATAATAAACAGACAAGCTGTTTAAAATGGAGGCTTGAAAAAGTACGGAGAAGCAGAGACACGGAGAAGCAGAGGGAGAAGTGGAAAGATAAGGAGATAGAGATTGAACGTTGTGGGAGAGTGAAGGACGGAAGGTGGTGAACGAAAGAGACGTGGAAAAGGGACTAAGAGAAGGACGAAGGATAGAAAGTGAGAGAGAGCGGACAAGGAACGGTAGAAGAGAGATTTAAGGACAATCCGCGGCAGATGAGAGAGACGAGTGGCGAGCCTGAAGCTGGGAGAGGAGAGAGAGCGGAGAGAGCAGCGGCAGGAGAGCGACAAAGCCTGATAGACGGGGGAAGTTTGGACGCTTGTTAAAAGACTTGGAGAGAGAGGCACTGGACGGTTAGCTAAAGAGTGGGGACGAAGAGCAAAGAGGAAAGAGGTGGAAGGTGAATTAAAAGCTTTATAGAGAAGAGCGGTCTGAGAACGTGAAATAAGAGACGGAGAGAATTTGAAAGTGGGTGGACGACTCAGACCGGAGGAGAGAGTTAGAGAAGCCAGAAAGAGCGACGATTAACAGACCAGTGGGGGAGAGATTGTAGCCGCGTCAGAATTAGAGAGAAGTAGAGTTTGGAAGACGAGAGCCAGGAGGCATTAAAAGAGGAGGTGTGTTGCCGGCAGAAGAGTTTTTGTGGAAAGAAAACAGATTAAAAAGATCAAAGAGGAGAGAGATATTGAAGGTTTAGAAGTGATGGTTGGGAGGTGTTAAAAAGGAAGATTGACAGATTGACAGAAGATAGAGTTTGGAAGACGAACTGAGATAGTGGCGACGGAGTAGTTGAGTGAGTACTGGTGGAGAGAGTAACAACGAAAGGCGGAACCCCCCCCCCGAAGGGATAAAGATAGTGAAAGAAGTCCTCCAGTCCAGTCTCTCTTATAAGGAAACTACAAGGCAGTGGTCTATATTTATCTTTCAAGTGCGAGTACCCTTCTCATTTACGTGGGGCTTAATTTACCCAATTTTTTTTTAATCCAATTTTCAAGTCACGATTGACAAAATGATGGGAGCTGGAAAAAGAAAAGCTGCAGCTGGCGGTCAAACACAGATCCAAACCTTATTGCAGAGACGAGCTTCAATAGAACTTAAAATACCAACCACAGAGATGAAAACAACATTACCAGAAAATCAAGGAGCGAACCAAAGTGGAGGATCAGACATCATGGAAGAGATAAGAAGACTAACCTTGACTTTTAAAAATGAAATGAGGGACGTAAAGACAGAAATGAAACATATGAGAGCCGAGATAAGAGCAGATGTGAAAAAAGAAATGGATGTATTTAATAGCAAATTGGATAATATAACGACAGAACTAAAGTACGTAAATGAGAAAGTAAAAGAGATGGAAGGAAGAACAACAAGATTGGAGGAACAGGCAACGAAAACAGAAGGGAAGACAGAAGAATTAACTAGAACAACACTATTAATGGATATAAAAAGTAGGAATAAATCGATTAAGATCAGAGGAATGAGAGAACAAGTGCAAGAAGATTTATATGAGAGTTTAATTAGACCACTGGCACAATATATTGATTGGTCCCCAGAGCAATTAGACCTGGAGATCGATAGGATCTTCAGGGTGAACTCGGCTATAGCGAAAAAAAGAAGCATGCCACGGGATATCGTGATTTACTTCCTTCGGGAGAGAGTGAAGGACTTGTTCCTACAACAAAGTTACGCAAAGAAATTCGTGATAAACGGAGTAGAACTTAAGATTTTCAAAGATGTACATCCAACTATATTAAAAAGGCGAAGAGAATATAGTTTCATGACACAAGCTCTAAGAGAGCAAGGAATTCGATACACATGGGAAAAGACAGAAGGGATCTCTTTCCTGTGGAAGCAGAGGAAGGTCGTGTTGAATACAACTCTGAAAGCAAAAGAATTTTGGAAGAAACATAAGGAGGAATTGAGTAATATAGAGAAGGAGACACAAGAACAAGAAGAAGAGTGTGTTAAAGACAATTTAACGACTACACAGGAAATACAGAAATTGAGGAGAAAGCAAAGAGAAAGGCGGGAGCAAGCTGATCTAAGGCAGGAGGAGGAAGCAGCTGGTGGACAAGAGACAGAGTCTGAAGAAGAAGGAAAAGAAGGAGGAGAAGGTGAATTGAATTCTATGATCCGGAAATAGAAGAAGAAGAAACAGAAGAAAGAGAAGGAACTGAATAGTGGACAAAAACTTTTAGGTGGGAATGAATTTAAAAATTTTGACATGGAATGTTCGGGGAATAAATTCCCCATATAAAAGAAAATGTGTATTCCATAAATTAGAAAAATTAAAAGTGGATATAGCGGCGATACAAGAAACCCATATTAAAAGTAAAGATCTAAAATATCTTAAAAACCCAAAACTAGGACAGTCATTCTCCTCCTCCATAGATAAAAAGAAAAAAGGGGTGACCATATATGTAAATAATAAATTAGAAGCTAAACAGGTGTTTAGTGATGAATCAGGACATTGTATAATTGTTGAGGTAAATATAATTAATTTGAAATTGATGATAATTGGAATTTACGGGCCCTTAGAAAATAAAAGTAAATTTTACTCAAGATTGCTAGAAAAATTGATAGAATTAGAGATATATAATTACAAGACGATTATGCTGGGAGACTGGAATGGAGTATTAAATCCACTCTTAGATAGATCAAAAATTAAAAGTAAGCATGATGTCAGCAAGAAAAATCAAGGGAAACTCCCTAAAAGTTTTTTCAATTTATTGGATCAATTAACATTAGTGGAGGCCTGGAGACAGGTAAACGGGGAAAAAGAAGAATATACTTACTATTCAGAACAATTCAAGTCCTGGTCTAGATTAGATATGGTTTTTCTCTCAACAGAATTAGTTAAAAATATAAGAAAATTGGAAATATTACCCAGAATGATTTCTGATCATTGCCCAGTTTTAATAACAATTAATCAGGGGAGTAGGAAATATAATTGGCGATTGAACGATAGCATTTTGAGAAATGAAACAGTGGTAGGAAAAGCAAGAGAAGAGTTAAAAAATTTCCTTGAAAATAGATATGAATAAGGGCCAATCAGAACAAATTGTATGGGAAACAAGTAAGGTAGTAATGCGGGGCTTTTTTATAAATCAGCAAGCATGGATGGTTAAATGTAAGAAAGTGAAAGAAGCAAAGATACAGGAGATGTTACGTGATAAAGAAAACGAATTAAAAAAAGACCCACAGAATCATAAAACTTTAGAAGAATTACAGATATTAAAAAAACAACTAACATTAATAATGACCAGTGAAATAGAAGAAAAAATGAAATACGCTAAACAAAGACAATTTGAACATGCTAATAAGATAGGAAGGTGGTTGTCATTCAGAATTAAGAAAGAAAGAGAAAAACGTTACATTAAGGAAATAAAAGAGGGCCAAGATACCTTTTATCAACAAAATAAAATTAAAAATATTTTTGTTAGATATTTTGAAGGATTGTTTAAAGAAAAAATTCAGTTAAGGGAGGAAGAAAATAAGATGACGGAATTTTTGGAAAGAATAAAAATAAATAAAATCTTAGATAAGCAAAGAGAAAGATTAGATAATCCGATTACATTGCATGAGGTTAAGAAGGCGATTGGGAAGTTGAAAGTAGAGAAAGTCCCAGGACCAGATGGGTTTACGGCCCTTTATTATAAGACATTTCAAGACGAATTAACGCCATTACTTGTTCAGGTTATGAATTCGATTGAACGTAGTAGATTTCCTAACACTTGGAAAGAGTCAAATATAAGTTTAATCCCTAAAGAAGGGAAAGACTTGACGGATAAAGGGAACTACAGGCCCATTGCATTGTTAAATATTGATTATAAAATTTTTGCATATATATTAGCAGATAGATTAAAAGAGATATTAGAAAAATGGATTCATGAGGACCAAAATGGGTTCCTCCCAGGAAGGCATCTAAAAAATAATATTAGAATCATTATAGATACGATAGAATATTATCAGAAGCATAATCAAAAACAATTGGCATTAATATTTTTGGACGTCAGAGAAAGCTTTCGACAATGTTAATTGGTCATTTATGTTTGCAATAATGGAAAAAATGGGAGTGGGCAACAAATTCATGGAATGGATAAAAGCTATTTATAATGATCAAAGAGCAAGTTTAATTGTAAATGGGGAAAGAACAAAACAATTCAGATTGTATAGAGGTACACGACAAGGATGTCCACTTTCACCCTTGCTATTTATCATTTGTTTAGAGATTTTGAATAATAATATAAGGAACGAAAAATTATTGAGAGGAATTAGAATAAAGGAACATGAGATAAAGATTCAAGCGTATGCAGATGACTTAGTTATAATTCTGGAAGATCCTTTAAATAGTATTAAACAGCTGATTGAAATATTACAACAATTTGGGGATATAGCTGGATTTAGAGTTAATAAAGAGAAATCTCAAATAATAACAAAAAACTTAACAGTAGCACAAGAAAATGATTTGACGGAGATCTCAGGATTTAAAACAGTCAAAAAGATACGATATTTAGGGATAACAATATCAAAAAATAATTCGGATTTATTTGATAATAATTATAAAAAGATTTGGAATGAAATTAAGAAAGACATGGAAAAATGGAATAATTTGCAGCTCTCTTTATTGGGCAAACTCTCAGCTATTAAAATGAATATACTCCCTAAAATGTTATTTTTATTCCAATGTTTACCCATAATAAAAAATGAGAAACCGTTTAAAATATGGGAGCAGGATATGAGTAAGTTTATTTGGAATGGGAGGAGACCAAGAATCAAATTTAAGTATTTGAAAGAAACAAAAGAAAGGGGAGGTTTAGCATTGCCAGATTTGAAATTATATTATTATGCTTCAACATTGAATTGGATTAAAGATTGGATAACGTTGGAAAATCGGAAATTACTAAATTTGGAAGGATTTAATTTGTACTTTGGATGGCACGCATACCTTTGGTATGACAAGCATAAGATAAATAGTGAATTCATGGATCATTATGTTAGGAGATCAATATTAAAGACCTGGATAAAAATAAGAAATAAATTATATATAAAAATGCCAGGTTGGGTATCCCACATGAAGCATTTCATCGATTAGAAAAGAATCAATCTGGTAATTGGATAAGATATAAGGATATAATTAAAAGAGAAGGGAATAATATAAAATTAAAGAGTAGGGAGGAACTAATGAAAGAGGGATATAGATCACACTGGTTTCTTCATAGGCAATTGGCTGAAAGGTATAAAATAGATAATAAAGAAAGGGGAATAACATTAGAAGAGACAGAGTTAGATAATCTGATGAAAGTGGATGTTAAATGTAATGTGAGTAAAATATATAAGATATTAATAAATTTGGAAATGGAAAATGAAATCATAAAGGAAAATATGATAAAATGGGCCAGAGATATAGGATACCCAATAACATTGCAACAATGGGAACGTACATGGAGCCTAAATATGGAATATACAAAAAGCTATAATTTGAAAGAAAATTTCTTTAAAATATTTTATAGATGGTACCTAACCCCGGTGCAGATTGCCAAGATGAAGAAAATGAAGACAACAGCAAAATGTTGGAAATGTCAACACACTGGTTCTTTCTTCCATTGTTGGTGGACGTGTGAAGTGGCAAAGGGGTTCTGGACAAAGGTGCATGAACAAATAATGAAATACTTAAAAATTAATTTTCCATTACTCCCAGAAATCTTTCTGTTAAATATATTTGAGAAAATGGATGTGAAAATAAGGAGGAAGTACTCAAAAATTTTGTGTTATATGACCTGTGCTGCAAGAATCACCTTTGCCAAGAAATGGAGAGATGAGAGTGCACCAACAATGGGGGATTGGATAAAAAAACTGTACGAATTAGTCGAAATGGATAAATTGACAAAAAGATTAGAAAACAGAAAGAATAATGTATTTAAAGAGGAATGGGAAATTTTAGACCCTTTATGGGAGAAATATTGGGGAAAGTTGGCGACTTTAGGATTATACGATTAAATTATACAGATTAAACGGATTATATATGGGGTGATATGTGTAAATAATAAATTGCGATACAGATACAATATAATATGGAGGTTATATGTAGATAGATTATATAATTAAAGGATATGGAATACATGATTTAATTATACAGATGAGACAACTTATATGTATATAGAGGATAACTAAATGAATTACGAGAGACACATGTTAGAAATATGATATATTAAATGGTATAAAACTAAATATTTGGAAATAATGACATTTGAGAATTTGTTAGAAATTAAATTTAAAAATGTTATTGTAGTTGGATGTAGTTGTAAGAGACGTGATAAACACATAGAAGTTAGAGTACAGAAATTGCTGTAAAGATTTAGAAGAAGCTTAGATTACGTAGCAGGATAGAAAGGAAGAAATAGGATGTTTTACCCGATGGATTATGAAAGAAGTCAAGGTATGTATGAAGTATTTGTATATGTTTGTATGTTAGGGAGTTAGTTTGTTAGTATATAGATAGGTATGTATGTATGTAAGTTTGTATGTATGTATATGTTGATGTTTTTCTTTTGTTTTGTTTTTTTTGTTTTTTTTTTGTTTTTTGTTTGTTTTGTTTTATTTTATAATGTGAATGAAATAAAATTTATTTTAATAATAAAAAAAAAAAAAAAAGTAAAACAACCCTCTCATTTTGTGCAGTAAGACAAAGCCTTGAAAAGAAAATAAATAGTTGAAGAAAAGAGCATTGCATGTCCAGTGAATTTTGGTTGCATTACAGTTTTTTAACCTAAGAAAGTTTGTAGTACTGAATCCTCTCCTCAAAAACTCAAATACTCTTAGTAACATAGTTTATCAAAATAAAATCCATATCCTTGTTTGTTAGTGTGCTAAATTTTATGAAAGTGGAAGTTGAGGATCAAAGTACTTTGGGTACATCTACACATCTTTTGCCCAAGAGCATATCAGGACCACTTCAGTTTTGTTTGTCCATATAGATAATATGTTGAGAAATCACATGCATATTTTAATATTTGAACTTTGCACAGATGTATGTATTGCTGTGGATTATGACTTAAAAGCAAATATGCTGAATAATTGCCAGTGCGGTATAGCGGTTTGAATATTGGACTATTACTCTGCAGACTAGGGTTCAAATTCCTGCTCAGCCAAGGAAACCCACTGGGTGACCTTGGGCAAGTTATATTCTCTCAGCCTCAGAGGAGGGCAAAGGCAAAACCCCTCTGAACAAACCTTGCCAAGAAAACCCAGTGAGAGGTTCACCTTAGGGTCATCGTAAGTTAGAAATTACTCAAAAGCAAACAACAATGGCTAGATTATAGCACACCTTGAAAACAAATTGCATTTCCATTTATAAAATATCAGCCTAATATTCTGATCTGTACTTACACCTTAAAAAAGATTTTGGTCATCCTCATAATTCTCTTCTCTTAGTTTTCATGGATTTCCTTGTAAACATCATTTTTCAGTTACTATTCTGATCAGTAACTCTGTCTTTTCATTATATTTGTTTTACATCCCAGTGACTTCTTTTGGTTATGTCCACATTTCACTACCTAGGTCACCTCCACTTTTGGAACCTCCAGTGAGGGCTGGGAAAGACTCCTGCTTGCCACATTGCAGGGTCTCTGCCAGTCATTGTAGACAGTACTTACATGAACCAGTTTGTGTGGCTCAGGATAAGACAACTTGCTATATTCATGAAAGAATGCAAAGGAAAGACAGAAAGAAATACATTATACCATCTTCTTCAAAATGTTATGAACTGTTACTGTGCTCTGCATAGTCTACTTTGGCCTTTTGCTAAATTTAATGCCATATTTAGCTGCTTTGCAACAATATTCATATTCTTTTTCTTTTCCATTCCTCTGTTCACCCCAAAACCATTGTTTGCAAACATACTTCTCTTCATGGTTTCTGACTACAATTTGGCCTAACTGTAGTTAGAATCCCATTTATAACAATACATTCCCAAATATAATTATAATAATTCAAATAAATTAGGTTACATCCATATATGTGCTTAGAGGAGTTCTGCTTGTGCTGAAACAATGGAGAGGGAATCAGTCATTGAGATCCTCCTTCCTGACACTGTCTCCTGAAAAAGTGATGAGGCCCCTTAGGCTGCACTAGACTATATCCTGGAGTCATTGTGCTCTTCATACACTCAGAGTAAGCTGCTTTGCTGCAATTAATTTTAAGTGACAAAGTTCACAAGGGGAGTCAGAGTGGCATACTAGTTTGAATGTTGGTCTCGAACTCCAGTTGAACAGGGTTCAGATCCCTGCTCAGCTATGCAGACCCATGGGATGGGCTTGGGCAAGTCCAGCTCTCTCAGCCCATAAGAAAGGCAACAGCCTGTCAAAAGGAAACAAACCTCCTCTGTATAAATGGTGCAAAGAAGATTCAATGATAGGCTTGTCATAAGTCAGTTCTGAGTTGAAGTTACATTACTACAGCAGCAAAGTTCACAGGTACCTTGCCACTATAAACAGAAGAAAGGGAGATAAGTAACAGAGGCAGAAGCATTTACGTAGTGGTTGCAAGTTTTCTTTCTTCCATGAGTCTCATAATACTTTTGGCTAGTGAAGAATTGGTCAAGAGGCTATACATAATTTAAAAAAAACCTCAGGACTCCTTAGGTTTCTTATTACTGTTAGGAGACAACTAAATCATTTATTTTTATTGGCTTCTCAATTCTTTTGACTTGAGCTGTTTTCTTGAAGGCACACTTGCTGGAATTGTATCAGCCATTAAAGATTATAGCATTGATTTTGAGCATTCATTTTGCAAATGTGTGCTATTTGCACGTAATAGCTCAGAATGTAGGTGTGCTTAGAACAAATCTACATTTTAAACAGAGCTTCATTTTTGAGCCATTAAAGCACAGATGAGAGAAATATCTTGACTTCTGCATCCTGCCTATTTTTCCAGCCCAGAACACTCTGTCAAAAACATTTTTGGTTCAAAGAGGAAGGCTTTATTTTAGTTTCCTTTGGGGTCTGAGGACTGAAAACTTCAATTTTTGAAAAAAAAAATATTGGGAGCAGTGTTATATAGCTCATGGCAAGAGGGCAAAATTTATTAGTGGATCCACTGAATTTTCCTTTGTGTTTTTGATAAACCAAACATGCATACTTCTAAATGTTAAGGTTTTGATTATTTGTTCATAAGGTAATTAGCAAAAATGAAATGATAGACTACTATAATATAGTAACTAATGTAAACATTAAAACAGAGAGACGTTACACAGTGCTGAGTGTTGGACTACAACCCTGGTCAGCCACGGAAACCTACTGAATGGCCTGGGTGTGTCACATACTCTCAGCCTCCAAAAAACCCATGATAGGAGGTGCCTTATAGTTGCCAAAAGTTGGAAATGACTTAAAGGCACACAACAATAAAACAAAATGGTGGGCATCTAATTCGATGTGCTATCACTAAAATGAAATTAAGCTTATCTGTGACTTTTAAAACTTATAGGTGGGTACACTAGAAGGGCTTCTTAGTAGAGGAGGTTCCCAGGACTGGGCCTTAGTACAGGAAGCCATGTTATCCTCCCACCCCATCCCATCTATGTTCATAAAGGGTCCTCAAACTGGGGCCCATTAAAGAGAAGAGCTGCATATTTCAACACTTCACTCAACAATTTTATTGACTCAAGGCAATATCAAGCAAAGTAATCTCTGTGTTCATCAAGTGGACAGTGTTGAATCTGAGCTGTAAGTTCCTGCATTATTACCTGAAATATATTTACTTTGCATGTTGTTCCTTTTGCAAATAGTGAACTATTTCAACTGAGGACAATTTTCAGACCGCTGAAAGTGCATACTTGACCCAGCTTTTGAAATGAATCATAAGGTCAAGTCTGCGTATGGAGTATTTTGGGACATGATCCTTGCCAGTAGTCACACATCTTCCAGTAATGTGCTGTAGGTCAGTGGTCAAAGTACACTCAAATGAAAATTGTAGCTGAAATTACACTCTTGAGTTGGATAGTTGCTCTGACCCAGGGAGTCCTCTTGTACCCTTTTCAAAATACTCTGCTTTTTCTTCTAGGAACTGAAGAACTGTAGTAGATAATAGTTTATATTAAATATAGACTGTAGAATATACTGATATTCTGAACACATATATACAACATGTGATTTTGTAATGTCTCTCTAGCTCTAAAAAGTTTAGCAAATATATATTAAATCAAAAAATTGTACTTTGGACCCCCAGAAAAGGTAAACATTGGTCTGAATGAATAATAATTTGTTTTCTTTAGGGGAGGACTAGCAGAGAGATTGAATAGGCTGCAGAACCAGAGAGGGCTGCCGTTAGCTTTTGGAGGCATCAGCACATTTCTGATGATCATTCACTTTCAGGTAAGAATTGTTATAGAAATGCAGCTTTTCATCACTGAAAACTATTTCAGCAGACTGTGATTTTTTTCCCCTTTAAATTATGACTTATCGTTATACAAGGAAGGTGCAGTTAGAGAATCCTTTAAAGCTGTACTTCTAAGAGATACAGTGTGGAACACTGTGGATCGCTGCCAAACTGTACACCTGTATTTGTTGATATTATTCATATTCTTGAATATAGATACAAAGATTTTATATGAGTTGCAACACTAACAAAGTGCAATAATTGCAGTCACAATACAGACACCTTGTTCATATTCTCAGAGTGCTCTCCTCCAATCAAAGACTTAACCAGAACAGTCTTGCTTTCAGATTCTTAGGTCGACAGCTCTAAAAGTAATTTAATACCGCTGAGTCTCAAAATAAGCACATTGTCTTAAGACAGTGATTGTATTAGCACAGAATTGTAATTTAACATGGGTGGGTGGAATGGTGATATGTGCTACTCATTTACTTATACCACAAGTAGGAGCAGCTAAATAACTGTAGACATTCTTTTATGGTGTGTGAACTTAGAAGTCCGGTCTCTTCCTCCAATCATCAGAGAAGCAGCCAATGATTATTTTTTTTCTTGGCTTATTTTTCTGGCTTGTCAGGGAAGAATGAGAGACATGCCAGATGGTTGGATTGAGATGATACAGTAAATCAGCAATGAATGAAAATCTGTCATTTGTTTAGAAATTTCTTTTTGCATTCCACAGAATTCTACCTTGTTGTCTGTGTCCAATCAGTCTGGTACTGTGTAGACAACTTTTTATGTATTTAAGATACGTAATAATATAAAACCTTTGTGAGGACCATAGATAATTAATGGTAGGTTTTAGTAACTTACCAGTTCTTATAGTTCTCAAATACTAGTGACATGCTAATGACCAGAAAATGAAATAGAAATAGTGAAAGTGCACAATGTAGCCAGCAGTGTGATGCTGCAGCAAATAATAAGAATACTATTTTAGCCTGCATTAGTAGGAGCATAGTTTCCAAGTTGAGGGAAGTAATAATGCCACTATATTCTGTGCTGATCAGGCCCTATGTGGAGTACTGCATTCAGTTCTAGGTGCCACATTTTAAAAAGTATATAAACAAGTTGGAGAGGTTCAGAGAAGGGCAATGAAGATGATAAGAAGAGCTGGGAATTTTCATTTTGGTAATCAGAAGACAGAGGGGTCACATGATTGCACTCTTTAAATACTTCAAGGGCTGTCAGAGAGAGAAGGGGGCAAACCTGTTTTCTGCTGACAGAGAGGGGAGGACCAGGCCTAATGATTTGAACTTACAGAGTAGATTTCAATTGTACATTAGAAGGAATTTCTTGACGGTAAGAGCAGTTTGACAACAGAACCAATTACGTAGAGAGGTAAAGGGGCCTCCTTCTCTGGATGTTTTCAGGTGGAAGACAGACGGCTACCTGCTGCAGATCTCTTAGTTGGAGATCCTGCATTGAGCAGGGAAATGGACTGTATGGCCCATGAGGCCCCATCCAGCTCTATGGTTACACCTGATCATGTACAATCAACAGCAGGTCATGTGGCCAAAACTGATGAGAAAACACCTATAAGCTTTGTAAAACTTGTATGCTTTGTAATAATATTGTCCATAACAGAGTCCAAGAAAATACTTGTAATGCTATGATTTTTAAAGGCAATCTGATAGTTGAAAAAGCCAGTTCTTAACAAAGACAAATATATGTTGACTTGATTCTTCAGCCATCATTGTCTTTGTAGTATAAACATTTTCTAAATGTTTGAATTTCTATTTTGTTACTTGTGGATTCATATACCAGAAAATGAATTCATATAGATGAATTCATATGGATTCATATAGTTTCTTAGAGTGGTTGCTGTAACAGTATTTTTACATGTTAAATAATGGTGTATTACTTTTGTTATTACCAATTTCTTCTGTCTACAGTTACTGATAAGAGTGTGGAATAAAAAAGTGTCCTGATATTATATCACACTTTGTCAAATTTATCAAGCACACTTTATCAAATTTTTATAAATTTGTTGTCTTCACAATTTTGGGTTCTGATTGCTTTGTTATTACAATGTTTTAAAAAATGTGATGACTTGCAGGATTGCATTTGATGTCTGCACATTTCTTGGTTTTCTGTTGTTGTGTAAGGCGAACATGCAGAGAGACAGATGAGCTCAGAGATCAATGAGATGGGATTGGACCAACTTAACTTTTGGAGTCTTGTTAAATCCCCTTAGAAGTTGTTGTGTGGGATCACACAGACCATAGTGAGATTTAAAAAGGGAGAGGGAGATGGGGCGGGGGGAGAGAGAGAAATTTTGTGATGGCTGTAAATCCCCAGTTTGGCTTTATTTGGGATGTTCAGGAAAGAAGGAAAATTGAGAATGAGTAACAGACATGAGGCCTACATGTGTTAGTCTGTAGAACAAAAAGAAGCCTCTGGAAAGGGGACAGAAGAATTTAATTGGAAAAAATAGCGTGGAGTAAGGGGTGCATCTTTTCTCTCAATGTTATACAGCTGGCCCTACACATTTGTGCATTTTGCTTTTGTGGATTTCATTATTCACAGATTATTTTCTGCTGCCTCTGCTGCTGCTCTATGCCGTTTTAATGGGTGCTGCAAGCCTCACAAGATCGAGAGACTGTGAACAACGCTTGTAAGTCTCTATTATAAATAGCAAAAAGCAGCAGTGGAGGCAATGACAGGAACTCGTGGGAATCAGCCACCCACTTCTGTCTTGAGAAGGAACCCAATACCTCAAAGGCATCCATGATGGGTTGGATATGTGGATCATACTTCTTGTGTATTAAATGTGATTGGGGGGGTAGAGTTATTTACACTTTTTCCACTTTTGCTGTGGGGGGGGAGAGATTGAGCCCCTAGCCCCAGCAAATGTGGAGGGATGACTGTACTTTCTACCATATTTAGGTCTCCTGCAACTGTCATAGTAAAATGATTCGAGATCCCATCACAGAACCCTCGATGCCACACCTAATTGCATCCTTAAATATTTAATGGTAGCAGGCCTTTTTTATAGAGAAAAGAGGCCAACTAGTTATTAGACAAGTTCAAACATCAAGGTTATGTAGACTCATTGCCTTCTCTATATTGCTGCATGTTATCTGGACCTTTGGGTGATGATGATGAATAGCAATTGTAAGTCACTTTCAACCACTTTGCTAATTATTTCTTTCCCATCTTTAGTATAACAGCTACTATTCATGGCCTTAGGGATGGAAATAATGCATCCCTCCACATATTGTTGGACTGCAACTCCAAACAGCCTAGCCAGCATGAGACAATGGTGAGGGACACTGGGAGATGCAGTCCAGCAATATCTGAAGGGATGCATAATTCCTATCCTTCTTTAAGTTTTCCAAGCTTGACTCCTGTAATACCCTCTGGCATTGGGCAAAAAATGGAAGCATCACCCAGTAAAGATAGCAAGCACACGGAAGATCTTATTTAGACAAGTTATTAGTACCTTTTACATATACTGTGTGTATACCTTAGTGGTTTGAAAAAAATTGTTTTTAAGTGCTGCTAACCATGGTGAGCCTTTAGGATATAGGACTAAAACAAATGAATGAGTGGTGGCAAGCTGCATGCAGGTGTGGAATAATTGCAGAGTATAGATAAAATCACATTATGATGACTGACAAAATTGGGTATCTCAACAGTGGTGACTGGATGTGGGTGTGTGAGGGAGATTTAGATGAGAATTTTACCAGGTTTGGGCAGGAAAAAAAATCCCACGGTATGAATTCATGTTAGTGTTTTTTTGTTTGTTTTTTGTATCGGTGTAATTCCAGATTGATGTGAAGTCCAAGTAATGCTCGACTTACGTAGGAGATGCACACCTCATTTTAGTAATTCATGCATCTCACTTCCAGGAATCCAAATATCCTTCCCACCACCAGCAGATAGTCTTTCAGTGGTGGAAGAAAGACAGTTTTCTCATACTTAAACTGGAGTTTCCCACCACTGGGAAAATACTGTTCTCCTCCTCTCTGTCCCTTAATGTATCCATTGTTATTTGTGTGTGTTTGGAACCAAATTAGTTCCTGTGGCATCTCTACTGGCCAGCTGTGTTCTCTCTCCCCTCTCCCTGCTTCCAGCTATGAAAATTCATTTTGAAAAAGCCTTTTCAAAGTGTGTGCTTAAAACATTACTGAAGACTGAGTGTGACTCAGTGAATCACTCTGATGGGAGCTAACGCAGCCTCTTGAGGGCAGATTACATGTTAAATGCAAATGTGTGTACTGAAGCCCTTTTTTTCCTAATAAATAAAAAGCATAAAGGAAGAGAGTACACTGAATCCTTTCGTTGCTGGCTGTTTTCCTGTTCAAAATTACCCCCCTACCTTGCCATTGTGGGGTTGGATGTATATCATCATAATAAATTGTATTTTAAATATGCATCTGAATACCCCTGGAGGGGAAAAGCAGCCGAGTAGGAGGGCATGCATGAAGACAACCCATGGCAAAAGGATTAAAATTTAACATTACCTTCCTCAATTCATCTGTCATTTGCTCAGGCTTGCAGTCTGAGACTACCTTTCTCTACCAGGAATTTAAAGGTGGGGCTTTGTTGTATGTATTTTCATAAAACATACAGCTTATCTCATATGAATGAATGTTTGCAAGGTAAGAACAACCTATGCCTCTGAGTATGCAAGCATTGCCTTCATATGTTCAATCCTGAAGTTAGCATTTTATGTGTTTCTAGTCAAGTGGTAAGCTCAGTGCATCATACCTGTTCTTCTTGCAGAAATGCTCCTGCTCTTCCATGACCATCCACAGCAGTGGCAAGTCACAATTAGCCAAAACTCCTTTAGTACTTCCTTTTGTATGATCTGTCTTTTGTGCGTGTTTTCCCCAGTACTTTGAGTGTTTGGACTTTATGCACTTGGCACTTAGTAATTCTCAATTCTAAATGAGTAAGAGATGGCAATATTTTAGATCCATGAAGGAATGCAAAGTAATCAACTTTTCCTTTGTGTCTTCCCATCACCTCATTTTTGGGGGAAGGGGAAATAACAGAGAGAAGTAAAACAGTTATATTTATCTATTTTAAATTAGGGATTCTTATAAAACCAAAAAACTAGAAAGTAATGGCTTCTTAATTAAAAGCTAGTTGAATATATTCAGTCATATGATTCCAGGCAGGACATAATGTGTCCATTGTCTTTTTTCCTCACATGCCTTGGTTATGTGAGAAATACAAAGTGAAAGGGTAAAAGTGAAAAAACAAACATTTCTCAAATGTAAGGTTTTATGATTAGGCCTAAAGTAGCACTTACATGAGTTTGTACAGTGCAAGTACACTCCCCTTTCTTCACTTTGGCTTGAGTCGCTGGTTTTATATTCAAAAGCCTTCCTTGCCAAATGCCTTCTGGCTTAGTTGGGTACACCTGTGCTCAAGTATGTTGAACCTTCTTCAACAGAAAACAAGAACAATGGTAGAATGGTATTACGTAATTGATAATGAGCTTTGCAGACTTAACAAGATTATACTTTTGGAAAGAACCCATCCTAAGTGTTCACCATAGAAAGGTTCCCTTGAAGAAACTTTACTAGACTTTTGAAAACCTGCAGAGAAGAAATTTCTCTGAGTTCTGTCCTGATTTCTTCGCACAGCAGCAGATATGGCCTGAGGGGCAGAGGGGCAGAGCTACAACAGTCTACTAGTATTCCATTTTCCTTACCAGGTGCCTAGTCCTGCAGTCTTCTGGGTTTGAGTTGTATACACTTGAAGAAAAATTGGCCAGGACAACATAAGGTTTCTCTTGATTTATCAGTCACCCTGCTGCTACACAGCCTCCCTTTCTGATCTAGCTGAGCTAGTCTTGGCAGTGGTGTTGGAAACTCCTGGCTTGTTGTGCTGCGAGGCTTCAACATCCTTGCTGAAACCACTCTGTAGGAAGAGGTTGAATAGTTCATATCTTCTGTGACAACCATGGGACTGTCTCAAGTAGTATCTCACATCACCCATGCATAAAGGCCACAGTTCAGACCTAGTGTCCTGTACTGGATGGGATGTTGGTAGTCTAGATGTAGCTTTCCATAGTTCTGTTGTCATTGCCTGTTGGACTTTAGACTCACTGCAACTGAGCAACTCTTTAGTGGTGGCATAATTGTTAAAATAGTCTGCCCTAAGAGGCTAATGGATTGAGATGGTTTCCTGATGACACTTAGGGAGTTTCCTACTGCCCTGCCAGATGATTCTATGGATGCGCTGGCTGACCTCTGGAACGCGGGAATGACCAGGTTGGTGATCATGATAGCTCTTGAGCATCCACTCCTGCAGAATGAAGCCAGAAGAGCACCTTGGTTTACCAAGGAGCTGGCAGTGAGGAAACTGATAGGTCAATGGTTAGAATGTTGATGGTGGAAAACTCAGCAGTCCAACCAAACATGAGCTCATTCAAAAGCCTATGCTTGATGGTGGTTGCTGCAAAGAAATCAGAATTCTCTTCCAGGATTGAGTCTCTACAGTGTTGTCCAGCAAACTGTTCCAAGTAGTTAGCAGCTCTCTATATTCTGCCCCAAAAGAGGAGAATGGTGATCACATAGTAGCCTGTTTCAAAGAGTCTGCACAAGGCTGTGCAAAAAAATTGCTTGGATCCTTTCTGACTTAAAAGCTATAGCTGATAGAGCTCTTTGGTTCCTGCTTGTCCTTTGTTATTGGATATATTTCGGTTTGTGCAGCTTAAGGATGTGTACAGGCTATTTGGAGAGGTAAGAGCCACCATGGACATTCTGGACCTTTACCAAATGGGGACTGTCTGAGTGGGTAAGGGATGTAGTAAATGTCTCATTGCTACAAGAATGCTTTCTCCCCTGCCTAAAAGGGCTGTGGTGAGATTGTTACTGGGGGAAAAAAAACCCTCCCAGAACCCTCACATAATAGAGAGTTACTTGTCAGTCTCCAGTATCCCTGTTTTGACCATGTTTTGAGCTCATGGTGGCCTCCCAGCTCCTGGGGTTCCTGCATGAAAGAGATTATCCAGATCCATTTTAGTCTGCCTTGAGGCCTGGATATAGGATGAAAACAACTTTGTTTGCCTTGGTGAATGACCTACTCCAGGAACTGGTCTGAGGAAGTGTGGCCCTGTTGGTTCTGCTAACTTCTTAGCAGCCTTTAATATCATCAACCATTGTATCCTTCTGGGTCACCTCTTTGGGATGGGACCCTGGGGCACTGTTTTACAGTGGTTCTGGTCCTTCTTGGAGGATCAAACTCAGGAGGTGGTTCTGGGGGATTCCTGTTCAGTATGCTGGCTGTTAGCTTGTGGAGTCCCTTGGGGCTTTGGTTTGTCTTCTTTGGTGTTCAACATATACCTGAAACTGCTGGAGGAGTTTGTCCAGAATTTTGGGATTAGATGTCATTCAACAAAGTCTGTCATTTCTGTCTGATTTCAGATAGGGGCTTGATGCCCGAATGGGACTAGCTAAGGATGAACAAACTGACAAGACAAATCCAGACAAGACAGAGGTGCTTCTGCTCAGTTGAAATACTTGGGGAGTAGAGATTCAGCCTGTGCTAGATTGGCTTATGTATCCCCTGAAACCTCAAGTTCATAGTGTGTACTTCTGAACTCAACCTTGAACTTGGATTCTCATGTTTCAGTGATGGCCAGGAGTGCATGCACAGTTAAAACTAGTGCTCTAGTTGTACCCATTCCTAGAGATATAAGCTCTGACTACAGTGACACATGCATTAGTTACATATCATTTAGATTACTATAAGAAAATCTGCATTGAGTTGTCCTTGAACTACTGTAACAAAGTCTACATGGGACTGCCTTTGGAACCTTTTCAGAAACGTAAAATGCTATAGCCAGAGTGCTGACTAAGGCTGGTTATGGGGAACATTTACCTCTCTTGCTGAAACAGCTTCACAGGCTACTGGTTTGATGTCAGGCACAGCTCAAAGTGCTGATTATGACTTATATAGCCTTATACAGCTTAGGTCCAGACCATATCTCTTTGTATGAGCCTGCCCAAATTCTAAGGTCCTCTGGAGAGGACCTTTTCTTGGTCCCACCATGTTCACAAGTGCAACTGGTGTGGACATAAGAGAGAGTATTCTTGGTGACTGCTCCCTGGTAGTGGAACTCTCTGACCCAGGAGACTAAGCTGACCTCTTCCCAGCTCACCTTCTGCTGGCAGACCTTTTTATTTCAATAGGTATTTGGCTATTAACTGGCTACACAGAAAGATCTTTTAACGGAGTGTGCTGTATTTTTATTGCTATCATGTTTTAAAATTATTTTAATTCATTTAAAATACTGATGTTTTATAAAGTATGGCAGTTTGTTTTTTTTTAACTTTTTTATTATTAGGTTTTAATTCATGTATTCTGTTTTAATTCATGTTGTCAGCCACCTTGGGTCCCAAGTCAGGAGAAAGATGGGATATAAATTAAATAATAATTTGCACCTAGCTAAACAGTTATTTAAATTTTCATCTTTCACCCTTACTCTTTCCCAAACTGTAACATGTAGAAAACCCCCTGAGCTTTCTTTTCCTCCTCTAAGATACAAGATAAAGCTCTCTGTATGTCTAGTATGCACTGTGTGTTTGTATATGTATATAGTATATATTTTATGTGTGAGAGAAAACATGAACAGAAAGAAAGATTGCAATAATATAAATGAAAGTTATTAAGAAATTTACAAAGTAGCTGCATAAACATAGGCATTCATTGTTGCCAATTTGTGAAAATGCTCTCTTTTTCTTGTGTACAAATAAAGTCGAAGTTTCTTAATAAAACTTTTCAAGAGAGAGAAGTGTAGCATGCCAAAGAGGACAATTCTGTGCACAAAAGAGAAATAGTGGGGATGGGAAAAGAGCACTGGAATTACCAAAGGAAAGGTTAACAGAACTTTTAAATTTTGTTAAAAGAACTTCATAGAAAACAGAAGAGGAAGGCACAAAATTGAAATAATTTGGAGGCCTCATTTAAGTTGTTTGGAAGGGCAATCTTAAAGGCAAAGAAGCCATCTCAGCTGTGTTGTTTAACTGTTATAGAGACCATGCCTTCCAGATTCCTCCCAGAGAGTGGTTAAACTCAGGGTATGCTCTGCAGTTTTTTTGGCAATCTTAGATGGAATAGCTGATTGTGTTTACTCAGAAGGAAAGTGTGTTGCAGCCACTCAGGACAGCAGCTTTAGAAAAATATCTAGATGATCAGAGTTGCAGCAGCTGCTTTTGGCGCTTTAAGCTTAGACATAAAAGAAGTAAATGTGTGGCAAGGGGACATGATAGAGTTGTATAAAATTATGCATGGCGTGGAGGAAAGAGAACAAGGGAAAAAACCACTATAATAGAAGAACCCAGAGTCATCTAATGGAGTGGAAAGGTAGGAGATGCAAGGCAGATACATGGTAGCCCTATTTTGGGTGGCACATAGTTACATTAAGAAAGTCACTGTCACAAAATCTAGTTGCCAGTGTGGAGAGCTTTAAAGGGATATCAGACTGCTTCATGGAGAATGACGCTATTGGTTGCAACTAATCAGAATGTCTATACATTGTCTCAAGGAAATTCACTAACCTATCAAGAGTTGCTGAAATGGGAAGGAGATAAACCAAGAATGTGTACAGAAGAAGAATTAAAACCTTCAGGGCATGCATTTAATTGGTTCCCATGGAGACAACTTAAAGAGAGATTTAAAATGGATAAAAAATTATATGGATTTGAGAGAAAAGAAAATGAACTAGATTTATTGATGGGGGTGACCAGAAGAAAAGAATTTCTAAATTTTATAAACTTTTGCTGCAAAGAGAAATAGAATCAGAAGTAGTTAAAGATACAATGGTTAGGTGGGCACAAAATGTTGGACATCCAGTTGAACTAGAAACATGGGTGAGGGCATGGAAGACAGGTATAAAATTTACACCAAGCCTAAACTTAAGAGAAAATTTTTAGAAAATGTTACATAGATGGTATATGACACCAGAAAGATTGCAAAAAATAACTAAAAATGGAAATGTAAGTTGTTGGAAATGTGATGAAAAGGTGGGATCATTTTATCGTATATGGTGGTCATGTAAGATAGCAAGGAAATTCTGGAAGGAAATACATGATGAAATTCAAAGAATTTATAATGTAAATTCTGAAATGAAGCCAGAATTTTATCAGTTAAATATGCTTGGGCAACAAGGAGAAATAAGATCTCATCAGAAGACATTGTTATATTTGATAACTGCTGCAAGGCTGATATATGTGCAATATTGGAAAGAAAGGAAATATGTTGATATATAGAAGAATGGAAATTAAAAGTCCTGAATATGGTAGAGACAGAAAAGTTAACATTTTCTTTGAGAAATAAACCTATCCAGAACTTTGAAAGGGAATGGAGAGAAGTTTTGGATTGGATAAAGACATAGAAAAGAAAAAAGAATAAAGTAAGATTGTAAGTAATCTAATGTAACAATGTAGCAAGACAATGTAACAAAGTAGTACAACAAGGCAGCAAGGCAATGTAACAAAGCAACTGTGTAATGATGTAAGATGTGACAAATCCTTTGAGCAAGTAGTAATTATGTATGAAAGGAATAAAAACATGCAGATTCAACTGGAAAATAAGCCTGGAAGTAGGGAGGAGGATTTTTTTATTTTTAATTAAAATCTTTAATAAAAATATTTCAAAAAAACAAAAAAGAATGTCTATACATTGTCTGGTGTCATGACAAATTTAGCTAATGAGAGTCAGCATTTGCTTGAGCAGTATCCTCTCTAGATCACCTTTCTAATCCCCAGTTGGGGCTTCCATACTACATCCCACACATTCTGCTTTTAATAGATTCAGTTAGTCATTTTCTTGCCAGATCCCTTGCCCATGAGTACAGAGATTACCAGGATGACAGGGCAGATCAACTTTTGTGACTTGTCCATTTCTCAGTAGAGTGATAATAATAGCAGTTTCTCATAGGAAATAATCTAGAAGTCTGCAATATTTTTGCTGAATTGCTTTGGTAATACCAAGTCCTCCCTCAGAGAGGCAAGACAGATGCTCAGTTTCTGTGGTGAGGAATAAATTATCATATAGTGCTATTATCCCTATATGAGAAATTGATGAAATGTGCATACTATGATGAGGAGGGAGGGCAAAGCAACAGTGGTTTATGACAATTCTGGAAAATGGGGTAGTGCTATCACCCCATTTCAAAGATTGAATTATACAATTGGTCCTCCACATTTGTGGGTTTAACTTTTACAGATTTGATTATTTGTGAGTTTCACCAACCCCTGTTCCACTCAGGTGCTTCTTTTACAGGAGAACCTTCCCTCTCAGCAGCCCTGAAGAGGCTGCACAGTCCTTTAAAGGCCCTTTGGTCCTCTTCCTTCTCCTCCAGCCTGGCTGTCCGACCAGCTAAGGATGGCACACAGCCCAATTTCTTAGCACCACAAACCCTCTCCGGGATAGTCCCCTACACCCAATAAAACAGATGGGAAAAAGAGAGGATATATAGGGCCACGATGCTGACCCACCTCTTTTCCTTCTTCTTTCCCAACCTGGTTTGCACCCGGAGTGCCCACTTTCCCAATCATGCCTTCCCATAGATACACACACAAACATTTTGATATTTGTGATTTTTCCACTTCTGTGAGTATCCTGCACTTCTAACCCTAATAAATGTGGAGGGCCAGCTGTATAAATAACTTACAACAACCTGGTAGTGTTAATGTTAATATGTTATAGATTTTACAAGTTGGTAGCTTGGACTTCTAAGAGTGTAGAAAGCTGCTATACAGCAAAAGAGACATGATGACCAGTCTAGTATAGGTAGTATCTATACTACACAGAGACTGTATGGTTTTACATGATATCAATTTTTTTCAAAGCAAGAGAGTGACCAAGGAAATAGTGGGATCACTGCTCAGCAAGGATGGCAAAATGCTACCAGATCACTATGAAAAGATATAATTGCTCAGCACCTTTTTTTGCTTCAGTTTTCCCCTCTGAAAGAGAACTGTGTGCTTCCATGCATAAGCAGAGACCTTGGCAAGAAATCCAGATTGCAAATCAAGATTGATAAGGAGATATTCAAAAATCTCCTAATTAACCTAAATTAATTCAAATCTGCAGGACCAGATGAACTGTGTTCCAGAATATTAAAGGAACTTGCTGATGTACTCTCTGAACCACTTGCCATCATATGGTTTTTGAGAAATCTTAGAGAGTGAATGAAATGCCAAAGGACTAGAGTCAAGCAAACATTTTTCCTCTCCTTAAAAAAAGACCAAAAAAAAAAAAGAAGAAGAAGAAGAAGATACAGAGACATACAGACTAGTCAGCCTGACCTTAACACCAGGAAAAATAATAGAAGGAGTCTGTTTGCAAGCACCTTGATGACATTTCAGTGATTAGGAGGAGCCAGCATGGGTTTGTCAAGAAAAAAATCCTGCCAAACTAACCTTATTTCATTTTTTATTGGATCACTAGTTTTTTTGATGGTGAGATTGCTGTAAATGCTGTTTATCTGGTTTTAAGCAAAGCATTTGATAAGACCCTCCATAATATTTTGATTAGCAAACTGACTAAATATGGAATAGATGGAACCATCATCAGATGGATCCATAATTGGCTGGAAAACCATGCTCAAAGAATTGTCATCAATGGTTGTGCCTCAAACTGACTGGGGTGGAGTTCTGCAGGGTCCTGTCCTGGGGCTGATGTTCACTGGTATTTTTATCAGTGATTTATATGATAGGATGGGCAGAATCCTTATCAGATCTGTAGATGATACAAAACTAGGAGAGTTAGCTAACACATTGGAAGATAAGAACAGAATTCAAAAGGACCTTGATAAGCTAGAAAACTGGGCTGAAGTCAATAAAATGAAATTCAAGAAGGACAAATGCAAAATGCTAGAGGAAAAGGACCTTGGGATTCTTGTTGATTGTAAGATCAATATCAGCCAGCATTGTGATGCTACAACAGAGAGCGTGTATGCTATCTTAGCCAGCATTAATAGGACCATAGTTTCCAAGTAAAAGTCCCACTATATTCTGTGCTGGTGGGGCCTCATCTGGAGTACTGCATTCAGTTCTGGTTGACTCGTTTTAAGACAAGTTGGAGCAGGTTCAGGAAAGGGCAACAAGGATGATAAAGGTATGGAGAACAAAATGTAGGGGAGAGTTAGCTGGGCATGTTCGTCTTTATAAAGAGAAGACTGAGGAGTGATACAATCACAGTCTTTAAATATCTCAAGGGCTGCCATGAAGAAAAAGATGCTACCTTGTTCTCTGCTGTCTCAGAGGGTAGGACGAGGTCTAATAGTTTTAAATCACAGGAGGGTAGATTTTGATTGAACATTAGAGGGCACTTCTTGACTGTGAGAGTGGTTCATCAGTAGAACCAATTGCCTAGAAATGTGGTGAGGTCTTCTTCTCTGAATGTCTTCAGAAAGAGGCTGGACAGCTATCTTTTAGAGATGCCGTAAGCTAGAGATCTTGCATTGAGCAGGTGGTTGGATCTAATGGTTCATGTGGTTCTTTTTCACCTCTATGATTCTGTGATTTCGCTCTGACTGGCAATGGTTTTCTAGACCCTAAGGCAGTAAGAAGCCTTTCCTTTCACCCCACCCCCACCAGGTTTGAATATGTGTCCTTCTATATGCAAAGCATGTATTCTGCCACTGAACTGTGACTCCTCCCCACATATTCTGCTTGTATTATTCGAATGGATGTGTGCTCTTGACCCTGCAGAAGACGTGGCTTCACCACATGACTGCTGATGTACTTATCCTTTTCTCCTGAGTTTCTCCACCAGATCATAACTGTTCATAGCTATCCATCAGATTAGTTTACTGGATGGAGATGGGCCAAAAGTGGAGCTAAGTTACGGCAACTTACGTGAGAGAAAAAATTGAACTCAGTCTGAGTGACACCCTTAAAAAATCCACTTAGGTGGTAAAAGAGGATTTGAAGTTGTTTGCATTACTAAATATATGTTTAATAATTATAAAATAACAGTTGCTCAACACTAGCAGTTCATTTAGGGTGTGTTTCAGAAGGCCTGAAATCCAAAGAACAAACTCAAGAGCTTGTTGAGAAATGTATTTGTATGTGTATGTGTGTGTGTGCTTGGTTTAGGTAGATACATGAGGAAAATATATTCCAACTTCCTTTGGGAAATTGTTAGGTGCCTTTATTTTAAAGCTTGCAAAGCTTATCAAGTTGTAAACTTTGTAACAAAGCACAGCAAAGTAATATTTAAAATAAAGAGATAACATCAAGATAAATACTTTAGTATTTGTGATGGATTTCTGGTTTTCTAAGCATCTGTGGTCTTTTACAACAGCTGCCTCATCTCAACCCTCCCCCCAAATTTTCATAGAGTAATACAAATCTTTTTGTAGGTAAGTATTTGAAAGCACATGGGAGCAAAAAGAGAATAAAAATAATAGAGGCTTGCCATATGACTGTCATGTAGGGCTTAATTGATAGCGCAGCTGCATGCACAATGCTTAAGTATTACAGGAACAGAGCTCTTTTGATGTGGTGCTTTAAACCCTCTCTTGGCTGTACTTTCTAGCTACAAAGAAAGCCTGGTATACCATACCTAAGCATCCCTTACATTTAAATAGTTTAAGCCCTCTCCCTCACAGTCATATGCTTTCCTAGCTATGACTGTGGTTATGCATTTATTGTTTCTTGTTTACAGAATCAAGCAAATTCTATAACATACTGATGTTGTTAACATTGCTAAAATTAATTTTTTGCTATTGATTTTTAAATGGCTTAGGGACAAAAGACTTACATTTTCAGACAGACAGACAAACAAACAAAACCTGTAGTGGGATTGGGGCTCTTCTAGACTCCTAGTTTTGCTTTGTTAACATGTTTAGGCCAGTATTTTCTTTGTTTAGGCAAATCATTGTATTTTAAAATCTGTTTTGGGGCAGTTTCTCTTCTTCTGCTAAGTGATGACTGGGGAAAACTTTGCATACCCAAAACCTTTTGCTAATTTCTGTACATAAAGAAGGCTTAAAAACCTGCCTAGTTGTTCCCTCCATGTTTAGCAGCCTTTCCCCCCCCTAACTGGAACATAAGAAGTTGCCTTAAACCCAGAGCTTGGGGAAAATGTGTTGAGGTTACAAGATCAAGAGCCTGTCAGACAACAAGGCTAGTGACCATGCTGGCTGGAGGATTCTAGGAGTTGTAGTTTTTAAAAAAATATTTGCAAAACTCTGCTTAGAGCATTTCAGGTTCTTAGTTCATGTATCTCAGTGTTGTCTCCTTTGATTTCAGGGTTTCTGTCAATGGACTTTTCTGCCACCTGGCCATTTAATTGAAGATGCTAGCAATTTAACTTCAGACCATTGTCACAGAAAGCATATGTTTTGCTGTTGAGCAATGGTTGATATTGATTGAAATAAAATTTCACTTTACTTTAGGAAGTGATTTAACATTGTACAACACACTAAATTATTGTTTAACATTTAATTTTTTTAAAAGATGGTAAGGACTATTAGATTTCTTTACTGACAGATTACAAAAAGAAGATGGATTGATTTTAATTTTTTTTCATGTATTAGCAAACTTACTTTAGTCATGCCTTTTTTCCTGCATACGCAAAAGTCATAGAAAGAAACAATGCACTCTTGGCATGTATGTGTGTGTGTGAGAGAGAGAGAGGTGGGGGAGAAGATTCCCATGTAGTATTCACTTACCTGTTTCATTGTTTGATTTCTAGGTAGTAAAACTGGTGTATTAATGGTAAAGATCTTAGAAATGCATGAAGAATGCTCTCTCTGCATAGCACTGTGTCATCAGCTGAGGCGGACTAGTCCTGACACCTCTTCCACAGAAGAAATTGCTGACATTCCGCCTAAGCTTAAAGTTCTCTTTGCAAAAGAAACAGCAGCTCATCTCAAGGCAGCTCCAAATGATGTTGTACATATTCATCCTCCTTGGTGAGTACAAAAAATAGCCAGCCAGTTGTAGTTTTTAAATCTTTATCTTACTGTAGGAGAGCCAGATTTTAAGTTTTGGTTGCTCAGCTTAAAATGAAGCTGAGTGACAAAGTGTGGCCTACAGGTTGCATGCAGCTCCCAGAACAACTTTTGGACCCCCAGGGTGCTCCAGGGGTCAGTTCTGTTCCCATTGACCTCTAGGTTTTGGCCTTTTTGGGCCATTGTTCATAAAAAAAGAGTGGCTTTTTTTTTTATGAACAAGAAATGAACTGGAAGTATCTTTCCAGTCACTTCCTATTGTTACAAAAGGACTCTCCTGGGCCTAAAATGGCTCTGGTAGAGGGAAAAGATGACAAAAATGCCCCCACAGCCCCTAGAGTATGTTTGGAGGCAGAAAAATCATTTTCTCTAGGGATTGCAGTGCCGGGAGTGCCACCGTCCAGGGACCAACACAGCCCCCTTGTTTACCACAGTTGGCCATCCCAACTTAAAGTGTCGTCACCTTGGAAAATTTCTTGTCATGTCCAGTATTTTATAAATTCATCTATTTCACTTGATTGGGCTATGTTTTCAGAGTGTGAATAACTAATTAACCATTAAAACTGTTTAATTCAAATGTATGACATAATGAAATGAGATTTAAATGTGGAGCTGCTCCATTGTGACTCTGATGGTCTTGCTGGTGGTCAAGAAAGCATTTTAACACTATATTTTAAGGATATCAGCTCTTTAGCTGTCGCATGGGAGATAATGTGTTGTATTTTCCACTCCCTGATGAGAACTTGTCTGGGGTGGAAGGGGCAGCATGAAACAAACACAAATCAGAAAAATTCTACTACCCTTCTGGAAGATGCATAGCTTTAATTCTTCAATTTATCAAATTGCTAAAGGCAGGCTCCCAAGATCAGTGGCTCATCGGTCAGAACATGGCCAATGGGGGATATTGTTCCTGCAGAGCCGTGGGATAGAATGTATGCATTGAAAAAGTTATAGATTTTCAAGCAGACAATGAGGAGGAAAAAAATAAACAGATAAATCCCTACCATCAAAAAGAGAGTAAGTCCTCTTTTACATTCCTCCTTTGAAGTTTTTGCAAAAGCAGAAAGGGTTGAGCTCTGATAAGGCAAGATGCTTAGCTACCCTACAATAAAATTCAACAAAATTCAAAGTCACTGACTACAAGAGCACTGATGGAAGAAAGATGTAATAGTACAATCTGTAGCTGATTACTTCTTCAAAGATCTTAGAGTCTGAGATTCTAAACTATTCCAAAGAAGAGGAAGAAGAAAAACAGCAACCTTCATTAACTTGGCCTAAATCCAATCACTAGTCTCAACTAGAATGGACGCTTTGACTCAACTGAAACTTCATAAATGAATACGTGTTAAACCAATGAGTCTAGTCTAGTTGGGACTAACATTTGGATTTAGGCTCTTGTATCTAATATCATTCACGATATAGTTTGAGATATAAAAGCCTACTACTTAAATTAGTTTCTTAAACGAGTTTGCTTGAGTTTAATAATCAGCCAGCTATCCCAGTAAAATTAATCATTTATCAAACTCTTCCATATTAAGCGTATTAACTGTTTGACAATCAGTTTGCAGAAATGTTAGGCCTGGGAAGATTTGGTTTTAATACAGGCTAGGTTCAGGATCTCAGTCTTCTGAAAAATGTAGTAAAATAGGAGTGGTGGAAATTATGATTAATGCCTGTAGGGTTTTTTTTAAAGTATTTTGTATATGTTACCTCTGGAGCTTTTCATACATAATTCTAGTATGCATTTTAAATTGTTTAGCTTGACTGTTTTACCACTGGAAGCGGGAGCTGTGGTATGGCAAAAGAAGTGGTGTTAAGATCCACTTAATACATTTTAAATCGCAAATGTTGCTCATGGAAGCAGATTTATCTTTTTTTTTTAATGTTGGTTATGTACTGGTGAGTATCCAGTGTCCTAAATAAAGAACAGTGTCATGGACAAATGTCATAGCATTTGACTATAAAATGCAGATTTACTGAAAAACGCAATATGGTTGTAGCAACAATCACTTAATGCAAATGACTAAAGGGTCAGCTAGAGTTTCAGTAAGCCCCTTAATTCTTAACTGTGCAAGGTAGTCATCTCTGCTTATATTCCTAGAGTTGCTGGAAGGATCTCTGCTGATGGCCATCATTCTCTTCTTGTACTCCTAACAGATATCTCAAGCTGTTCTAAATTTTCCTGAGGATGCAGAATTATTAAAAGTTTTACCAATTCCAAGATTTTCTGATACGTAAAAAAGTCTTGGAATAAACATCAGTGTCTACTATGCTCCATTTCTGCCAGACACTACCATCTGATTCATTTCAGTAGCTCTAATTTAGTGTCAGGTATTATTTATAGATAGGCAGAAGCTCTTCATATCAAATTACTTTGTCCCTGACTCTCATTTGGAAGAATCTTGTCCCTTATTGTTGGGTCTGAAGGCTGAGATACATACCATCCTACTATTCTTTCCTTCAAAGGCAACAAAGACTATACTGACTTATTTGTGTATGTACCTTCAAGTGGCTTGCTGACTTAGGGCAACCCTCTGGATTTCACAGGGTTTTTTTAGGCAAGGAATACTTGAAGTGGCTTTACCAGTTACTTCCTCTGAAATATAGCTTAGAGCACCTGGTATTCAGTAGTGATCTCCCATCTGATTACTAACCAGTGTTGACCCTGCTTAGCTTCCAAGATCAGACAGGATCTGTGGCCTTTAGAGTATTTAGGGCCCTGAACTGGGTTGTAAATTTAATAATGCATATCAATTTTGCTTACTATTTTATTTTCTGAAGGTAAATGATAGAGGATAAAGTTATATAGCTTGCTTATGTCAAGATGAATGAACAGATTAGAGATGAATGCCCCAGCAATAAAATGTCCACAAACATTTTAGATTATTTATTTAGTGTTTGCAGATTGGAGAAAGTGACAGTTATTGACTTTTCTAATGAAAGTGAACTCAAAAGTGAGCTAGCTAGTCCTCACCCCAAAGACTGTGATCTGCATTAAGCTGTGTTGGCAGGTAGTAGGGTATTGTAAGCTAGAAACATTTATCATGTAGAAAACATTTCTATATTTCTACTTGAAATAAAGTTCACAAGAATTTCTGGTGTAAACATTGTGGTTAAGCTGTGTCCACTGTCAACCTTTGTTTTAATATCTGGATGGTATACTTTTTTGTGATTACCTTCAGAAAAAAATACCACATATAGCATGTTTCTAGCAAGTACGTATTATCAGTGGCTGAGGAGTTCTCTTGGGTGGCTTTATGCACAGAAGTGTCCTTAAAATATGTCACATTTATAAAGACCTTTATCAGCCCTTGTTGTTGTTATGATGACCCTAAGGGAAATCTATCACATGAGAGTGTGTGATGTGCCCAAGGTCACACAGTTGGTTTCCATGACTGAGGCCATTTCCACACTAGCTTGTTATAGCACTGTGATTCCCTCCCAAAACTGCAAACCCCAGGATTGCATAGGATGTTGAAAGTGGAATCATAGCGCTATAACAGGGTTGTGTGGAAATGGCCTGAGTAGGGAATCAAACCCTGGTCTCCATGGTCATTGTCCAAAGCTCAAACCACTGCACCACACTGGCTTATATTAGCCCTATGTCATTGCGTTATACCTTGCTTCATTTTGATAGGTTTTGATGTTTTGTTGCTCCAATTGCCCTTTTACTGTGATATATTTATGGATGACTTATGGTTGGCCTGAACTTCAATCTGTATAGCCGAAGCTCTCTGGGTAGGTGCTTATTCTGATTTTTATATTTAAAATAGCCTAGCATTCAAATACTAAATGTGTTTGAAGTAAAGTAGTAGTAGTAACTTCATTTTGCTTTTACCTATTATTTAGATTCAAAAGAGACTTTTTTTCAAAATCTAAACAATGTCAATGGGGAAGTGTGAAGAGAACGGAATTTATATTTATGTATGAACAGAATAAATGAACATATACATTGTAAACAAGACTGCGATTTATCTCTTTCAAAATGATGTGTCATATCTTACTTTTTAAAAAAATTGTGGGTAAAGCTTTTGAATTGGAATGAAAATGCTCAGAGATATATCAAGAATATTCTAGAGTTGAAATTTTCCAGCTCTTATAAGAGAGGAAATTCCAAGGATACTGAAGTGACAGAAATGGCTGGTTTGTTGTTGCCTGCTGACGTCAAACAAGGGATAGCAAGCAGTATTGTTAAAGTCAGCAAGAGATGTATAGTAAGGATTTAACTCCAGACTAGATGCAGAACTTTCAGTTAATATATGGCTCTATTTAATACCATTCACATGTGTGCTTAATCCCATGACAAATTCCACATTTTATTTAATGAGGAAGTGGTAGACCTAAAATCTTGGCCTGTTAAAGATAATAATTTTGCTTTATATAGGCGTGGGTATAAGTGCGTTAAAGTGCCTTACGTCATTTGAGCAAGAGAAAATTATTCGTTCAAGAATAATAATTGGTAATAATTGATTTTTTTCTTTTTCTAAAACAGAGTGATTTGCCCACTGTACAAAATTGTTTTTCATCTCTAAAAAAGAATTCATGTCAGCTATTCAAATTGAATGCCACCTATTGAAGATTAAAAGGCCAAATTATATTACAATGAAATTGAAGATAATGCATTGGATGACTTCATATAACAAATAACAAAAGTAATAACAAAATAACAAAAGTAAATGAGGTCGAATAGTAAAATGTAATGTCTTCTGTTTCGAGGCATGAAGACCTATGTGCTAAATAGAATTTTAATCGCAATTAGAGCATATCCATTGAAATCAAACTTGTGTTGGTGGTGACTGACAAGTCTCATTCATTTCAGTAAACCTGTTGTGCTGTAAGTTGCCCAAAGAGGGGAGATTCAGTTCTTGGATGAAATAGAAGACATGAATTAGTGCCTTAGTGCTCTTATACAAAGAACAGGCAAGGCCGCTTTGGAATTTGTGCCTAAATCTAAATGCTAAACCCCAACTAGAGCAAACCCATTGAATCAGTTTGACTTTCAGAAGTATTGATTTTTCATTCAGCAATTTATTTTATTGGATTTAGACTACTTGAGACTACCAGTTGGATTTATGTCTTGTTTTCTGGTTTAAGGGATAAATTTATCTTGGAATAAAACCAAAGTCACCAAATCAAAGCCCAGTTAATAAGTTAGGTGAATGCTGTAATTGTGTAAAATAGTTAAAACGAAGTGGATCCTAATCAACAGAGACAAATATTTGTGCTATAGTGTTTGGTATTGAGACTACTTGATGAAAGGATTTGATTTGGATTTTGAGTGGATGTTCTTTCCTGTTCTTCAAATTCCATGATCATCTAGCCCCAGCCCAATTGATTCTTTGTGGTACTTTTAGCATATGTTTACTTTTCAAGAGTAAATCATTAGAAATGTGTTGTTCTGGATAAACATGTGAAACCTTCCAGTCAAATCAGGAGTTTTTATCTTTCAGAGATCCTCATGCCTCCAGCAAGAAGTCAGTCTTGATGACCTCATAGTCTTGCTAGACACTAACATAGTCTGGGAACTATAGAGGAATAGATTTCCTGTATATGGTAATCTGTATGTACAAAGCCAAGGTTACAATATATTGTCAAACTGTATTGTATCTAAAAGCTCATTATGGTCCTATCTGAAAGCTGGGCAACTTGCTGCCCACCAGATATTGTTGGACTGCAGTTCCCATCAGCTCTAACTGTACAGCCAGTGGTTAGATGATGATGGAAGCAGCAGTTCAACAGTCTCCGGATGTCCACCTTGAGCTATTGCATCGGAAAAACAAAATTAGTTCCAAATTATTGTATAGAGTTATATGTTGTTGTTAATTGCTGTCAAGACAACTTCAGCTTATGGCAACCCTATGAATGAGTTAACTCTAAGACACCCTCTCACCAACAGCTCTGCTGAGGTCCTGCATAGATGGGGCTGTGCTTCCTTGATTGTGCCTGTTCACCTGTAATGCAGTCTTACTCTTTTCTTATTGTTTCCCACTTTGGCTACTATTATTGTCTTTTCTAATGAATCTTGTCATCTCATGATATAGCCAAAGTTCAATAGCCTCTGTTTGATCATTTGGCTTCTAGGGAGAGTTCAGGCTTCATCTGATGTGGGTCTCATTTCTTGTACATATTGGCAGTGTACAGTATCTGTTGAGCTCTATGATTATCTTTCTGTCAGCTTTCTTCATTGCCCTGCTTTCACAGCCATACACAGAAATCAGAAATATGAAGGCAGGGATGATCCTAACTTATATATTCAATAATATATCTTTATACTTGGTGATCTCATCTACTTCTTTCAGTGACTGCCCTTCCAAATCCTAGTGTTCTTCTGCTTTGTTGACTGCAGTCTACATTCTGATCTATGACTGAGCCAAGGTATAGAAAGTCTTTGAATATTGTGACGTCTTCATCATTCTCTTTAAAGTTACTCAAATCATCTGTGGTCATTATGGCTGGTCAACTGTAACCCACCGTTTGGACTTTCCTCAATTATTGTTCCAAGTCTTTGCTGTTTTTTGCTAGTACTGTGGGTCACCTGTATGTCTTATAATCTTGATGTTCTTTCCTCCAGTTATCACGTCTCCTTCCTCTGATTGTAATCCAGCTTTCTGTGTGATATGTTCTGCATATGAATTAAACAGATAGGGTGATAAAGCACTATCTTGCCTGACCCCTTCCCAGCTTGAAAGCATTCTGGTTCTCTACATTCTGTCCTTAAAGTGAACTTTTGTCCAGAGTATCAAGGCAATCTGATATTGCGGCACACACATTTCTCTAGAGTGCTGATTTTCTTCTGAAATTCTTTGGTGCACTTTATTACCCAGTGTATATTTGCAATATGATCCTTAGTGCCCCTTTGTTTCTTGAATCCAGCTTGGACATCTGATATTTCATGTTCCGTGTATGGTAAATATGTTGGAAAATTTTGAGCACCACTTTGTATGCACGGGAGATTAAAGGTCCAATGGCTACTACAATTCCTGGTGTCCCCTTTCTTAGGCATTGGAATAAATATTGAGTGTTTCCAATCTGTAGGCTATTGTTTTGTTTTCCATAGTTGTAGGCAGTTTTTGTTGAGAACTGGAATAGATTCTGTTACTACGGCTTAAAACAGATCTATTAGCATGCCATCTGTTCCTGGGGATTTATTGTGTACAACTTTTAAAAAGCATATTCCCCTTTTTCTTTTGGCAGAGTGTGCATGTTCCAGTGTGTGTATACTGGTGTTGGGCATTTGCACATTTGCTGAAATATTTATTTCAGTGATTTAACTCTCCGTAGAACTTCTAAATGCAAATGTTTTATCAACCAATCAGCCACTAAAAAACAGTTTAACATTTTGTTAAACTGATTGAAACTATTTCTTTCTTCAGCTTTTGTGTTGGCAAAGGATGTTAGCACTAGAACATATGACCAGTAAAAAGGTTTCTAATGTGTTTAAGCAGTGTAATAAATTACAACAACAAATTTAACATCAGAGGTTTATTACAGCATAGTCTTAGAAGTACACATTTGTTTTCATTTTGGGTTTTAAAAACCTCCATTAACCAAATAAACTATATTGAAGACATTTGCAAATAAAATGGCTACTGACCAGTAATATGTATTACAAGACCTAATCTGGCAAAAATTTTAGCTATAGAAACAGATACAAAACCATTGGGTGGTTTTTAATCAAAGCTGAAAGTAATAGTCTAATTGTGTGTGTGTGTGTGTGTGTGTGTGTGTGTGTGTGTACGTACACATGTGTATGTGTGTGTGTGTGTGTGTGTGTATATATATATATATAGAAAGAGAGAGAGAGAGATGTGTCATCCTGGTCAGTAGATACCTGCATGTATCTACTGACCAGAGTTTAAACATATATTAATCTGAAATACTGACTTTGATTTGTGACTTGTGTTAGAAAATTCTAAATCAAGTTTGTGGTATTCTGTAGCTCAGCTGGATGCAGAATATATACCAAGAGGAAAAATGATATTTGAAGAAGAGAGTTAAAAAGTCTTAAAGTACAGTAGGAGTCCTAAATTTCAAACTAAAGAATCAAAAATTCTTTATTGTGTTGTTGTTGCATGACCTTTGACTGCAGGTGAACAGTAGTGTTAATATAATCATGACTGTGATCACAATTGGAAACAAGCCACCACTAGTGGTGGTATAGTACATAAGGTAACAAAATAACCTGGATCAGGTTTTCATGTGTGGTCTCAAGTTGGTGTTTTCTTTTAAAGGCTGTTTTCAGGGAGGAAGGGTAGGAAGGAACATAGAAAAGACCACTAGGGTAATCTTTTGCAACCTAGCATAATTCCCATTATCCCTAACCAGAACATCTGGAGGGTGCTAGGTTAGGAAAACTATCCTAGAAGCTTGATGCTGTCTCCTGCCATGGCACTGGCGTGTGGTGCACTAAGAAGGCATGTAACAGAGGAGAGGAAAGCAGTGGCTCTGTTGCCAGACATTTCACAGCATTTGTATGTGTAAGCTGTACTTATCACTATGATTTCTCTTACATCTGTATTCTCTTTCACTGGCTATGTACGTAGGGTGGCAATGTGTAAAAGACTGGGACACACAACACAATACTGTGAGTTGCAAAAATATCCTTGTTGTCATGTATGAAATAGACTTGTTCCTATTTTCAATCTTTTTGTAAACATTCAGAGATTTCTTTCCTAATCCCTCTAGTGCAAGTTGTTTGCCCACTGATGGCTAAGTTAAAAATGTGACATAGCATGTTGCTAAATAATGTTTTCTCAGTGTAAATATATTTACTTCTGGGAATCTGGGAATTTTCAGTTTAATGTCAAATGTTCCCATTAGTGATTTAAAGGGAATCGAGCCTCTAACCGAATTCTGGCCAGGGAAAGTTGGATGTGACTTTCTGGCCGCAAGTCCCTGGAATGGGGCTCAGGAGAGTCATGGGATTTTGAGGCATCATTTTGAATGATCATCTTCTCTGTAGTATATGCTTGGGATTTATTACTGTGATAAATTATTTAGTCTACCTCAACATCCCTTTTCAATCCCTCCTCACCAGCTGACATTTTTTGGCAGTGCAGAATTCCCTTGTTTCCAATAATCAAAACTGTTTCAATGAAGAGAACAAATAAAATTACCATTGTGTATCCAAAGCCACCACATTTTGAAAGTAAAGGAACAACTTTGGTGAAACCTGCTCAAGAGAATTCTGCTTATATTTCATTTGGAATCCCATCTTACCAATATCTGATGGCATTAATAAGTATTTTTCCCAGTCTAGGTCTGTGGGTCTATTTTTCTGGATAATAAAAAGCCCTAAGAAATGTTCCTTTTTTAAAAAAATTCAGATTCGCAGAGATATATTGCAAAGCTGACTTACTACAGTCATGTGTTGATACAAAATATACAGTAGTAAGAAGTAGAAAAGTTGGATTAAGGAACATTTTCCTCTACAAAGGATTGTTGACTCATGAAGAAAGTAATTTAGAGATTGGGGGTCCGCAGCCATTGATCATTGTATCAAGAGCCAAAATTAGGTGCAGTTGGCAGTTTTACAGAAACTCTTTTTTTCTTTACTTTGAGTGTCACTCTATCCCGTCTTTGCCTCGCTCGTGTGTGTGTGTGTGTGTGTGTACAGAATGAGAGAGAAGGAGAGAGTGACAAGGAGAAGCAATTCCATAAGGAAGCAATTCCAGAATATCCAGAGATCAGGAGTGGGCCTGTAGCATCCAGATCTAGATGTCTGCAGCTTCTTCAGCTAGATCATAAATCATACCATCTTTTCTAGAGGCATATTTTAAAATCACTTTTTGTCTTCATTCTTTTGCTTATCTGTGTTAAAGCTGCAGATCTGCTTAATTATATGCACGGGTCAGCTATTTTGTTCATTTCAAGGGTGAAAGTATTAACTTTCACGTCAAAATGTCCCTAAATTGTAGCGTGATAGCACATGAGAATGAGCAAGTTATTAAATGGTTCATACCACATCGTCTCTCTTCTAGAATATGGTTTTGGCCTTTACTGGAGACACAGAATATCTATACTAGTAGTTGTGCTGTATCCTTCTTTCCCCATAGCCAAAATGTAAATATTAAAAAGTAATTCTGAAAACTTACCTTTTTAGTACTGTGGAAGTATAAACTATACCATGTTGTGGAACTGCAGAACTTAATATGTGAAAATTAATATGCCTGTTTTGCTGTTTGGTTTGCTTTAGATACTAATTAATTCCTCTGTTAATGGAAATAAACCTTGTTTTCTTCCTTTCCTCTCAGATGTATAAGAACAGGCAGCATTGCGTATTCCTTTGGTTTAAGTTACTGAATGGGAGAAGATAATATAAGTGCCTAACAGTTCACATGAGAGCCAGCATCGTGTAATGGTGTGATTGTTAGACCAGGACACTGGGAGACCGGAGTTCAAATTCTGTTTAGCCATGGAACCTTATTGGGTGGCCTTGAGCAAGTCGCACTCTCTCAGCCTGAGGGAAAGGCAGAGCAAATGCCCTCTGAATAAATTCTGCCAAGAAAACTCTGTGACAGATTTACCTAGGGTCACCATAAGTCAGAAATGACTTGAAGGAACAAAGCAACAACAACTAATGGTTCACAGATTAGCAGCAGTGTTCTCTGCTAAGTCTGACTAAAATCAAAAGAGAACATAAATATTGCTAAGATGGAAAGCCTGTACTTTAGAACATAATATCCCAAAGACTGAATGGGATGACACAAACAGCTGCACATGGTATGAATCCACTTGACGAATTTTGGCTGAGTCATGGTTACCCCTGTGTTTACTGAAACAAACCATATTTTTTCTCTCCCTCTGATGCATGAAAGATATTAGGTTCTATTATGTGTATATGTGTTTTGTATTCTCTGCTCAAGTTTCGAGGATATGCTGTTGGAAGTAATCGGGGCAGTCACAATTACAGTGTGCATTAATGATGTGAAAAAGTTATCAGGCTTGGGGATAGCTAACTCAACCGATAGTTCTGAATACAAAGTAGTTTTGACTGTTATTCAGTGCAGGCTACAGCTGCTATCGCATTCAATTAGCTCTACAGGAGACTGGAATTTCCAGACAGTTCTGAACACTGGGAGGCAAAAAGCTGTGTTGACGTCAGGAGCAGCTCCTGGGAATGTTTTGCATTCCTCTTCCTGGCAGTGGTCAGGTGGCTTCCAGCAAGAAGGAAGGAACAGCCTCTTCCAAAAAGGAGGAAAAAAATGAGGGAGGAAAAGAACAGTTTATAATAAAAGTATTGTGGAGGAGGTACTTTTATTCTAAGCCAGATTTGAAATTGGAACCAGATGTTTTGAGTTTGTAAACTGCATAAATGTTGAACGCATCTATTAGTGACTGCAATGGCTGAAGCGTCTGGCCATTTGCCACACTTTAATCTCATTGCTCTGTGCTGAAAAAAATAAAAAATAAAAACAGTTGAGCAAAACAGATTTTGTGACTAAGTTTAACTAACTAATCATTTTAAAAGGATAGTATAAAAATGCTGTTCTAATGGACAGAGGTATAGAGTCAAAAAGAACCAATTAGTTATTTCTTTTGCAAGATTTTCCTCTTGCTATAAATCAATGTCTTTATTTTGTAATGAAGGAGCACTTGGTATCAACAGGTATAATCATCTCATTAGTTAGCACAGTCTTTACTTTGGAGTAAATGGTAAAATATTTACCTATTTCCTTGTAAGCTTATCAAAAAGCTAAAATTCATAAAGTTTATTGTATCTGAGTAGAGACTATGATATTTATTGTGACATGCAGTGTACACAAACAAATGATCATATATAATTTACACAGCTTGAGAAGGAATGTTCCTTTCTTTGTTTTCACATGTTTTGATCTGTGAGAAATAGTTGATTTAATCTATTGTTTTCCAAATAACAGGTGTGGTACCTGTTTCCTTGTTCTGCAGATTGCTAATAAATAATGAACTCTTTTCTAATGCATAGGCTTGTATCTCTGAGCCAGTTTTGAATGGTGCCAAGATTGCTAGCTTAGAAAAATTGCTAATCACCATTACTGTCTATATATTTAGTACAAACAGAGAAGGTATCTGCTTATTTAGAAACTGGGGCTGCTAATATTAATAGGATAAACTGAATATTGCAGTTCTGAAACACCTTTGAAATTTAGAAACGATATATCTGAAAGCAATACCCATTTGTGACAGTGCAAAACATAGTTTTGGAATGTAGAGAAACATTTAGTTTGATATTAAACATGGCTCTGAATTCCTCCTCAGCTGAAATCCAAGCCACATTTTGATTTATTTTCCAGCTGAGGAAGAGTAGTGTGTGAACTAAAATGGATTCCAGTTAAGATTTGTAGGCTGTAGCAGAGATTGCCATTGCCATTCATGGGGATGTGATATTGTACCATATTCAAACTGCTGTTTAAGCCAACTAAGGCTTGTTGTTGCTTTGAGGTATATCCAGGCCTTGCTGAGTCTCAGCAGTGATCTGGAGAAGTTTTCCAATCAATGGGCAGGTCAGTTATGTCTACAGTTCTGCACTACTGTGTGATTATTGAATGAGAACCAGTCAATGGAGACTCAGTTCATTCCAGATTGTGATACTGTTTACAAGTGATTTATTTCTTTGAGTGGAGTCCATCTGCAACAGAGAGGATGGTGTTATCCTGAAAGCAATGATTCTTAATTTTTGCTCCTGAAGATGTATAGGTACTGGTTTCAACCTTCAGTATCCCTGATCATTGACCGTGTCAGCTTCTGGGAGTTAAAAAGTCCAAAACCAGACATTGAGAACCATTGTTCTAAAATTTCATGTTTGTGTTAGGGGGGTGTTTTTGGATTCAACATTTTCACTAGAGGTAGATACTACTTAAGTGACTTAGAATGCCTTTTCTCAGCTTAGACTGAGATGCTGTACTTGGCTCTCCATTCTCATGGGTGTTAGGGATGCAGGACCCCCACATAAGTGGAAAAACCATGAATTTGTAAGCCTTCCAAACTGTATTTAATACTCACAAAAAGTACTTGAACTGGTGGGGTGACAGAATATACCTGAGTGAGTACTCATACACACTCTCCTCCTTTCTCATCTCCTTCCCCCACCCATGTGAGTGAGCAAGAGAGTGAACACACACACTCTCCCTTCTCCTTCTCATCCCCTTTCACCTCCCACCCACGCGAGTAAGCAAATGTGTTTGTGCCCTCCTCTCATCCCATCCTCTTCTCTCCTCCCATCCGCATGAGTGAGCAAATGCATTCACATGCCTGCCTCCCATCCCAGCTCCTCCTCCTCTTGACCACGCAAGTGAGAATACACATGCTGCCTCTTCCTGTCCCATTCCCTTCTCCCCTCCTGCCCATGCATGTGAGCAAGTGAGTGAAGGCACATGCTGTCCCATCCCCTTCCTACCTGTGTATGTGAGTGAGTGAGCGAGCAAATGCACATGCTCCCTCCTTCTGCCTGTACATGTGAGTGAATACATGCCCACCCTCCTCCCATCCCTTCCCCTTCCCTCCAGCAATCTATGAAAAATCAATCCACAAATGCTTAACTCATAAATATGGAGGGCCAACTGTAATTATGACCATACTGGGATATAGGTAGTCTTGCAAAACTTACTCATATTTTATTATCCTCTCATTTGCTCTATGTTGCACATGGATTTGCTTTTGAAAAATTGTCAAAAAACTTAGGTTTAGACCAAAACAGATGGGATAGGCAGTTTACTGATACTAAGTAATGTGATGATATTGTGCCAGTGGTTTTCCATTTGTGCTAGCTGTCAGTCTATTTCTGGTCTATATCTCAAATGCTAGTCTTTAAAGTAAATTGTTTTGAACCACTTTTAAATCTTTAATCTTTAAAGCCCTAAGTGCCTTGGAACCAGGTTACCTTTAGGGGATTAGATTACCTCCTCTCCTGCTTAACAACCTCAACGCCTTCTTAGGGCTTCCTATGGTTTTCCACCAAATGAGGGGAGGTGGGCAGCTACAGGACAGAAGTGGGGATGCCCCATCTGTGGAGTGTTTTCCGAAGGCTGATCTAAACATGTAACAAATAAATTAATACAAATCAATAATCACATAATTCAGAGACTCCTGGGGCATTATGATAACACTGTTTAATGGAACTAACATTTGATGTGTCAGTGCATGTTAGTTTTGGTGAAATTCAAAAAATATTTTGGGTCTATCGATATATTTCTGGAGCATGAGTGAATAGTTCTGTCATACTTAGTGCATCAAATGATTTTTACAACTGATATCAGGCACTGGATTAGTGTGCATGTAATGATAGACTATAGCTACATGTTATTATGACAACAAGTCTTGTGTTCATAATCTTCCTCCCTCTTCTAGCTTGGCCACAAGGATAAATTCAGAAGCTTTTTCAGTTTATCAGAGCTTGTTGCTTAATACAAATCAAATAAAGTGCTTCATCTTAAGAAGCTAATTTCAGATCATGGTTTAGGAAGGTGGTTTGTTTGAACAAATCATAGGTAAGATCAAGCAAGTTTAGAAGCTCAATGTCATTTTTAAATGAGTAGTTAATTTAAAGCAGAAGCACAATCCTTCCGATCTCTTTGTCACAGTTGCAATCAGATGAGTAGGGAGGAGCCTGAGACTTGTTGAAGTTCATCTGTTTAATTCTACACCATTGTTTTATCATTAAACCTGAAACCTCTCTGTAGCTCATTTTTGGTATCACTGCTGCCTTCTAGCAAGTGATGGAGGATGCAGTATATCAAAATAGGATTTCCTGAAAACACAACAATCAAGTACACCTTCTACTTTGTTGTTTCAGTTTAAAAATAGTTGGTGTTCTTGGGAGCCAAAGCATTTCCATGGCTTTGGGTGGAAAAAATCTTTCAGTGACTGAATATACCAACAATTGATCTGACAAAACTATCCATTTGATTTAAAAATTTGGACAGTGAGTATTCCTGTGTGACACTTCTGTGGGAACAGTCTTTATTAAAACTGAATCCCACATATTCATAAAAACTTGAAAACACCTATTGCTGAACCTTGGAAGGGTCTTTTTTGTAGCAACAGGAGCATTTTTCCTGTTATGTACCTTATAAATCTACTGAATATACAGAACATGATATATAGCAAGTGTGGATTTTCTACGGATTGATAGATTTTTGAATAATAGTTTCTGTCTCTTGGAGAAAACAGGATGATAAGGAGGCATGGCAATTTAGAATTTGTCCAGTTGTCTAAAGCCAATGCATCACTGTACAAAATAAAGGGTAGGACCCAGCTTTTGTTATGTTTAGAGTAAACTCACTGCAATCCAACCCACTGAGATTTAGTCAGGGCTAGACATATGGCATCATATTTTAGGCACCAAAGTGAAACTAAGGAAATGTCAAAATACTTAGATGCCTCCAACATTTCCAGACCAGAACATGAAATCTTGATTCATGCATCTTAAAATATTATTTAAACGTTTCAAGCTGCTCCCAAGAAATACATATCAGTCAGAAGCTAGGTGTTAGTACAAATATTTTCTGTTTTATAATTTCTATCACTTGAGTGATTTGGATAGGAGTCTAAATGATAGAATAGCCCAGTGCAAAAGAGAACAAGAGTCTACCTGCAGTTGTGCAGAAAATGGGCATTTCATGCAGATTGTCAAACAATGAGAAAAAAATGTACTTGCTGAAATTACCTTTACATATCTCTTGAATGAAAATCCTTCCCTTCTTCCCACAAGCCCTGTCTGGCAACCCTGTAAAAATCTTATTTGGGAAGCAACTGTGCTACAGAACAGCTTTGCTGGTTTTGAAAGAACATGTTTTAGATTAAAAGCAACATGAACATATTATGGTTTACAATTTGATATTGTCTTGGAGAGTTAGCGGGAGTAGGCCTTATTGAAGTCGTGGCAGACTTAACTTCTGTATAGAGATGTATGGAGTGGTACTATTAAGAATCACTTAAATCAAAAAGCCAATAATCATAACACTTTGTAATTTTTATAACAATGTTCGCAGATGATCCTACTGTTAATTCTTGTGTTCAGCGAAGTATTATTTTTCAACAAAGGGAATAATTGAAAGCAGCATGGTTAGTAGCTAACCAAAAATTTAATTCAGTGCTTATGTGACTCCACCGAAATGTGCAAATTTGTGTATATTTCCTGGTATACACTGAATTGGATCTGCAGTTTCCTGCTATACGGGAGGAGTTTACACTGAGGAATTTCCAGAAATGTTAAGAAGTGCTGACTCATAGTACACAGGCAAGTGATCCAACTGAGGTTAGTTTCAGGGAGGTTTTGGAGTTCTTGGCTGAAGCAAGTGAAAAGTATTGCAGTAACATACAGTTTTATTTTTAGCAAGGTGGTAGGGAGGCTGTGTTGCGTAGTATAAAATGCTTGCTGACCAACATTTCACAGTTTGTGAGTTATTTTCTCTATCTATTTTTAGCATTTGGAAGTACATTGTTTTGCTAAAATTACTATCCTTTCCTATTTTCCCCCAGGCATTTTCTAAGACTTTGTAAGAGGCCCTTTGGTGGCTTTAAAGGTGTAAAATCAGAGTTCCAATAAACTTGCTGTCTACCTGGGAGTGGTTCATTATTTCTGGAGTTGGACCGAACCACAAAAGAATATGTTAGGTTGTTGGGAAGGGAAGCATTTATATAATGGGGTAGAGTTATTCTTTCCACACAAAAGGAAGATCTCCCAGTGCATGTAAATTCTTTAAAACAGAAATATTTTCTCTTTGTTGTTTACCAGATAGCAGGGCAGCTTGAAGGCATGCAACAACAACAAGGACCATTTATTCTTCTGTTGGAGTGTCTTCCTAGCAATATATGGTGAAAATGCGCACAGATATATGAACATATAATGTACTTAATGGCTCCCAGTTACTGTTTGAATTCCACTGCATCTTACATATTGTTCCAAATTCCACTCCAGTCTGATTGGTGATAATTATAAATGAATACAATATAGCTTATATATAGAAAGTTGGGCGTTCTGGTAAAACTTTCTATTCGTCAAAGTGCCAAAAGTTCATTTTTCTTGGGAGGGTTTGACCTCTAACTTCAAACAACAGATTATTTTTAATCTGTAATTATACACATGAAAATAATTTGTGGTGTTTACCTCTGTATGTGGAACGTCTTAGAGAATAAACACATGATTAAACTCCTGTTATGCTCAGATAGCAGGTGAGAAATGCAGCTTATCTTCAGTAGGCATGCTTCTTTAAAGTATTTTTTAAATGGGCTTTGATCCAGATGTAGTCATAGTTAGAGTAGATCCATTGAAATCATTGGGGCATAGGATAGGCTAACTTAAGCTTCATTGTTATCAGTGGACCAGCTCAAAATCTGAATCCAACCCATTGCATTCTAAAAGCATGTCTGGACATAAAGTGTGACCTGACAGTCAACTTTGGTGCTATTTTAACATATTGACTTGCATGTTCAGGTCAGAGTGTATCAGCAAGATCACCTTCGTTCTGGTTATTCTGGGTATAGCCTTTTCCTCTTGCTTGCTCTGTCGAGGCTTTGGAGGAGCACCGCATGTACCGTTTTAAGCTGAGGCTCTTTTCACATGCAAAACAGAAGGCTTAAATGGTCTGACTTTCCAAGAAGGAATTGAGGACAACTTGTTTCAAACATCTCACTTTACAATCAGCACCTTGTGTAACCAACAGTTGATCAAATCCTGATCTCTTCTTTGGTTAAACTTGGCAGTCTAGTAACATTCTGTCAATTGATGTTATTTATTTGCTTATTTATGACACTAAAGGTTTCTGAGAAATGAGGAATTGATTCTGATGGTGAGAGTGTGCTACAAAGGAAAACACAGCATTAGTAGTGTTATGTAGAAATCCAGAAATATCATGCAGACATTTATTATATACACAGAAGGAATGGACAGACATTATTGCCTGCACAAAGCTAAGCCTTTGGAGGAGGATAGGGTAGGAAAGCCCTTGTTTGGTCCAAAAAGTTTTCTGCTCAGCATTCTGCATTCTTTTCAAGGCTGTGCAATATGTTGAATATAGAAAGAACACACTGTCTTGTCAGCCTTTAATGTGGTGTTTGGAATTTGTTCAGTGAGGAGAAGGAGGAGCATAAGTCAGAAGCCAAATGTCAAAAAGATATTTAGATGTTTCTCCTTCCTATGATGGGTACAGTCTGTATTTAAAGAAGGTCCCACTTTGTATTTAAATACAAGTGGAATAACTTTTTAAAAATTGATGTAGAGAACAGCCACAATGTAGTCATATTTATCTGGCTGTGCTTGCAGACATAGTTTAGAAATGCATAACATTCCTGTTATGTTCAGAAGTGAAAAACCAGGATGAGCAGGAACGTTCCACTGTTAACAAATCTTTCATATTGGGAAGCTTTAGCTGTGTGTCATATTTCTTTTACGGAAGGACACTCAAGTGGCTAGAGCAGACATGGCAAATAATGTGGTTTTTTTTTTTTTTTTTAAGGACTAAAAACATTTGTGTTATAGCCAGGTGTACCATGCCATCCTTTACATTGCACATATGGAACTGGTTTTTTCATCTTTTCTAATATACTTGGCCCTCCACATTCACTAGGGTTTGGGGCTCAGGAACCCCCACAAAAGTGGACATAAAGCAAATATCAAAATGTGAGTGCGTGTGTGTCTGTGGGAAGGGGGCCAAAGCATGGTGTGGAGAACAGGCACCCAGGGTCCAAATCAGATCACGAAAAGGAGAGGGAAAATGGATGGTTCGTCATGGTGGTCCTGTACTTCATCTTTTTTGCCCATCTCCTTTTAGTAAGGGAAGGCATCAGGAGTGGGTTTATGGTACTGAGAAATCAGGGTGCAAGCTGTCCTTAGCTGGCCAGGCAGTGGATGGAGGAGAAAGAAGAAGACCAAGGGTGGGTTTTTAAAATCGGAAGGTTCCCTTGGAAAAGAGGTGCTTGAGGTGAGGGGCAGGAGTTGGAGAAACTTGCAAATAATGAAATCTTTGAATGTTAAGCCCACAGATATGGAGGGCCGACTGGAGTTTAGTTGCAGTACGCTGTCTTAACCTTCATCCACATGATTTTTAAAAAATGCATCAACTGACCTCAGAGTTATTCTCTGACCCCTTTGGAATTTCAGTATAATTCAGGAGATAAAAATGGGCCATGTACACAGGAGTGTTTCTGGGTGTTGGCAAAAAGACTGCTGCATAATACCTAAACACTCAGGGAGAGAAAACACATGTTTCCACAGAATGAAACATTGTTTTGAGTAGGTGACAGGGCCCATTTTCTGCAAAACAAAATCTAAGCTGAACAATTTCTGTGTTCCAAAAATATTGCCAGTTCAAAGCAAAAATAAAACTTCTCTGAGCCTCAAAAATTAGGAAACATATATAAAACCTGACAGAAAATGGCTGGTTTTCTTTATTTTCAAGAAGCTGTAGCTTAATAGTATTATGGAATAATTTTCTACCATAATGACAAAACTTTCCTGACCAAACATCACAACCCCCCGGCAAAGGGCTGGGTAACAGTGGAGAATACGGCTTATTCTGTCAAATGATACCCACATAACATGACTCCTTTGGTTAGCAGGCCTTCTGACAGTTCTAAGATGATACAAAATGTGTCTTTCATCACATTTTATCCCTTGTGGAAATAAGGTTCAATCAGTATTTGTCATCACACTGTAAAGAAGCTAGACTTCCTGTGGTATACCAGCCTGCCCCCTCAAGTGTCTCGCATCAAATGATACGATATCTCAACATTTCACCACTATCCCACTTTTCTTCCATCTCATTTACTAACAAATAAGGCATACCAAAGTTAATGAAGCCTCTGAAAAGAAGCTCATTTTCACAAAGTTTTTTATACTTGCCCTGCTTGCCTATTGCACCTTGTCCTCTGGTTTCAAGTCCTCTGGAAATTTGTTTGTTTGTTTTTAGCAGCATTAGATGGTGAAGGAGGAGTGGAGAAACACTGACTTTCAGTATCAAGTTGCAGCAGTATTTCAGCAGTAAACAATGCAATAAACTTTGAGCAGGGAACAAATGGGATTCTACTCTTGATCCTGGAGCAGGCAAAGTTAACTGTGGCTGCTGCCAGATCCTAGCCTATGCGGCCAGGGTAAGCTGCAGCTGCCTCTTCGCAGATCATGTGTGAGCAGCAAAACAGGAAGAAAAGAGGAAAACAGATAAGACTCCCTCATCAGCTACCCCCAGCATGCAAAAAAAAAAAAAAAGAAGGATAGGTTTTTAGGTATGGACACTAGAATGGAAATCTTGAGAAAAGCAGAGACTGGTGAAAGAAGTAGTAGTCATCCCTAGATGCATTTTGGAAGAAGCCTTCTAGAGTTCTCTAGAAAGATCAGAAATACTTATACAAGGCTTCCCTGACCAGGTTTGTTTCATTTTGCATATGCATATTGTCCATTTTGAAGAAAAAAGTTTCCTGAAACATGTTGAATTAAGTTTTTTTTTTATGGCATGGAGATCTATCCCTGTTCTTTCCATGTTATTTATGCCTCTGATTACAAATTTTCTGGTTCCAAATTTTTGGTAAAAAAGTTAATACTCAGGAACACATCAAGTTTGTTAACTGAGGCCATTTCTGCACTAGCCTGTTATAGTGCTATTATTCCACTTTCAACATCCTATGGAATCCTGGGGTTTGCAGTTTAGGGAGAGGCTGGCTAGTGTGGAAATGACCTGAGATATATGTGTATTATACCTCCAGATTAAGCAGATAAATAACTCAGCTGGCTATTTATCAGTTGTTAGATCTGTGCATCCCTGTGTGGCTACATTCAAAAGTAGGTCAACAGAAATAGTTTACCTATCTTCAAAGTTTATAAGTGACTCTAGATACAACTCCTGTTTCTGGATACAGCTCCTGGACAAAAATCTACCCTTGGACCTTGTTCTCTGAAGTAGTGTTACTCTGAGACTGAATGCTGCAGTTCCTTCAAGGGTTCATGTTGTCCATGATACACCCATGCCAGGAGCAGTAGGCCTGCCTATGTATGCCTTCAACTCAGGGATGTCAAAGGGGCTTCCACATACTGAATTTGTAGGATCCCTGAATACATGCCATAACTGTCTTCATAGAATTGTGGAATCATATAATCTTAGAGTTGGAAGAGACCACAGGAGCCATCCAGTCCAACCCTCTGCTATGCATCAAAGCACTCGCAACAGATGGCCATCTAGTCTCTGTTTAAAAACCTCTGAAGAAGAGGACTCCACCACACTGAGGCAGCGTGTTCCACTGCCAAACAGCTCTGAGCATCAGGAAGTTTTCCTGAGGTTCAGATAGAATCTCTTTTCCCGTAGTTTGAATCTATTGCTCCTTGCTCTAGTTTCTGGGGCAGTGGAAAACAAGTCCATTCCCTCTTTGATACGACAACTTTTCAAATATTTAAACATGGCTGTCATGTCCACTCTTAACCTTCTCTTCTCTTGGCTAAATATACCCAGTTCCCTAAGCCATTCCCCAAAGGACATGGCTTCCAGACGTTTCACCATTTTGGTCACCCTCTTCCAAAGATTCTACAGATTCAATTAGTTGGGACAGGTTTTGCTGTAGCTTTTTTTTTTTTTAAAGAAACAAACTATATGGTTCATATGGAAATATAGGGAATATATATAGTTCATAGGGAAATATAAGATACATCAGGGCAGAAAAACCTGAATAGTTTCAGAGATCAGGAGACCTTCAAATGACTGAGGATGATGAAGCTGAATTAGTGAGGTTCAAAGGAAGTAATTGCTAGGATGTAAGTGCAGAGAGAGACCCAGTGTAGTGTAGTGGTTTAAGCGTTTGAGCATTGAACTACAACTCTGGAGATCAGGAATCAATTACCTGTTTGGCCATGGAAACCCATTGGGTGGCCTTGGGCATGTCACACACTCTCAGCCCCAGAAAACCCCATGATAGGGTTGCCATATTAAGGTTGCCATAAGCCCAAAACAATTTGGGGGCACACAACAACAACCGGAGAGAGAACTGAGGGAGAGACAATGGAGGGTTTTGAATGTAAAGAGAGTAAGTTATATAGGATCTGGAATTGGAAAGTATAGAGGTTTAAACAGAGTTGTCAAAAGGTCAGAATGACAAGAGGGGTAATGAATTTTGGCAGCAGAATGCTGAATGGACATAAGCAGACTGTATAGAAGTTAAGAGGGAAGAGGAATGCAGTATATTTTATATATATTTTATTGTCTTATGTTTTATTGTCTTTATCTCTGATTGTATATGTTTGTTGTCCCACTCTTTGGTGGAGAAGGTGTTATAAATAAAGGTTACTTCTACTACTATTACTAGATCTCTCATTTGGCTAATAGTAGTAGTAGTCAAATGAGAGTTCTACTATGTCCTAAACCAGACTTTTTAATGAAATGACAAAGGAATTTTTGCTATGTTTCAAAGAGATAAATGACCTCACCTGACAATGCAGTGAACATGGAGGTTAGAGGAAAGAGGAGAATCAGAAAAAAACAAGGTTTTGGGTCTGTTTGGAGCAGAAGGCTTGGAAAGAAAGATAAGAAATATGCCCTTGTCTCAGGTGACTTTATTACTTAGCCAATCTACTTAGAAATAACGGTTTCTAAATTTCAGAGATTTTAGTCTTGATACTATAGGAGCTGTGGATCAAACTTCTAGAAAATTAAGTCATTCTTAATGTGTAAATCCCAGAGCAAAGAATTCTTCTGATAACAGCTTTTTCCTTATAACAGGCGGGCTTGGAAAATACTTGCTGCATTGGAAGGCAGTGACTTTACACAGCTGGAGCATAAAGTCCTACCTCTCTCTTATCTTATAGGAAATCCTTCTTAGATCATCCTTATATCAGACTTTTCCTGGCAGAGATACAGTTGTTGTATTCTGCTGCAGTATGCTGATTTTGCTTGTGAAGGCTGCATTTAGATCCTCTACCAAATTCCTTCTGAACTTTTGAATTTCTGGCCCAGATTGTTTGAAGTTCCTGACACAGAAAACACTGCTCTTTATGGAACTTACTTTATCAAGATGTGTCTCAGAATTGAATGCTCTGTAAATCATTAAGAAAAATAAGCAAGAAGTAGGAACTGTCCCTGTCTTCTTTTGGCCTAGATCTGGAATATTCACAAGAAATGATATCACACACAGTGGATTCAGTAAGCTTTATGTCATGAAGCTTTTCTCCTTGTTTTTTTTTTTTTTTTCCTTCACGAGAAATTCCTAGGAGAGACCCTGTTAGACTTGATGCTGGGAAATGGCTAGTAAACATAATTAAAATATTAAATTGCTAGGAGAAAAGATGCCAGAATGGATTATAGACCACTCTGTATAGGAAGCTAGTAATTTCATCTGTTGTCTTTGGGAAGCAAGCCTATGTATGGTCCATAGTGTCACAAGGGCCTACAAGATGTTTACCTGACCCTTACACAGATGCAGTCTTTTGCCAGATGTTTTTCCAGGCAATAATTAATGCTTAATACTAGGTACTTGTTCCACAAGGCAACTTCCTTAGTATTACCACTTTTAGAAGTCCCAGGATGTCTTGTCTCTGACTGAATAATGGAGAAGCTGGAGAAGTTACCATAAATCTGTATTTTAGTTAAGAATGAGAAGAAACTCAATCCACACATTTTCCCATTAATTGAGCCTGAGGTCTGATTTGTGTCTAAATATTCCTTGTTCCTTCCTCCTTGATGGTTTTCCCTAATGCCATTTTCTTTAATAGTGCATTTGGCTTTGTCTTGGCCCAATTTTTGATGCTAATTGACTTTTAACCACTTGTGGATAGATGATGGTTCTTGCTCCATACATTTGGCATGAGATAAATGTTTGCATTTTTTAAAAGGGTTTTTATTTTTGACTCATGGATTGTCAGTAGGTGGAGACTTGTGGGTAAAAGACATAATAAATGTTCTAAGGAATGGTCCAGCCTTGTTTTAAAGCATGTTTCCTGTTGCAGTTCTAATGAAAAGTATTCCTCCCATATGAGGTTGAATGACATTCTTGTGTATTTGCTTAAAGATTCAATCCAGTAGTTGTGTTTGTAATTTGGCAACTTGCCCTGGCCAAAGTACTGTAGCTGGATAAAATGAACAGCTCCTTGTGAGCACAGTATCCTGGGTAAAGATCAGGGAAGAGAGAGGGGAAAACCCAAGGGGGTGAACGAGTTCACTTACATTCTGTGCCAGAGGTCAGCTCCTAGTCCATCATATGACACATTCTAAAAATTCCAGCTGTTCTTCCTAAATGTCTTAAGTACCGGTACTGTAGTCCCTTGAAAAGCATTAAAATAGGTTGTAATATTACTTTTTGTAAGTGATTAGGTTAACCTTTAAAAACATCTAGGTTATATTTTATGCTTCAAAATACAAGTGGGTTTTACTTGCTTACCAATAATAGTATTTTTAAGTTTATTCAGCCAGAGGATGCAGATAGGATCCCTGGAGATCAACCACATTTATACTGTATCCTTTCTAGCTTTTAAATGTATCTGATGGAGGGTGGGGGGGCAACAGAATGAGGAAGAGAACATCTCTTTGCAAAAAGGTACTGCCAAGATACAATGGTGAGACTTCTGTTTAAAACAAGAACAAAACCTCTCTGAGAACCACCATATTGGATAATTGCCAGCTAGTCCCTACTATTTCATTCTTCAGCAGAGTGCTGGAATGTGTGATGGTATCTGAGCTCCAGAGGTTTCTAGATGAGATGGCTTATCCATTTTAACCTTTCCTGGAGACTGCTTTGGTCACTTTATGTAGGTTATCTGTGGTAGGATCTTGTACGTATTGATTCTCCTTTAGGTTTTGTGAACCTCAGATACTGCTGTATCTTTCTGAGCCGTCTATCTGGGATAAAACTTGGAAGTACTGTGTGATGGTGCATTTGAATTCAGGACTGTTGTGCTATGGTGTCTTCCAGGGTTCTATCTTGTCCCCTGTGTTGTTGTTGCATGACTTCAAGTTGTTTCCACCTTATGGCAACCTTAAGGGATCCTGTCATGGAGTTTCCTCACCAAGATTTGTTCATAGGAGGTTTTCCATGGCTGTCCTCTGAGGCTGAGAGAATGTCACTTGCCCAAGTGGGTTTCCATGGCTGAGTGAGGAGTCAAACCATGGTGTCCTGGAGTCTTAATCCAACACTTCATCCACTACATCAGACTTGTCCCCTATGCTGGTCAATATATACATGGAATTACTGGGAAAGGATTTTCAGAATTTGGGAGTTTGCTTTTATCTGTGTGCTGATGATATGAAACTTTCTCGCTTTCTTCTTTGCTAAGCTCGCTTTCTTCTTTGTTAAGCAGAAATTATGCATGTATGTATGTATGTAATGAAAACAAGCAGATTCAACTGGGAAATGTAAGCTTGGAAGTGGGAAGGGATTTTTTTTTACTTTTAAAATTAAATTCTTAATAAAATATTATATATAAAAAAAGAAACTTTCTCTTTTCCATCAAAACTGGGGGAAGCTATTTTTCATCTAAATTGGTGTCTGATGTTGGCAATAGACTGAATGAGCATGAGCAAATTGTAACTTAGTCAAAGTAAGATAGTGAACTCTTGGTTTGTAAAAAGACAGATGAGGATATAGTGGCAGTTTCTAACCTGGGGTCTGCAGACAGCTGGCAGTTCACAGAGCCCTCACGGAGATCTATGAAGCCCTGCTGCTGGATACCAACAGCAGTGGCAGCAGCAGAGACACAGGAGCAGGGGGTGTGGATGCCAAAACTGCTCCCTGATTTGCAAATGAGTGAGCAGTTTAGGTACCTGCACATGCCTGCCACCATGTCCCTTGGCACCCACAAGCATGTGCAGACATATGCATGCCCCCAATTCGCTCCCTTGTTTGCAAATGAGAGAGTACTTTCGGCACCTGCACTCTCCCCCACTGCCACCTCCCTTGCAAAATGGCAGCAGGTGTGTGTGCACACCCAAACTGACTTTGGAGACCAGGGTTTCAGTCACCCTTGGCCATGGAAACCCACCGGGTGATCTCAGGCATGTCACATTCTCTCAGTCTCAGAAAAAGGCAAAGGCGAAAAATCTGGCCAACAAAACCCCCGTGATAGGTTTGCCTTAGAGTTGTTATAAGTCAGTTTTCAAAAGAGAAAGACACAATATCTAGAAAGTCACTTTTGACTCAAGGCAATCCGAAGGTGAACCTATCACACTTGTTTTTTTGTTTGTTCACTTTTTGGCAGGATTTGTTCAGAGGGGGTTTGCCTTTACCTTCCTCTGAGGCTAAGAGAATGTGACTTGCCTAAGATCACCCAGTATCTGAGCAGGGATTTGAATCTTACTCTCCGTAGCCATACATACATACATACATACATAAATATTAGAATACTTAAATCTAAATTTAAATATTTAAACCTTGAGTTAAGTCTTGAGAATTTCCTCCAACAAATTACATTTTCAGGGGGTCCCGGTAAAGAAAAACTTAAGGATCATTGGCATTCAGCATTCAGCATTCAGCCTGTCCCCTAGCAAAGCACCTGAGGGGATATAAGCTTGTGGCACAATAATACTCATTTGTTCTAGCAGGTTTTACTCTTGCCAAATTCCCACCTGGATTTGTTTGTTTGTTTGTTTGTTTGTTTGTTTTTCTTTCTTTTCTTTTCTTTTCTTTTCTTTTCTTTTTTTTTCTTTCTTTTTTTTTTTTTGGATAGGGGGAATTTAAGAAATGAGATGAGAGAAACTTTTCTTCCTGGTCAGTTTGTATGTGGAGGAACACATTTTTTTAATTCATAATGTTCTGTCTGTGATGAGATTGAATTAAGAATCTAGGATTCATATGTGTGAGCCTGCATATGTGCAGACATACATATTCATTTTGATGTTAGGAGAAGCAGCATTAACTAACTCAGTTTCAAATAAAAAACCTGCTTTTGATGCCAGTGAATATGATTTAACAATGCTTTGTTTCAGTGTCATTATAAAATTAACATTCATCTTGTAGTTATAACATCAAACGGTACTTCAGATTTTGTTTTGGTTCTGGAATGTTGTGACAGAGACCATGCTGTTTCGTTACATCCTTTGTTTAAAATAACAATATAAGCTCCAGTGCTTATATTATATTATACTTATCGTGTCACCCAGCAGAGTTTTTCCATGTGTTGAGGGGCCTGTTGGCCCAGAGAAACCAGGAATAGAACCCTCAAGTACCTGCAGTGAAACAAATTGCCAGGTTCTTCAAGGAGACAGTTGCTTATGTTTGCTCAGAAATGCTGGTCAAGTTTTATTTGTTGAGACTTGATGATCTGGACAAGATGCTTGAATCACACTATCCTACTACAGTCATCCCTCCACATTCGCTAGGGTTAGGGGCATAGGACCCATGTGAATGTGGAAAAACAAAGAATAACTCTAGGCCCTCCCAAACCATATTTAACACACAAAAACACACCGTGAATTCCTTTGAGGCATCAAAGTTCCTTCCCAAGGCAGAAATGGGTGGGGCTTATTGCCACCTCCACTGCTGCCCCACACCATTTTTAACAGGGACTTACAAGCCTCAGTCTCATGAGGCTTGCAGTCTCTATTAAAAATGGCATAGGGAGGCAGCAGAGATGACAGCAAATAATCCGTGAATAATTAAATCTGCAAAAGTAAAACCTGCAAATGTGGAGAGCTGATTATACGTGTAAGCTAGACCCTTGACCATCCTTATTATTAAGATCTAGCCAAGCAAGTTTGATTGAATGGATCTACAGGGTAGAAAACACCTTCATTCTGTTGGGGGAAAGTTCCTGCTGCCTTGATAAAGGCTTTCGTATACTCTCTCCTGGAGGGAACCTCCCTGGGCCCAGAGGTATATGAGAACTACTGCCCTATTGCTAATATCCCCTTCCTGGGCAAGTTGCTTGATCATGTAGTGGTAGAAACTTCAGATGTTCTTGGAGGAAGCAGATTACCTGGGCTCATTTCAGCCTGGTTTTCAGGCCAGAGCATGACACTGAAATAGTTTTAATTGCTCTAACTGGTAACCTACTCTGGCAGAAAGACAGTGGGAGTGCTACCCTGTTGGGTTTTCTGGGTCTTTTAATTGCTTTCCATGCCATGAATCATGGTGTCTTACTGGATGGGCTCTGCAGGATGGAGGTGCTCTCTTTCAGTGGTTTTGATCCTATGTGCAGAGCCTCTTCCAGAGAGTGGTATTTGGGGACTCCAAATCAGCTCCATGGCTATTAAGCTCTGGGATGCCATGGGCCCCCCATGCTATTTGATGTCCATATGAAACTACTGCCTAAGATCATTAGGGGTTTGGAGACTGTGTGCTGTCACTATGATGATGACACTCAGCTCTACTTTTTGTTGTCATTTGAGTTGGCTGAGGCTGTGCAGGGGAAGATGTTGTAATGGGCTTGATGAGTGCCAACAAACTGAAACTGAATCGCAATAAGACAGAGGCTTTTTTGATTCGTGGTAACTGGGTAAATAACCTCCTGAATCACAATAAGACAGAAGCTTTTTTGATTTGTGGTAACTGGGTAAATAACCTCTTCTGGTTGGATTTGCACTCCTCCTGAAGGATCAGGTGAATAGATCGAGAGTAATCCTAGATCCAATTTTGTTATTGGAAGCCAAAATGGATTCTGTGGCCCAGAGCCCACGCAGTCATTTTCTAGCAGTTTACTAGCTATATCCTTTCCTGAACAGAGGCAACTGAGCTACAATAGTACATACACTGCTAACCACCTTATGAAATTATTGTAATACGTGGAGCTGCCCTTGAAGATGACTTGGAAGGTGCAACTAGTGCAAAATACAGCAGCCAAACTATTAGATAGTAATTAACAGAAGTTTTAAAAGAATTCACTGGTTGTCAATATGCTTCCAGTTTAAATTCAAGTACTGGTGAAGACATTTAAATCCCCTCAATGGCTTTGGACTACATGACTTGTGTGAGCACCTCTCCCTATGTGCATCTGTCCAAGGATGGAGGCTGCTATCTGTGGCTTACCAGAAGGTTGGGCTTGATTGCCCTTGTGGTCTCTTCCAACCCTGGTTCTATGATTCTATGAAATATGGTGTGAGAGGACATGAGAAAGGGTTTTTTCATCTGTGGCACCCCAGTTATGGAATGTCTTCCTTTTGAAGGTCCAGTTGGCACCAACTATTTCAGCACCAGGGAAAGATAGATCTGTTTATTAAAGCCTTTGGGAGCTAACCAATTTATTTCAAAATATCTTTTTACATGATTTTAAGCTTTCCATTTTTTAAATCTATTCTTCATTTGCTAAACAGTTTAATATGCTTTTGATTTGTTTAATTTGTGTTTTTCATAGAATCATAGAATCATAGAAATGTAGAGTTGGAAGAGACCACAGGGGCCATCCAGTCCAACCCCCTGCCATGCAGATGTCATGATCTGGGATAGGAGAAGGTCACAGAGAAAATGCTAAAAGGCTTTCATGTAACTTGTACTTCTACAGTTTCTGTTCTGGAGTACCTCCCCAGAAGCATTTTTTAAATCATTTTTTTCCTATTTCATACCTACAAAGTTATAAATAGAGAGAATCAGAAGATTTCTTAAATTTTGTAAAACACTTTTATCTGTGGTTATCGAAGCTGTATATTTCAGATTTCAATAAAACTAAATAAGAATTATTTTATCTTCAGTCATTTTGCAGTACATCCTAGCCAAATATGGTAGTTGAATCCTATGCCTTTTCAGTGGTAATAGTGTAGCAGATTACAGTGTTTTACATCCAAAACGTAGATGCTGTGACCATAACGCTGTCAGTCTTTCCCCTAATGCTAATTTACCATCTGTGCTGACAGAAAAAAACCTATGAAGCTTCAAAGCTAGCGTGATGTATTTTGTGTCTTTTGACCTAATAAAATATTACCACAGGATGGATTTGGGATTTTGATGCACTGTAATATGTGCAATGGACTGGTTTGCATGTCACAGTAAGCCAGAATTGCTGAGAATTCTGAGTCATTATGCACAAGTAAGATCCAGTTACATCCTGTTCCATTGCTCCCACTTAACTACTGTCAGCAAAAGTAGCTCCTTTAGTAGGAAGCCCGGATCTACAGTTAGTATAGCTTGTTGTTCTTTTAACAAGCCAGAATCCTAAGTTAGAGAGCAGCAACTCAGGGATCCTGGTTTGAATGTAATACTTAAGTTAGCCATGGAAGAGTGTTTCTTGTTTTTTTGGCAGGGGGGCATTCTCACCAGCAGAAGAAGCTAGGAGGGAATGATAGAGCAACATGTTTCAGCAACTTCTTTCTTCACAATAAGCCAGATTTCCTAGCAATTCTGACTTACCCTGCAAACTACAGTCAGCCCTCCACATTTGCGGATTTCACTTTTGTAGATCTGGTTATTCACAGATTATTTGCTGTCACTTTTGCTGCCTACCTGTGCCATTTTTAATAGGGTCTACGAGCCTCATGAGACTGAGAAACTGTGAACAAGGCTTGTAAGTCCCCATTAAAAATGGTGTGAGCCAGCAGTGGAGGTGGCAGTAAGCCCCACCAGTCACCCACTTTTGCCTTGTGAAGGAACCCTGATGTCTCAAAGGAATCCACAGTGGATTGAATGGGCGATTATACTTTTTTGTGTGTTAAGTATTGTTTGGGAGGGCCAAGAGTAATTCATGTTTTTTCCACTTTCACAGGGGTCCTTTGCCCCTAACTCTAGCAAATGTGGAGTGATGACTGTACCACAATTTATATTTTGGCTTTTAAAAGCTTTTTGCAGCTTATGCAAGTACTTAAGTGACTGCAGAGAAAAGCTGCATCTTACAGTTGAAGAACCTTTTCCAGTAGCCCAATTTTTACTTCTGCTTTTCAGGCTTTTCAGTGAAGCTTCCTCCTATATTTTTTTTTCTTGACAAGGCACAGATAAGCTGACAAGGGAGAAGAAAGATTGTAGACCCTGTTGGCTCAGGAAGTGCTACCAAGAAAGAGACACAGGAGGAAAAGAAACTGGTTATGTAGGGCATGGTAACTGCTTGGCTCCCTAGGTAAAGGATGTCAACCTCAGATAAGTGGGCTAAGGAGAGGTTTCTGAGTCCAAGGGTTCTCCATAAAACATTTGCATAGGACCTCACCATCGTAGGCAAGAGTGCAATGCAAAAGCAACATTCCCCCACCTTTGCACTCTTACTAATTTAGATGAGGCTTAAGGCAATAGGTGTCAGGAGCCTATGTGTGTTGTGATGACAGAGATGCCAAGGCAGTTCCATTTGTCACTGATACCTCTTTTGATTTTCACACATTTTGTTGAGTTGCAGCCTGCAATTGAAATGGATTTAATTGGCATTATTATTGCTGGAGGTACACAAAATGCTCCGCACTGTGAAGGTGCAAAAGAGTTTTATTGTGGCACAAAAGTTAAGTAAACCAAACTTAACTTTGTTGGTTGCATAAATATTCAACCCACAAGTTAAAACTTGGAAGAAGCATCTTTGAAAGTAATTACAGCTGTACATTTTCTTGAGTAATGCCCTTTCTGCACCAGGCTATTAAAACGGCGCAGAGTGACCTCCAATGGAGGTCTTCTGCACCGTGGAGTGGACTGGGGCGGACTACTTTTTGTATTTCCGCACCTCAGTCCGTTTTGGAGCGACCGGAACTGGTTGCGCAGCATGCTTTTTAAAACCCTCTTTTAAGAGGTTTTTAAAAGCATGAAGCGCGTGACTCGGTGTCGCTCCATCGCCGCGCTCCGGTGCAGATTTGCAGGCACGCACTAGTGCGTGCCTGCAGATCTGCCAGGGGAGGGCTTTAGGCTGGCAAGCTTCTCCGGTTGGTGGAGAGCCTCCACCAACTGGAAGCCGCCATTTTGGATGCCGGAGCAATTTTCAAGTCCTGCCAACAGACTCTCACTTGGATTGAGAGTCTGGACTTTGGGCTTTTTTTAGTCTTTGGAGATTTTGTTTTTAAAACATTCCAGTGTTGCTTATGCTGGGTATTGAGGGCCATTGTCACACTGACACATAGTCACAAACCTTCATCCCAGTCCCATCCTAGTGCTGGCTGCCTTGAAGATTTGTCATGGTTTTCCTCTGCAACTGCACTGTATTTGGTTCTACACGTCTTGCCCACATTTCTGACCTGTTTCTGACATTTTCAACAAGTTTCCTAGTGCTCGCTGAGGAAATCTATCCTGGGCTTCTTTTAATAGTTCTTTGGTCTTCATTATGCTATTTGTTGAGCATGATATACTCTGGATATGCTGGAAGCTTCAGAAAATAAATATACTTAATTCGAAATTGTTTTGCACTGGAATTGCATCTGATCTGTAAAACTAATAATGTGACTAATTGCACGTGATCTGTTCAACTGATTTGGGAGGCAATGGATTGTTCCAGAGCTTATTTAGGCATTTCATAGCAAAGAGCGTGAATACATATGCAGCCAACAAGTACCCACTTGTTCTTGTGTACTTAACTTTTGTGCCACTATAAAAGTATTTTTATTGTAGCAGAATGTATTCATTGCACTGAAACTATTTGAAAATATTGTGCATTTATCATGTTTCTGGTTTTTCTCTCTAGTCAGTCTTATCTTGATGTTTTGAACATTTATAGCCTGAGGACGTTAACCTTTTTTCCAGAAACCAATACTTTCATGTTAGTTGAATTTCACTGAAACATTGAAATTGTTGGCAAGCTTGTAGAGAAATACAGAAACATTATTTTACAGAGAAACACTCAATACATCTGTTAGGAAATGTGAAAGATATTACTGGATATCTCTAGCAGAATAATCAGATTGGCAAGACAGAAGCTGAACAGCTAGTCCTATACCCATAACTGCACACAGGATCTAACAGCTTAAACTTCTTTGTAAAACATATTAAGGTAGCTCTTATAAATACATGTGCATAATCAAATACATGGTTGTATTGAGGCGAGAGATTGAGACAGAAGAAATAAATGGTTGTAAATCGGAATGATGCAGAAAGAGAGAGTGTGTGGAAAAGCAAATGAACAGGAAGTTAGAAAATCTGTAATTACTATAAGCATGCAAAGATTGTTAATTCTAATTTTTCTTCTCAGTCATGCCTGGACACCTAAGTCCTATTTTGACTTGTAGGTTCTCAAAGCTGTCTCTTGCAAAGGCTTAAAATGTTGGCTGTCATTTCACCTTGATTAGCTCGCACACTTTATTGTATCTTGTTCCAATGTGTATGCTGTGTGGCATCATCCACTTTGTTGCAGAATGTCTAATGCATTGTCTCTGATTGTCTTCCATGACTTGAATTGGTGTCTATTCACTGGATGACATTGAGCTTGTGGAGATGGTACAGGATTGGAGCTGGAACAACTTTGTTGCATCTCACTGAGCATCTAAGAATCTGTTCTGGCGGAATAATAATCTGTTCAAATTGTCTTCATAAACATTCTACACGATAATTGACTTCTGGTATTGACTGCCTGTGTATTTACTGTTAGAATTCGTCCCTCGTGTATGAATACTAGGAGACTTGGACATAAGAGACCCCCAAGTAAGATAGGGACATTCTCATGTTAGGCCATGTTGAAATCCTCATAAGAAGATCATCTTGGTTGGATAAACGCGTGCCACAAGCCTTTAACTTTTTAAAAAAATTAGACTGGTTCATGTGATTATGTCTGTTAACTGCACTGAATAACAACAACAACTACAACAACAACAACAGTGCAGCTGCTAAAAGTTCTTAGTGTTTAATCAGCAGTTCTTGAAATCAGTAGCAGGATACAGAGCCATGCTAAAAATGATCTGTGAGGCTTTAGTCTGGCATGCATAAAACTAAGAGCAGGTTCACAGTTCTACTGTCAATCACCTTGTTCAGTTTTCAGTTCTAAAATCCTCCCTTTTCTATACGTCAGCAGCTTATAGTATCTTTCACCATTAGCCCTAAGGCCAAGAGAGCCGACAGTCTCCACCAAGGCTGTAAACCTTCTTTTCTGGCTGGCGTCCAGCAAGAACTAGATATTGATATGGTCTATGCTGTTTCTCTCATCTTTGCCCTGAGCATGTCAGGGTCATCATCATTTGGTCTGCTGTGAGCAGGCAAACAGATAATGTTCTGAAGAAAAACTTTTTTGGTGGGGAGTATGTAGTGATTAGTAAATAGATATATAAAAAGATAGCTGTTTTTTTCCCTTTTTGGGAATTCCTGAATTTGTCTGACTCCACTGAGGTGAATAGAGATGGAACAGTGTCATATTTCCAAACTGAGGCGGTTCATCTGTAGGTCTTTATTTCCCCCCCTCTGACATCTTCTAGGGAGGCAAGGAAATTTCTCTTCAGAAGTCTTCAAAAGTCTGATGCGATATACTGTGTGGCATCATCCGCTTTTCTTGCCGAATGTCTCTTCATATTTTTAACTGCACATCCTTATATACAAGAAAGCTAACCTCCAGTCTGTTCTTGTAAAAATATTTCATCCAAACAGCTATGTTTTTGTGACTTTAAAGGCATTTTTCTTCTTGTCAGTAAATGTAACTGAATAGTAGAGAATTGCTGAAATGGTATTGTGTCCTCACTTAAGTTCAAAAAACATGTCAGTAAATTTCTTCAATTGCTACAATTATAGATGTGTAAAAGTGTAATATGAAGGTGTGTGTGCGTATGTGCGTGTGTATATATATCTTTATGTCTATTTGCTTTCAGTACTCCAGGTAGGGTTGAGTCCAGTTTCCGTTGCTAAATATGTTGGAGTAAATTATTGATATGTACTGCAGCTTTTCCTTCCTCTCTGTTGCTTTGCTTGTCATAAAATCTCAAGACATTCTCTTATAGTGTTCAACTTGTCTTTTGGAGACATATGTTAATTTGAAATATATGGACGATAATTCTTTTTCAGGACATTTAAAATAACTGCACTACAGAAGGACTAGTTAAGCCTTCCAGTAGTTTCCTTGTGAGCTCCTAATAATTCTGAAGTGATTAAAGTTTGCTATAAAGTGTTCTTTGTGTAGGAACTTGGCAGGAAGTGTTGCAGCCTCAGAAGTATGACATGAGAGTGTGTGTGTGTAAATAATGTCCATTGAAATATATTTGAGGTATATCCAAAATCCACAAAACTGAGAGAAAAGTAAAGTTGGTAATCTCATCTTTTGTATTCAATGTGTAGAAGTTGTTCTTGTTCTACCAAAAAAGAAAAAAAAAGAGTGGGGTCCTAAACTCATTGGGGTTACCTAAGGATAGAGCCTCCTATCTTAGTTTTGCCTTTTGTTTTGTACTGTGGAATTTGCCAAGACTTCAGGATATTTCCAGCTAAATTATTTATCTTTCTGAATCTATCTGCCTGAATGAACCACCATCTTATTTCACATCTTCAAAGAAATTACAACTGTTCTATTTTCTTTGCTGTCCTGCATTTCAAAGTTTGTTGTTGCATGTTATTTAATTAGAAAAGTTAAAAAGTCATGAAGAACACAAAATGCTATGATTCTTCTCAAGTTTAACTATTTCATGGCTACTTAGGAAATCCCAAGAGTGTACAAACAACCCTTCATAGGGAGGAGGCTGGAGAGCAGTGGGCTTGTCCTGGTTTTGTTGCTAATGACATTGCTGTAGTGTTTGCATCATGAGAATTACTGGTAATAATGATAACATGCTACCTGCCAGTAAAATCAATGATAAATTGAGATTGAATACAATTATCTTGAGAGCCAGTGTGGTATAGCAGTCTGAATTCCAGAGTAGGGCTCTGTGAGACCAAGATACAAATCCTCACTCAGCCATGGAAGCCCACTGGTGCCCTTGGGCAAGTCACACTTTCTCAGCTTTAGAGGAAGAGAATGGCAACCCCTCCCTAAACAAATCTTGCCAAGAAGACACTGTTATAGGTTCACCTTGGGTTGGAAAGGATTTGAAGGCACACAACAACAGCAACAACAACAACACTAACAACAGCAACAACAACAACAACACTAACAACAGCAACAACAACACTAACAAGTGTTTCCCAATCCTGCCTTTCCATATCTTATTGGACTTAAACTCCAAGAAGTCCCATCTGTTATGAATAATGGTCTAGGATTCTAAGAGATGTCACCCAATAGTATCTGGGGACCCAATATTGGAAACTACTGAGTTAAAGGATTTTTAAATGATACTTATGTGTTTGAGGGCCACCATTTTCCATCCTCAGAACTCACTATTAGCATAAGCTTTTAAATCAGGAATAGAAATCACGTGGCCCTACAGATATTATTAGACTGCAGCTCCCTGTAGGCATCACTATTGGCTATATTGGCTAGGTTGCTGGTACTTGTAGTCAAAAGCATCTGGAGGGACAAGGGATTACCACCCTTGCTTTAAGCCATCAGGGACATTGTCATGGGACATATCTTCCAATCCTCTCTACTTTACCACCTTGAATTCAGTTATAGTTCCAAATATGTCATAGTCATTAGTGGCAGTCAGCCCTCCACATTTGTGAGTTTCACTTTTGCAGATTTGATTATCTCTGCTGCCTCCCTATGCCATTTTTAATAGGGACTGCAACCCTCGTGAGACTGAGAAACTGCAAATGAGGCTTGTAAATCCCTGTTAAAAATGGTGTGGGGACAGCAGTGAAGGTGGCAGTAAAAGTAGCCACCCACTTCTGCCTTGTAAAGGAACCCTGATACCTCAAAGGAAGCCACAGTGGGTTGATCATACCCTTTTGTGTGTTATGTATGGCTTGGGAGGGCTTAGAGTTATTCACAATTTTTCCATTTTCACGAGGGCCCTGTGCCCCTAACCCCTAGCAAATGTGGAGGGATGATTGTAATTCATCCCCTAAGTTTGTGCTGTGGACTGCTGAGCAAAAGGATATACTTATTCTGTGAGTTTGCTGCACCTCCGTGAGGTTACTGTACCTCCACCATCTACTCAAGTGTGGATACTGAAGGGTTCATTCTACTCAAGTGTGGATACTGAAGGATCTGTTCTCTATGTCTATTGACTGTTTTCCTCTGCTTGGAGCTTGGCAGGAGCTTGGGAATGGCAAAGAAACAAGAAGCTTTCCAGGGGAATGATTGCAAATATCAGAAGGTTGATAAATAGTAATTTAATTTACTGTGAGTAGTATGACACACTACTTTTACAAATCTGATCTTGCATCTGGCAAGAATCATACATATTAATTGTGAACTCATTTTTCAAATAGTAAAAACAGCATCATCCATGCCCAAGACGGGGAGATAACAGCAGGCTTGTGGGAATCCTAAAGTTTTCAAAAGTACACACTTCCACAGAACTGTAACTAGCTGGGAAAGTGCAAGACAAGTTGCTTAGTAAGGACTGGATTTGTTCTATTATCACGGAACATTGGAATTTCTATCAGAGAGTGGAATGGAAACCAGTTGTAATGATAGCTGAAGAAACATTTTGGGAAGAATTATGGCTGATCTGCTGCAACTCTGAACAGATGCAATTTGTATTGCAATTCTATCTTTTAAGGTCCACTTCTATTTCTTACTAGCATATATACCTGGCTTTGCCCATGATTTTATTTTCTCATAGGTAATACTTGTTAGAAATACCTTAGGAGTTACCTTACCTTAGGAATTAGATGCGATTGAAATACACAGATTCCCCAAACTATCTTGTCCAGTACCTGTAACTTTTCCCCATATACCCCAATCCAGTCTGTATTCAAAGTTGTTAACATACAGAGGTTCAGTTTCTGAGGGAATACACTGCCCTCCTCCTTGCTGCTAGGCCCCATCTCCATAGCAACCATTCAAGCCCAAGAGCTCTCTGGATGAGAACTCTAAAGTCCCTCCCTAAATTGCAAACCCCAGGATTCCATAGAATTCCTCAGGCAGAATCATATGAGGTCTTCTCTGCCTGACACAGACAAACAGACAAACTTTGACTTTTATATAATAGATTATACAGTAATTCTGATTCTGAATGACAAATCCTCAAATTGAATGAATCTGAATTTTGCCACATGCAGACGTAGAATGAACTTGAGTTGCATATTGTTTTCTTCCAGTCCTTTATTAACTTGCAAACATCTTTGCAATCATAACAGTTAAAACCTACTTTTTAATATGAAATCTGGGATTACAAATAAGCTGACAGGTCACATGCTAACATGAGTTATACTGGTGTAACTAACGACAGAACTAGATATTACCAGAGACATGGAGTGACCTCTGCTTCATGTCTTATTCTTCTTTTTGATAGCAGCTGATATAGTACAGGCATACCTCAGTTGACAAAGCCTATGACAAAGAAGCTCCTTTTTATAGAATGTGTTTACACTCACTCAGCCCTCCTCTTATTTGTTCTTTGCCTAACTGGAAGTATTTTTTTTTAACAGCATAATCATTGGGGGGATGGTGAAGGAAGGCTGGAGAAACACAGGCTTCCAGTGCTGGATTGCTACAGCATGCCTGCAGTAAACAATACAGTAAAGCTTGATCTGGGAAAGAATGAGATTCTACTATAGCCAGTGTTGTTATAGCTGTGTGTATCTGTCTACAACAGGCATGGTAAACAGCAACTTCATCCAGAATTGCTTACAGAGCACGAATGAACAGCAAAAGGGATGAAAGAAAAAAGGAGATTATCCTGCTTCACCAACTACCCCCACCATCTTAAAAAAGCATAGATCTGTACACTTCCCCATCAAAATGGAAATCATAAGAAAAGTGGAGGGTGGCAGAAGAAAAATTCATCTCTTTATCCATCTTGGAAGTAGTCCCTTGAAGGTTCATAATATTTTTGTTTACTTGACCTGGTGCTTTCATTTTGCATGTACATATTGTTTAATTTTGAGTAAAAAGTTTGCTGAAACATGATACATTGCTTTACTTTTTTGTAAACTTATTCCTATTCTATGTAGTATCTGCCTCTAGTTTTATTAACATCTACTTGTTAACTGAAGTATACCTTTACAACATATTCATATGAATTCTTTTATGTTGGGCATTTTCTTGCCCCTGCTGAAAAGCAAATGGACTTTACATCATATGTTGTATTAATCTTGATGTTACTGAGAAGAGGTGTAAGTAAGTCAAGGAGTAATAAGCAGCTCAAGCTCTTTTGTAGCATGTGGTAGAGTCTTCTTTGGAGATTTTTTAAAGAGGAAATGTTTTGATGGTGCAATCCAGCATGGCAGGGGATTGGACTCAATGGCCCTTGTGGTCTCTTCCAGCTCTATGATTCTATGTAAATTCTGTACTGAATTACTTGTCTAGAGTGTCATGCCAAAGACTTCATAGAACTGAGTTCTGCTGCATGTGTACTTTGATGTGTAACCCTTTTAGCCTTTTTAAGCTCTTTTAAATTAATTTTTTAATATATTTTATCTTTTATAAATTATTTATTGCTTTTAATTTGGAATCACTTAAATTGTTTATCTTGTTTTATCTCTTTGCCATCCTGAGATCTCGTGATAGCAGGATAGGATTAAAATACTTTAGTAAATAAATAAGAAAATAAAATAGCTGCCATGGTATCATGAATGAATGAATGAACGAATAGAGTCTTTATTACAGTCATAGACCAGCACAAGTAAAAAGAGGATACAGAATAAAAAGAGGGTAGAAACACAGGTTAAGAACAGTATTTAAAACATCCCTTCAGGTTATGTAGCCATGGTATCATAGTTGTGGAAAGGCTTCAACATTGTTTGTCACATTACTCTGTGTAGATAATAAGTCTGCCTGACTGGAACTGAGTTAGCAGGAGTCATGATTTAATGTGCCCCTGTGGCCCTAAGTGCAAACTTTTGTCTTCCCCTGCTGAAGGCCCACTTCTGTTTTTCCTCCTGCTGCTGGGAGCCTGTGAAAACCTCACAGGACCCAAGGAAGGAGAGAGTCACACCAGCTTAGCCAACATGGTGCCTTGTTTTCACTGCTGTGGACCACAAAATGAGCTCCCCAGGAAATCTGGGGCCATTTCTACTTAGCTCTCTGCTATTAGCAAAACAGAAATAAAAAACCCTGGTACCCTGATAAGTTTGTCATTTTGAAAACAGTTTATCCATCACTTTCTGATTTCCATTTTGCTGATGTTTATGTACAAAGAACCAAGCCAGCATGCACAGTTAAGGGATGATGGGAATTGTAGTTTAGGATTATTGTGTGTTCCCATCACTAGCCTTAATTCACCTTCCGTAATCTATGTTCCTTGTTTCTTTTCCTATAATTCTATTATACTTCTCTCCTAAACTAGCCACATGCTTGCTTTGGTGTATATCTACTTCCTTCAACCTTGTGCCCTCCAGATATGGACCATAGACAGCATTACTAGTGGTGGTAATTGTTAGCTATCATTTCTGGAATGCACCATGCTGGGAGAGGCTGGCATATGTTGATGACTGTGCTTCTTTACCAGCCCAAAATATATTAATATACCTACTTAAATTAACAGAAGAGATTAATTGATTGCCGGTTCTGTAATTTGTGGCGAAAGAGTCAGTCATTTTCAGTTGATACTGTAAGAGGTGGTGGTTTGTTTCCTTCATAAAGAAAAGTTTCTCTTACTTTTCAATAAAACTCTCAAAGCTACTTGTACTTAGAAGAATTCTACATGATCAGCCTTACCAGTAGACAGCACGTCACATGCTCCAGGTTGACTATTCAGGTGTCATGAAAGAATAACCAGTTTAGTTATTTGATTTACTGCTTTATTTTTACTCTCAGAATGGGTATTGGCATGGTTCATGAAAGGGTAACCAATTCAGCTATTTGATTTACAGATTATTTTCACTCTCAGGACGGGTATTGGCATGGTTTTCTTTCTTGGATGCCAAGATAACTTAACTAGTTTTGAGTACAGTTGACCTTCCAGTTTTCTAGGTTCAGCACTCATGGATTTGATTATTTGTGAGTTGTTTTATTTATTCATTCATTTTATTTATTTATTTATTTATTTATTTATTTATTTATTAAAAAATCTTACTGTCTTTGCCCCTGCCGTGGAAAAAATATGTTCTGTCTAGGAATCTCTACATTTTCCAGTCCAATTCCGTGGTCCACTTCTGCTGGTAGTGATAGCGCAGGGAGCGGGTAGATTTCACAGTGCCTCCTACTTTGGCATGTTTTTGTGGGAGAAGACAGTCCTTCCAAGTTTAAGGCCTAAATCCAGTTGTTTGTCCCAGCTAGAGTGACCCACTGAATCAATGGAACATGCATAAGTATTGAATTACCAAGGTCCTCTTGATTCAATGGGTCTGGTCTAGTTGGGACTGACAATAGGAGCTAAGCCTAAATATGGGTTCCAGTGTGATTTGAGTTTTGAAACCAGCACCTTAAATCATGCGTAAATCATAAGCCAGGAACTAGTGCTTTATTAAAATTGGCATAGAGTATTTCCTAAATTCTAGTCACCTACAGTGTTTTGAACCAACTAAAGTTTGCAAACTTTTTTCGAAGTCGTTTGCATGTAGAATCTATTGTAGTGATCCTTAAATACACAGAGAGAGAGAGATCCAGCATGTTTCTGTTTAGGAAGGGCTTCAGCTGCCTGCAGATGCTGCTTAGGTTTCCACAGGGAGGGCTGGATATAAGAGCATTGCCTGACTGTGATGCTTATTCTAGAGCAGATTGGCTGCCCACTTTTAGAGGTGGACAGATCACCCATCAGCAGTGTGTTTGTCTTGGTCTAGAGTAAGTTTCATTTTGCTTCCATCCTTGGATGGTGTTGCCCATTGGTTTCATATAGATGTTAAAAAGCATGCAGAACAAATACAGCCCTGCTGTGGTGTAGCACACCACAGCAAAACTGGCATACAGCAGAGCAAAAGTTTCTCATTATCACTACCTGTAAATAGCCGTTTAGGTAAAAATAGAACCTCCAAAGGAATGTGCCACCCCATTCTGGATAGCTGATCATGAAGGTTACCATGATACTGAAGGATACTAAGAGGTCCAGGACAATTGAAATTGTTACATTCTCCACATCCTTTTTGGGGGGAGGGTCATGTTATCCATTAGGGCTACCAATGGTAAATCAGATTTAAATGGACCCAAATAATTTTTGAAATCTAAGAATACCTGGAATTGTCTGCTCACCATTTGCTGCAGCAACTTGCCTGTGAAGGATAGATTTGTTACTGGCTAATAGATGAAGAGTCTTCATAGTCCAAAGGAAAATTTCTTTAGGACTGGAAAATGCAGGAGTAGCCAGGTTGTTCATCAAACCAAATCCAAGGTACATATTGGTGGTACCTTTATTAGGGCAATCAGAAGGTGCAAAAATATTGTGCTAGGTTTTAAAGTTCACTGACTTCTTCATCAAGCAAAGGTGTGTATAGGGGAAATAAAAGTGACACCATTGAAGTCACAAAAGCCTACGTATCTGCATCTTGTGGTTTTGGATATTACAGTGAAGGTGTTTCATGCAGGTAAAAAGTTGGATTTCTTCCCACCCCATCCCCAGCTGAGTGGTTGAGGAACAACAGAGACAAAGGTTGTAAAAGAAGGCTATAAAATTTAAGTTCTCCATTGCAGCCATATGGTCTCTTCCCTGACCCTGTTCTGTTCTGGCCCTGTCCAATGAAGCCAAAAAGTTTTTATTTTGACAGACATCAGTGGTTTTTCCCAGTAAGTTCTAATGCAGCCAAATTTGGAGTTAAATTGAAGTGTGACAGGCAAGTGTGTCCATATAAATCAATTTAGATTGCTTTACTTTATTCTTGAAAATCAACAACCTGTATAGGATGACAAACAGTCCATTCTCTTCAGGTTAGGACTTCCCCACTTGTAGCGCGGTGATAGAACATATGTTTTGCATGCAGAAAATCCAATGTTCAATCTCTGATGTCTTCAGTTAGGCCTGGAAAAGAATTCTGCCTCAGACTCAGGTGAGTTGGTGTCAGTCGGTATCAGCAATACTTTATCATTCAGTATCAACTATGGTCTGACTCAGTATAATGCAGCTTCTTCAGTTTCTGTGATGCTATGTTTGGATTCATTAATCAGCAAAGAGCTGGCAAGTGCAGCTCTCATCTCTTTGCATGACAAATATGCTGTCTGATGAATGAGATGTTCCTGGATAAGCAGAGGACATTTCATTAAGGCAACTTTCAGATATAGAACCAGCAGCCTCTTCATGAGCTCTTAGGTTAATAGACACTAATAATAAATAATATATTCTGAATCTAATTACAAGGATAATTGTCTTTGAAAGATTGTCTATTCAGCATCTACAGATATACCTAGACAGGCATAAGAGTCAGTGTGGTATATTGGTTTGAATACTGGCATACAACTCTGGAGACTAGTATTCAAATCCCCTCTTAGCCATGGAAACCCAATAGCTGACCTTGGGCAAGTCACACTCTCTCAGCCACAAGGAAGGCAAAGGCAAACTCCCTCAGAACAAATCTGGCCATGGTCTCTGTGACTCACAAACGGATCATCTGTGTCTGTGTAGTGTGTCTTTTGGAACCTTCTAGAGCAGTATGGCAGGCTTTGCAGCAGTAACTCTGTCCACCGCCAAGTGCCTATAAAGCCAAAACCCTCAGTTCCTTTTTGTCTGCCGTGGATACAGCACCAACTAGGAGCCTTTGAGCAGTTTTTTTCCCCTCACTTACAGTCTTCTTGTAGTCTTCTGATATCAGTCTGGTTTTATGGTCTTTGCTTTTGTCACACATCTTGCCTTCTTGATTGATCGGTTCCCTATCTCTTTCTTCTTTCAATGGACAATTCTCAGTAATCGTGTTCTGACTCATGCCTAGTGCTTGTTATCCACCAGTTTATTGCCTCCTTGGCCATCTTCAAATGCTGCCCCTCTTGCAGTGGTAAAATCCCAGACAACAGACATTCAAAATGCCTTCTCTGTCTGGGAACTGACTCCTGAACACCTGTGACTAGGTCCCCAAAGCACACCCTGAGACCTGTACCATCTTCCGGCTTGCCAGTCAAAATTGTGGCCTTGGATGGTGAGATTGTTGACTCGTCAGGTCAAGTTCAGAGCTGTCCATCTCCAACAGATTACCCCTGACACTGACACATTCTCAGACTCTCCAGCATCCTGAAAAACGTCAAGGCCTCTCTGAGCATCCTTCTCTGCTGTGACAGCAGTACTGATGTTGACACGAATCACTCTCCTCAGGCTCTACTTCATCTTCTTTCTCATGTAGTTCCCCACATGTTTGGTAATGTGCAGTCTGACACCGCTCTGCCTGTACATGCCGATGTCGTTCTCAACATCAGAGTTGGTCTTCTCAGTATTGAGGAAGAGAAATTTCCAAGATCTACTCTGAACAATCTTCTTCTTCTTATAATAGCAGAGAGTACTTCCTGTTGCCAGAGGAATATTATTTGGCAGGGATTCAAGATTCGGGAATCTGAATCCCTGTCTCAAAATATGCAAATAGAATCTTTCAAATCCGCCACTCAAACAGTTTGTTGGAGACTGGGACGCCTGAAAACCTGGGAGACCAGGGCGCCTGAAAACTTGGGAGACCAGGAAGCCTGAAAACTCGGGACCAGGAGGGGATCCCACTCCTCACATGTTTCCCCACCCAACATGGGCACGGGTGATTGGCCAGCAGACCGGCATAAAGCCTTGCACGCACTGAAGGCCGCCATTTCTCCCTCCTGCTGCTTTTGCCCCTAGTGCTGCCTCTCCCTGCTGCTGCCTCCCTCTGCAAGATAATTTTGGAATAGGGATTGGGAGGGACAGAGGAGCAAAACTGAGTTTGTGTAGGGGTCTAGGAGCTTGTGGAAATGTCCCAGGGAGTTACAAAGACTGCAAAAAGGGGTCCAGGGGTTCCATGCAAGCCATGCCAACCATACTTTCCCCTTCACCAGCTTTCTTTGGTCAATTATGGGACTAAGATTGTCATGATGCCACTTCCTCTCTTAGGCCATTTCTGCACTACACTCTTATAGCGCGATTATTCCACTTTCAACATCCTATGGAATCCTGGGGTTTGCAGTTTTGGGAGGGGCCAGCCGGCCCCTTCCAAAACTGCAAACCCCAGAATTCCATAGGATGTTGAAAGTGGAATAATCGCGCTATAAGAGTGTAGTGCGGAAATGGCCTTAGTTTCTGTGTCTTGAATACATGAATACTTCAGTTAACCTGTTATGAAGCTCCCTTTTACAAAGTCTTTTTATACTTTTCAATCCCTTTTCCTCTTTTTCCTCTGTCTAGCTGCAAGTTTATAAGCAGCATTGCCATTGGAAAGGTTGCAAAGGAGAGCTGGAGAAACACAGACTTTTGGTCTTGTGTTGCAGCAGCATGTCTGTGGTAAACAATGAATGCCAAAAAACTTGAACTGGCAAAGAAAGGGATTCTACTCTAGCTGATTCTATAGGAGGAGTGTGTGTTGCCTACAACAAACAAGGTGAACAGTAGCTGCCTCCAGAATTGTTTATTGAGCATGCTTTAATCTGCATTATTTTTTGATACTGGAGGGTAGGGATTGGGAATTGTTGAGACAGGCCTAGAGATTTGACTTGAGTGTCCCTTGCAGGACTTGAGGGTAGAGAATTGACTGGACTAGAGGCTTGTTTGTGTGTATGTGTATGTGTGTGTTTTTAGGTGGTTTCTTTGTTGCAGGACTTGAGACTTAGAATCATAGGATCATAGAAATGTAGAGTTGGAAGAGACCACAGGGGCCATCCAGTCCAACCCCTGCCATGCAGGAACACCCTCAAAGCACTCCCCACAGATGGCCATCAAGCCTCTGCTTAAAAACCTCCAAAGAAGGAGACTCCACTACACTCCGAGGCAGCACATTCCACTGCCGGACAGCCCTGACTGTCAGGAAGTTCTTCCTGAGGTTCAGGTGGAATCTCCTTTCCTGCAGCTTGAATCCATTGCTCCTTGTCCTGGTCTCTGGAGCAGCAGAAAACAAGCCCTCTCCTTCCTCTACATGGCATCCCTTCAAATATTTAAACATGGCTATCATGTCCCCTCTTAACCTTCTCTTCTGCAGACTAAACATACCCAGCTCTCTAAGTCTATCCTCATAGGGCATTGTTTCCAGGCTTCTCACCATTTTGGTCGCCCTCCTCTGGACTTGCTCCAGCCTGTTAATATCCTTCTTGAATTGGGGTGCCCAGAACCGGACACAGTATTCAAGATGAGGTCTAACCAAAGCAGAGTAGAGTGGTACCAGTACCTCCCTCGATCTAGACACCATACTCCTATTGATGCAGCCGAGAATTGCATTGGCTTTCTTGGCTGCCACATCACACTGCTGACTCATGTTCAGCTTATGGTCTATGAAGACTCCTAGATCCCTTTCACATGTACTGCTATCCAGCCACGTGTCCCCTATCCTATATTTCTGTATTCCATTTTTTCTACCTAAGTGTAGGACCTTACTTGACTCTTGAGACTGCAGGGTGCAGAACTGAGATTGGACTAGAGACTGTTTGTTTGTTTGTTTGTTTGTGTATTTTAAGTGCCTTCCTTGTTGCAGGACTTGAGACTTGACTGGAAGGTACAGTCTTCTTGAGATTTCAAGGACAGCTGAACATTCTTTGCATCACTCCCTTGCAAAGCTCTTTCATACACAATTCTGGGATTTGTAGTTTTACAAGGTATCACAGCCTTCTCTGCCAAAGTGTGCTGGCGCATCATCAAACTACAGACCCCAGGATGCCAGAAGGAGCTATACAAAGAAAAGCTAGTTTTGACCTGGATTATCTCAGTACTGTAATATGTGGTCCTGTTTACACCAGCAGGAAAATGTGGGATTAATCCACATTTTCCTGCCTGTGTAGAAAGGGCCTTCATGTCATTTTCAATCTGGGGAGATCATGAGGCAAAACTATGACCATTGTCTTGGCCAGATTTCTTCAGAGGGAGGTTTGCCTTTGCTAGGTTTTTGCTAAGGCTGAGAGAGTGTGTCTTTCCCAAGATGATCCTTCTTCCTCTTGCTTTTTAAACCCTTTTTAAAAAAAGGATTTGAAAGATTCGAGATTTGTGAGATTTGTAGATTCCCAGAACCTTCCAGGGATTTAGATTCGGAAAATTCTGGATTTGTCCCATCCCTAGTTGATACCATGCATATCATTATGCAGAGGATGCCTATTATGCTCCTCACTACTACTACTATTGTCATTTGCCTTCATCTTGTTATCAGCAGTCAAGATTGGCTTCCTGACCCCATGCTTCTGAGTCTTGGCACTCTCTGAGAGAGAGTCCCCATACTGAGGCTCTGTGGGTGGTCACTGAACAGTGTGTCTCACTGGAGCATGCTCACTCTCCACTGACCACTATGGGTTCCTCTACAGCCTGGGCAACCTCTACTCAGAGCTATAGATGTTCACTGTCTCTGCAGTCTGTGGAGTCCCCTACTTCTAAATCTATGGAGCTTGCCCAAGTGTCCCCTCAACTGCTTGTTGATGACTGTAACACAACCTCCCTGACAGACGATGTCATGTCTGTCTCTGACCCACTGCTCTGCATGGCATGTTCTCTTGATTTGCATACAGAACATCAACAGGAGGACATTTGAGACCCTATCTACCGGTCCATTCAAGACAATGCACTAACTCCAATCTATCTATGTCTACTGGTGTATCTTCTTCACATCATGAAGAAATCATGAGCAACACCATCATCCATCTCTTCCACCTCTAAGACGGAAGTGTGTATAAAGGTTTGGAGGCTGAGTGGCTTGTTCAGCATCTGAAGCCGAACTATTATTGTCGATGCAGCTTAGTCCTGTATGTTGCAGAAGTTACATTCAACATCAGCTGACAAACAAGGCAAAAAGCTTGATATGCTGGACAGGAAATTTTATTCAAAATACGGCCGTTTTCTATATTGCCAATTACAGTGCCTGTGTGGGTGCTTACCAGCAACTCATATGGAACAAAGTGAAACCCTTTCTTGACATTCTTTCCAAGGAAGATAAATGGGTTCCCAGGATTCTATATATTGCCTTGCCTTCCATTGCCTTGCCTTCCAGCAAATGACAGCTCAACATACAGCAGATTCCAGCAGCAAGGCTTTGACAGGAGTAGTAGCCCTTTGGTGTCATGTCTAAGATCCTCACGGCTTTCACAAGAGGCTTGATCCACCATTGAGGACTTTCCCTTTGACAAGACTGGTCTTTTTCACTCCACAACTGATGAAAAATTCGAGTATACCCCAAAATTGAAATCACCCCAAAATTGAAACAACAATGAAGAAGTTTGGCTTTCAACAACAAGCACAGGCCATTTGCTCCAGGTACTGTTGCTTCTACACCTCATCTGGGCTCCAGTATAGTTCTACATCTATGTGGCAGCATATCAACCTTCTGCCTCAAGGAAATTGCCCGCTTCTCAGTACTGACTAGCCCCATCCAGACAGAAGCAGCAGGACCCTGCATAGCCTCATCTTAGACTCCTTTGTGAACATGCCCCTGATGTTGACAAGCCACTTGATACTGCCTTTCACCTTGATACTGCCTTCTTTCTTGAGACCACCATCTTTGGCAACAGGGTCTCCAAGTTCTATCCTGTTTGGGCCTCCAAACCCATCCAACTCATGGGTCCTCAACATCATCAAAAGAGGCTATTTGATGGAGTTCGGGAGAACTCTACCAAACAGCATTCTGCGTATCACTCAACACTTCCCAGTGCTGAAAGGGGCCATAGAGCCTGTTTCACTCTCCCTCCAGCCTAACGTGTTTCCCCTGGTACTTCATTGTCTGAAAAAAAGATAGCAGACTTCATCCCATGTTAGATCTTTGAGGCATCAACTTCTACATTCACCCCAAATTCTTTTTGTATAGTCACTCTCTCCACCCTTCTTCCCTTAGTTACAGAGACCTTTCCTTTGCTACTCTGCAGTCAAGAAAGATCTCCTGGTATCATCCCAGAGACTTTCCATGTAGGTTGCTTCCACTATTTGCCTAGCTTATGAGCTGATTGGCAAGCAGCCTCCTGTGTAACTTAGGGGCCACTCAACAAGAGCAATGGCAGCTGCAACAGCCTTCCTGCAAAGTATACCTCTCCATGAAATTTGTGGAGTGGTGACCTGGTCTCAGCCCTTTACCTTCATCTCGCATTACAGACTGGACACTAGGTTGAGACAAGAGGCTATGTTTGGCAGAGCTGTATTGTTTTCTTCTGTAGCATGACACTCCCACCTCCTGTGGCTAGTAGCTTACTGGTCTTCCATTTGTGTGAGTCATAGAGACCACAAAGAAGAAGAACAGCATGCATACCTGTAACTGTTATTCTTCGAATGGTCTTCTGTGAACTCACACAACCCTACCTAGTTTGCCTTCTTCATGTCCTACTTTCTTCTTGGTGCTTTGGCTGCTGCCTTTAGGCAGCCATGGGTTTTGGCTGGAATGGGTACTTTATAGGTACTTGGAGGTGGGCAAGGTTTCTGCCAAAAAGCTTGTGACACTGCTCTGGAAGATTCCAAAAGATACACTGCGCAGGTACAGATGACTCATTTGTGTGAGTTCACAGATGACCACTCGAAGAAGGTATGCTATCTGTTCTTTTAGTAATTAGTTGTGATACCTATTCTTGCTGTCTTAGCTTATCATTTCCTCTAATAGGAAATTTTCTTCTAGCTGGGTGGTCAAATGTCTGCCAAATTGGAAATAAAAAGTATCACTTCTAACCAAATGTCACCTCTCTATATACAAAAACAATTTAAGTTTATAAATTTCAAAGTTAAAAAATATTCCTCCAGGCCCTGTAAGCTTGTAGGGACTTAGAGAATGTTGTTGGAGGTATTGAAAGAAGAAAATACTGAAGTTCCCTATGTCATTTTGTAGAAAGAAAGACAGAAACAAAGACTAAAACAATAATCTTTCCTGCTACCTTCTGTTCAGAAGATGGAGACGTATGTTCCTGCCTCCTTGCAGCAATGCTAAAATCCGGCATTTCTTCCTGTTCTCCAGGCAGATTCTGCTTGTGACCCTGAAGAGAGGGCAGTGCGGTGGGGTATATAAGCAGCCTTTCCTAACTGTACATCTTTAAACTGTGGACAAAAATTGTTATCATCCCAGCTAGCAGTGTTCAGTGATTATGGGAGTTGTACTTAACATCTGTGGACCCAAATTCAGAGGGTGGAGGGGTATATTCCTGCCTCCTTGCAGCAGTGCTAAAATCCAGCATTTCTCCCTGTTCTCCAAGCAGATTCTGCTTGTGGCCCTGGGGAGAGGACAGTGTGGTGGGGTATGTAAGCAGCCTTTCCTAACTGCACATCTTTAAACTGTGGACAAAAACTGTTACCATCCCAGCCAGCAGTGTTCAGTGATTATGGGAGTTGTACTTAACATCTGTGGACCAAGTTTGGGATGAGCTACCTTAAAGGAAATGGAAATCAGGAAATCCTGGAGGGGAAGGTGGAATGGGAGAGAAGGAATTAGCTTGTTTGAGTCTCTAACAGCTGTCATATCCTGGAAGTATGCACGAAGAAAATGGTGGTAATACCCCATACCCTCTCCCACCTAGAGAACAATAAAGCACTCAAATTCAGTTGGCTACCAGTCTCAATCTTGAATCTTTTAGCACTATGTCATATAGCACAGTGGGGAAAAGTCTAAGAAGCACGGAAGGAAAAGTTAGAAATATCTGTAGGCCTCAAATGGCTCCTGTTGTAGATTTGGCTGGAATCTGGAATAGGAATTCCATTAAGAACTGGGAATATATTATAATGTTTTTTATGGGTCCTTTCTTGATACAGTATTTGTCTATTTTTGTTAACTTTTGAGTTAAAGTGATGCAGAATGCAAATGTCCTTAGCAAAAGAAAAAAAATATTTCCACTGACCAGTAGAGAAATCTATTATCCTTATCTGCAGGGACACTTTATATCCCATTAATTGAGCTGTTGGCAAAGCCTAAAAGGACAGTGTGTCCTATTAGATGAGCCTGGAGTGATGTTCCTATTATTGTCTAATTCATCATAGCCTTTAGGTTTTATATGCACAAGCTTCATAATTATCCACAAATTCCTGGGTAATCAATAGGAAGAACAAAGTAGACGTGTTGGAAAGCTGAATCAAAGAGTAATTGCAAAAATAGGATTTAGCTCAGCAATATCTCAAACTGTTTTCTTTTGATATGACTGTACTATTTAGTTAAACCCATAAAATTTTTCTGTATTTTTTTTACATTGTATGCCCATTGCTGTAGTAATTTAGGCAGCATAGTCATTTAATGCTATTCTGTGCCTGTTAGTTAGGCTTTTATATTGGCCTGGTTCTGTGATTATTTCTCAAGTCAAAGTAGTTGCAGCTATGCTGGCAGAATTGTGTCATCCACAAATACAGGTAGACTGTATTCATCCATAACAGAATTTAACGTGAGAAATTGCATTATTTTATGTGTGGATTTCACAGATTAGTAATATATTTGGAGTGTATAAAATATTCATCACGCAAAAAAGAAATAAATGCTTAAATAAATAATAAAGAAATGCTTAAGTGTGTGCTTGCTAAGGCAGAAAACCTTAGCTGCTCAAGGCTTTAGGAAGTGATATTTAGATAGATTGAAGACTTCAGTTACCAGCCTCCAGGAAGCAACATTAGGTTATTGGGAAATATACAGCAAAATTGATATGAATAAATGAGACTGGGATACTGTGGAAACTGAAGGCAGACTGATTGATTCCTGGATCTTGGCTAGATGAGGATCAGATTCTGTCACTGAATTTTAGATTTCCAAGTTGATGTTCTTAAGGAAAAAAAAAGTTGGAAGCTTTTTGGATGCTGGAAAAGTTGGACATTTTTGTGTGATTTATTATACTTTCAATATTGTCTTGAGACATTGGCCACATTTAAGCAGCACTGTAAGCCAGGAAACCTGGCTTATCAAGGACAAGAACCATGCTAGTGGATGCTACCAAATCACTCCCATGAGAATTTCTAAACAGACTGTGGATATTTGGTCGGTATGTTGTTTACTGTGATGACTAAAACCCAGCAGCATCTGGTGTTCTGAACTGTTTCTCCTTCTATGAGCAGGAGGAAGGACCCATAGAATAAACCCTAGTGTCTTCTCTGGCTTGTTGGGAGAGAAACAGTCCAGAGCAACAGCTGCTGCCAGCTTTGGACATTGTGGTAAACTAACCAAAGGTTAAAGATCTGACTTTTGTTCAAGTACTCCTGCTGCAACCTGGAGTTGTAGAACAGCATGTACCAGCACACTGCTCATTCTCAGTAAGGCTGGATTTCTGCAGTACCTTGTCTTATTGTGACTACTGAACACAGTTAATAACAGGGGAGGTGTAATGGTTGTGAATCTGTAATTAAAATGCTAAATTGATTATAATTCAAAATGGGGCTTATCGATATTGCATGTTCAAATTACATGAATATATTTCATGTATTCTTTTGCATTGCCCATTGAGTAATTTTTTAAAGACAAATCCTTCTCTGTCAAAAAATGTAATAATCCAAAAAGACTGCGCTACCACTGGGATTGTGTGCAGTATAGAATTTTGTCTCCTAGACCAAAACAGCTATGCTGATTGCTGTTTTTGCAAAACAAGCAGGGAATCTCAGTGTGCTAATGCTAGGAGCCCTGCTCATTTTCTTCTGTTCTCATAGCCTCTGCATGGTTGAATATGGCCCTCATGGCCACTTTCAAACTGTATATGAAGACATTTCTTTGTAATTTTAAAAACATATTAGAAGGTAATCATCATGTAAATCTGAAAGAAATAATCAAGACTATCATTTTCATCTTTTAACTTTTTACAAGGAAGTGAAAGAAATAACCGTACTTATCTCTTTCAGGCAAAAGCTTGTCCTCCTGAATGAAACCATTCCAGTTATCATGAATACTTATTTCAGTCAAAAGATCATTCCTAAAGAGCCAACAGAGATGGATAGGCCACATTTTCAAGAGCCATTGCTTAATAAAAGAAACATATCTTTGACCCAGATATTCATTTTATCTGACGTAAAAGAGAATTGGCCTCAAGCCTCTGCAGTTAATCAGGTAAAGTTTATTTTATAGCTTTAAAATTAGTGGCAAATTGTTGAATGAATTCTTGGGAAAAGTAATGCAAGGATGGTCATACACTTTCTCTAGTCTTTCTCTGAATAAGCTTAAATAGAGAATAATATTCATATTAATATTTTACAAGGAAGACTTTTTCATGTGTTGTCCTATTGACCTTATGTGAGAGTTTGTTTTAGCCTTACAACTGCACTGGGTAAATTTGTTAATACATATTTCATCGTATACTCTTCACCTTGTTTCAAGATCAGTTTCTTAAAATCATCAACTGTTCTGAAGGAAGAACTACATGTTCCAAAAAAAAAAAAAATAGAGAACAAATAGAACCCACTGTCTTCCCAAGCTTCTTTACTACAATGTATTTTGTGTTCTGATATGCAGAATTTAAAATTTTTCCACTAATGGAAATTGTGAAAATATCCATGGGAACACAACATATGTTGTCTTATATATCATGGCAAAGCAAGTGGAAACTTCAACATGAGATTGTTGTGTTTCTTACAATTACTAGTTCTTACTATACATCCATTTCATTTCTCTGCCTCATTTTTGAGCCTTCCAAAATTTGCAGTTCTTTTTTTAAGTTAAAAATTAACAATTTTTGTAAATGACTTGTGGAATACACACCTGGTTGGTTTAATTTTCTTTATATGTTTATTGTCTTGGTGGCACATTAGAGTTAAGAAAATTAATATATCCCAGAACTTTTATTTCCCAGTAGTAATAGTATATCAGAGCAGAATGAACAAGCCCATTCTGTTTATCTAGTTGCTAAGCACAGCCATTAATGTTTGAGTCTGCACGGGCCATCAACAGTCAAACAGGACTTAGCTACATCCTCACTAGGTTATTGTGGTGCTCTGTACATGAGACTGTCTTTAAAGATAGTGAAAGTGAAGCAGAATATTGGTTGATACTTGACAGTTTGGAACACATTATGCTGATTATGTGTCTACTGTGCTAGTTGCTTGTTCATTTCCAAATCCACCTTAAAATGCTAGCATTAACTTTGAAAGATTTTATTGCTTTGCACAAGATTGCTCAAAGGGTAGCTTTTCCTCATATGGACCATCTAAACTTCCTGAGCCCTATGCCAGTTTTTCATCTTGGCTGCTAAGTAGCACGGGAATGTGTCTGTTCTCCATTATATGTATTTCTCATGGAATCTTCAGTGAGCATCTTTTGGAACAGGCACAGCATTAACAGTAGAAATGGGAATCCATGTCCTCATCCATGCCTTGGCTTGTGTACTTTAACACCTTCTCCATGGGTTACCTTTGAAAACTATTTGGGAATTTCAGTTGTTTTGAAGGCTACAGCCAGGTTTCTTATGTGCTGGGATAGAGGGTTTGTGTTGCCTCTTTTTTTATCAACTGCTTCAGTTTTACGGTGCTGTCTAAGCACAATTCAAAGTGGTGGGTTTGACTTACAAATCCATGAATAGAGTGAGACCAGCTTACGTGGACATCCTCCGTAGAATCCTGCTGCCTGTAATGGATTTTCTGTGATAAGAAACAAGGCAGAAGAAAAACGTTGGAAAAACAATGTAATATTGCAAGGGAAAGACATCTGAATCCCCTGTAAAATACACTGAATGTGGCAAGGTGATTGAACAATAAAAGCCTTATCTGGAAACACCCTGATTGGCTGGTTGGTTAATTTATTAGTTGATTGTGTAGCTACTTTTGTTGTTGTTAAGTTTATTCCTGAGGAGGGAGTGTACATGCATGGCCTGCTTGCATGGCCTTAAGACTGGGAATCATAGAATCATAGAAATGTAGAGTTGGAAGAGACCACAGGGGCCATCCAGTCCAACCCCCTGCCATGCAGGAACACCCTCAAAGCACTCCCGACAGATGGCCATCAAGCCTCTGTTTAAAAACCTCCAAGGAAGGAGACTCCACTACACTCCGAGGCAGCATATTCCACTGCCGGACAGCCCTGACTGTCAGGAAGTTCTTCCTGAGGTTCAGGTGGAATCTCCTTTCCTGCAGCTTGAATCCATTGCTCCTTGTCCTGGTCTCTGGAGCAGCAGAAAACAAGCCCTCTCCCTCGTCTACGTGGCATCCCTTCAAATATTTAAACATGGCTATCATGTCCCCTCTTAACCTTCTCTTCTGTAGACTAAACATATCCAGCTCTCTAAGTCTATCCTCATAGGGCATGGCTTCCAGGCCTCTCACCATTTTGGTTACCTTCCTCTGGACTTTCTCCAGCTTGTCAATATCCTTCTTGAATTGGGGTGCCCAGAACTGGACACAGTATTCAAGATGGGGTCTAACCAAAGCAGAGTAGAGTGGTACCAGTACCTCCCTCGATCTAGACACCATACTCCTATTGATGCAGTCAAGAATTGCATTGGCTTTCTTGGCTGCCACATCACACTGCTGACTCATGTTCCGCTTGTGATCTATGAAGACTCCTAGATCCCTTTCACACGTACTGCTATCCAGCCACGTGTCCCCCATCCTATATTTCTGTATTCCATTTTTTCTACCTAAGTGTAGGACAGGGAAAGTAGAGATGCTTCCCCCAGTTAGATCAAAGGTTCCAACTAAGGGAAAGCATTGACCTGAATCTTTTGGTATCTATACTTCTAGAACAGGGATGGGCAACTACATCAATTTTCTGTAGGATGCAAAGACTGCCAAAATGCTACACAAACAACCGTGGAAGTGACCAGAAGTCTTCTTCTGCTTCTGAAGAATTTTTTTTAAAAATTTTTTAAAAACATTTAATGGGAGGAGGGCGTTCCTGCAACCTATAATAAAAAGTGAATTGCTGATCCTGAAGGCTTGCAGGAACAACTTTCCTGAGGGGAAAAAAAGGGAATCTGTGGAGTCATGGGAGATCCAGGACCACAAAAACATCTTTGAGAGGGCACAAGCTGTGGATCCAGAACTTCACTTTCCTCAACCCTGTTCTAAAAGAACAAATGTATGCTTGGTAATTTTATTTCTGTAATGTAAACAAAAATCTAGTTAATGAATTTGTGTTTGCTAGGTTGCCTGTCCACATATGAAGACTTCCAAGGCTGTGCATGCCCATAGTAGCAATGAACCCAGGTTACCCCACTTTGCAATTACTAGTTTACGTGATTCTCTTCTTGATGTTGTGGAGGCAGAAGGAACAGCTGGAGGGAAAGGAATCGAAGTCCAAGTTGTTGTTCAAAGAGTGTATTACTTGGTTGCTAAAGAAAGTTCAAGATGTCATCTTCCAAGAAATAACCCTTCCCAAAACATGGCACCATGGATAAATACAGACCTGCCAAATGTTCGGTGAGTAATAGAAATTGTCTGTACTATTGGAGGAAACAGCAAAATAAGGAGGGAAGTTAAGCCAAACGTGCTGATTGTAGTCTTGGTTTATCTTCAACTGAATGATCCTGCTCTCTAGTTGAAAACAGGAAGCAGCTTCAGACGTATCTGAAAGTACTAGCGCAGGGCTGGACAGCTTATTCAGCACTTGGTCCATATTGGAAGTCTACCACGTAACTTTTGATGTCCATAACTGTTTTTTCAAGGCTATGCAATTATCTGCTTATGAGTGTCATTGTGATAATATGGTGGTGCCAGCCTACTGTTAGAAACATAGGAAGCTTCCTTATACAGACAGACCATTAACTTGTCTAGAATGGTGTTGCCTATAATGACTTGCAGTAGCAGTCTAAGGTTTCAGACCATTTCTCCAGCCATAGCTTCTAATGTCAGAGATTTGAAGTTGGGGCCTTATCCACACAAAATGTGTGCTTTTCCAGCTCTTTCCAAGTTAATGGGCTTTTTAAAAATCAGATTATAAGTTATGAACCTGATTTAATAAATCTTCTTTGAAAAAAAAGACAATAATTTAATTTTTTGGTATTTTACAGGCTTGGGCATTTCCCTGTTCAGGTGGTTATATATGGCTTGGAGTCCGAGCATGTTGCCTTATTAATGTTCATATTGCCATTCTCTTCTGAAACAATAATTTATTACTGTATTAATGGTCTACATTTCTCCTTAATTTTTATACTGTTTCTTGTGAAATTCTTGTGAAATTTTTATACTGTTTCTTGTTTGGCCAGTATTATGATTCTTAGTGATTTTTTTTTAATGAAAAGGAATATATGAAAAGTACTATTTTTTATAAATATTTTTAAATTTAAAAATACGTTGTTTAGTGAGACTAAAAGAATTTGGCTTGATGAAAATTTCCCTTATAAGAGGCTTGTGTCCAAAGTTCAGACTCTTTCATTTGCCCATTATTTACAAGAGCAATGTGGTGCTTAATCCAAGGTTGCATAGTAGTTGGTCTCTTTTCTTGCTTTCACCTCCTTTTTATGGACAGATAGCAACAGGCTTAATTTCTGTTTACCGAAAAGGAACTAGATGCAGTATTTCAAAAGAGCTTTGAAAGAGGAAGGCCATCAGTCCCTGCAAGTTTCAACTGATTGCACCAAAATATCAGGGCATTTTTGAGAAAAATATTTGTAGAGCAGGGTAGATTATATCTGCGGCATGAATTGTGGCTTCTGCTGATGAAATATGTGCTCATGTGTTCTTGGTGCAGTGAATAATTTGGTTGCTTGCAATAAGTGATCTGAAAGAATCCACAAATAAAGCACACATACTTGGCAGATAGTTCCTGTTGCAGATGGGGTTAATCAGGTGAATGAGATGAAAATCATTTTATTTATTTAATGTAGCAGTATGTCACTCCTTAAAAGGTGTTACATCTTCTGACTACTGTTGCTGTGGTATACCATTGCAGCCTAGGACTGTAGACTTGTAAGGATATTATTTTTTTTCTCTCTTGCCATTGCTGTTTTATGGCAACATCGCTGGAGAGTCAAACTATTTCAAGCAGCAAAGTAGTTCAGCTTCTTTTTTGGAAGAGAGGTCACAAATATAATTTACAGGGACTATCATAAATATCATTTTTGTGACTGATTTAGAAAGTACCAATCAAAATAAATAAACAACTCAAATATATAGTTTGTTCATTTTACAAAATGGTGCTATGCTTTGATTTCTGTTGGAATGCCTCATCAGTGTCTTCTGTTGACTAGGTTGTACTGACAGATGCTAATTATTCTTCCCCTCTAGTAATCTTTGCCAAGTTGTTCATAAAAAGGATTTACTTTTCTTTAGAAGTGAGCAAAAATGACAAATTCGCCATCCACTAGAAAATAATAATAATTGTTATTGTTGTTTGCTGTGAACTCATCTTTGACTCATGGTGACCCTATGAATGGAAGACCTGCAGGTCACCTTGTTATCAAAGCTGTGCTCAGGTCTTACAAACTCAGGGCTGTGGCTTCTTTGAGTCTATCTATTTGTTAAAAAAAAAGATTGACCCAGTTGAAATTGTTAGTTCTTTATGGTCTGCATGACTCACACAAATTGGCCACACTGCAACTGCATAGTCCATGTCCTTGGAAACTTCAAGAGCTAAGCTGTCTTTTGATGGTAGCCCCACCTGCCTCCACTGTGCATGCTGTAGCCTGTTCACACTCAGTCTCCTCAGTACTCTTCCATCCAATGTATTGAAGGTAGCTTCCTCCACACACTGTGAGTTGGCCTAAAGATGTTTTTTCCTCCTCTTTTGAAGTATATTTTCAGTATTTCTACTTCCTTGCTAACTAACAAGTCCACACTTTGACTTGTTTTTGACACTTATCAGTCATCCTTTACTTCATCTCTCTACATTGGGAAAGTTTTTTCTCCTACCCACATGTGAACTAGTGGCATCTAAAGGCCTTTTCTCTAAAGGTGACTTCAGCAAGGGGAGAGGATGCCACAGACAGACTTTTCAAGTGCCCTTTGTGCCTTGGAAAGAGCCATATTGTTGGTGTGTGCTCCACACTTTTTCTCAACAAGCCGGATAGGCCTGAGCTTTGAGAACTGAGCTTTGTGGCTTAAAGCTCAGAACTAATCAGTCAGTTTGAGTTCTGATAATCCAGACTCCTCAGTACTGAGCTCAGACCAGACCTCTCATTCAACTAGACTTTCAAAGCCAAAAAAGATTCTGGATCTGTCAGAACCTACCGCATCAAGCAACAAGGCCTTCCTTGGAGAAAACAGAAAACCTCAGGATTCATTTTTGTTAAGTGTTTTTTGCCTCCAAATGCCCTCTAGGACACACTGGGGGCAATTTTCACACATTTTTCCCAGGCCACTGTAGGCCCTGGAAAGGTCTTTTTTGAAATGAAGTGGAACCTTTCCTCACTTGAATGCTTGCCAGAGCACAATAAGAAAGTTGCATGTATATTTCATGCATAGGCATACACAGTTGCAGCTGAGCAGATCACCATGATGAAACATTTGGCATATTACCATGCAGTTTCATTGAGGCATCACATGTGGATTTGTTCATCAGCCCTCTTGCTTCGGATCCTAAAACACTAATTGAAAATCTATTGATGAAGAAGGTCTGTTTAACACTGAGACATATGATAAGCTGGAACACACTCAAAAGATGAATTCCATTGCTAGGAAATATGGTTTCAACCCAAACAAAATATTATTGAAATCACTAATTCTCTTATGCCAGATCATAACTTCTCTATCTCTATCCAAGCCCTCTTCCCAGGGACCCTGATCATCAAGGAGATCCTACTCTTCAGGTATCAGATAGCAACCATCTTTCAGGAAGAAATAAGCTGAGGAGTTCAAAGCATTGTCTTTGACTACCTTTATCTTGCTGCTACCCCCTCAACATGGTCATCTACCCCCTCAACATGGTCATCTATCACCAAACACTTTCAAAATTTCCTCCAAAATTGACATCTAACAACAACGGAATTGTGGTTTTTAGATTCCATTGCCTGCAGATATCCTACAGAATTTGAACAACTCCCTCCAGGTGGAGTTTTCTGATTCTACACCTCTAGTAAAGATGGAAATAGTCACTCTTCTGTGAAAACGAGCAATAGAAACAGGTATTCCATGCAAAGCCCACTTTTTTTTTCAAGTACTTTATGGAACCAAAGAGAGATGAGGGCATTCCTCCAGTCCTTATCCTATGCGATGTCCATGACTACATCATATTTTGCAAATTTTGGATGGTAATTTTTCTACTTATTTCAGAAGGGAGATTGGTTTGTCCCATAAACCTTAAGGATGTATATTTCCATCAGACCTTGTCACCTTTGTTTTCTATGCTTTGCCCTGGAGGAAGAATGTTTTGAGATTTGCACTACAAGTTTTCATCAAATGCATGACAGTGGTAACAGCCTTTGTCTGAATCAAAGGAATTACCCATCTATCTTTATGTAGGTGACTGGTGAATAGTCTCACTTATAATTGCACAGCTCTGCAAGGTTCAGACCTACTACACAAACTTGGTCTCACTGTCAACTCAAAGTATCTTGCTTTACAAATTCAATTTATAAGAGCACTATTAGGTATAGACTGATTAACCCATTCTCAAATGGCAGTAGGATAGTTCTCACCAGTTGGGCTGAAAACCTAAAATGGTAGAGAAACATTCATGCCTGAGATATACAGGTTGCCCTAGGACTCATAGCAGCCACTACAACAATCTTGCTGTTTGTAAGGCTTAATATGGACCTACTACAGAGCTTATTTGTTTCTGTATTTGACAAAAAGACAAACTATCAGTACAGGTGGATAGCCATTGCAAGACCTTTTGCCAGCTCTATAACATGTTAGATGAGACTTGTCAACTTTGCACAAGGCACATGGTTCAGACCAGACAGACTGTCAAAGACCACCAGTGCATCTCTTCTTGGACTGAGAGCTCACATGGATTTCTATTCAGTATGAGGCTGGTGGACAGTTGCCACGGAACAGTTATGCAAGTTTTCTGGATATTCAAGAAGCTACACTAAGAAGATCGGTTTAGGTTGTGACCAACAACACATTATAGACTTTAACTTCTACAAGGAGAATGGCACTCTGTTGGATACTTCTCTATATTTAACAGTGCAGTTCTGGCATTGCTGCATCCATCACAGAATCACTCTGACAGCTATTAATGTACTACGTGAAGACAACATCTTAGTAGATGACCTAAGAAGGTCTACCATGTGGTGTCACAAATGGATATTTCGTCCTCTCAGATCTTCAGTCTGAGAAAAATCTTTAATTGATGGAGATATACTGCACTGGATCTTTTTTTTGCAAGCAATTACAATGCCCAGTGCCATCAATTTTACAATCAAAGTCCTCCAGAGCAAATATATGGAGAGATGTGTTTCTTTTCAGTTGGATCAGTCCTCTACTTTACATCCATCCACTGTTTTCCCTAATAACAAAAAATCCTTGCAAAGATCTGAAATGACCATATAGACTAGATTCTAGTCACGCTGTGGCAGCCAAAGCAGCCATGTCTTGCAATTCTACTAAGGATGGCCAAAAGGAGATTTTGGAAATTTCCCACAGTTCCACACCTGCTGACCCAGTAAAGTGGGACAGTGTACTGTTCAGATGTTGACAGCCTCAAACTGACAAGATCAAGGCACACCAGTTGTCTCCATCAATAAGAGAAATACTTCGGACAGCTTGAAAGCCCTCCTCAAAGAAGTCACACCCTTACAAGTGGAAGCATTTTTTGCCTTTCTGGCTGACCAAAATAGTCAGTGGAAAAAATATCTATGTGACATATTGTTCAGTTCTTACAGTACCTGGGCACAAAACCCTAGCCTTTTCCGCCTTTAAAATATATGTTATGGTAGTATCAACCTTTCCGTGCCTCAGGTCCTCCTCATGATGCACTCATGCACCTGGTAGGGCTTTCTTTTTTCCTTTTTAAGTATTTATTGATTGATTTCAACACAAATATAAACAATTTGATTCACAAAAGCACTAAACTAAAAGTAAAACACAATACTAAAACACTAAACTAAAACACTATACACTTATTCAAACATTAAACACTATCTTAATGAAACACAAAAGTTCTCTGACCACCCCCAGTCAAAATGTAGTGAAAGAAAAGAAAGGAGATATATATTCTACCATTACAGATCCTCTAGAATTACTAGTAACCTTAACCACAGATTATTGCATCGTTAGATTTCTTATAGTTTAAAAAGTCTATAAACAGTTTCCAGTTTTTCTTAAATCTTCAATTGGGTTATCTTTTACAACCCATGTTAGTTTGGCAATTTGGGCTAACTCAGTAACTTTAACAATCCATTCTTATATCATCAGCATTTCAGTCCATTTCCAGGTTTGAGAAAATAATGTTCTTACTGCTGTTATCATATATTGAAGAAGTAGTCCATATTTACTATCCAATTCTTTGTCCATAATAACCAGCAAAACATTTCTGGTGACTTTCCAAAATCCATCTTTAGATTTTTTGGATTAACATGTAAATCTTACACCGATGACTTTTTACCTTTTTATAAATAGACCTGTTACAACTTTCTGGAAGGGCTTAAATAACATCTATTGTCTGATGATCCCAAACACAATGGAGTTTACCCTTAGTTCTTCAGCAGTTAATGAGGAAGCCATTTGAACCCTTAGTTTCTTCTACTTTGAGCTTGCTGACATGGCAAGTTGTGTTTTTCTTGGCAGTGACATCAGCACATAGTCAGTGAGATAACAGTATTTCATTGTGATTTTCCATTCTTACCATTTCATCCTAACAAAGTTACCATGAGATTTGACATCTCTTGTTTGCCAAAGGCTGTTTGTTGCAAGTTCTGTGCCTCCCTACCTTTCGTTCTAATCCAAAGAATGATAAAGGAAGAGTACACCACTCTTGGGATGTCAGAAGGGCATTAGCTTCTTGTATGGGCCACATAAAACACTTCAGAAAATCACACAAAATTTTCATTTTCATTAATTATGGGACCACACGCCATGACTTACCTGCTTCAAGTCAGCACATTTTAACATGGATGACTAGCACAATTACCTTTCAGATGACAGGGAAACAATTCCTGAAACAGACTTGTGGCCACTCTGTGAGAGCTACAACAGCCTCTTCCATCCCTCTTGGAATTCCCTTACATATTACTTGTAAAGCGTCAAGGTAGTCCCAGCTGTTGGTCTTCGTCAGGTGTTTCACACTGATGAAGCATTTGGCCAAACTGTTCTGCAATCTTGGAAGACGTGACATACCCATGCTCCAGTATTTCTAAATCTCCCATTTGTGTCAGCACAGAGACCACAAAGAAAAAGAACAGGTTGCTTACCTGTAACGATGGTAATCTGTCCATTCATGCAACCTGCTTTGCTCCTCTCTTTTATGTCATGATTCTCCTCTTCCATGGTAAACTACTGCAGCAGACAAAACTGAGGAGGCTGAGTGGGAATGGACTAGAGCATGTGCAGTGGAACAAATAGAGCTATCACTGAAAGACAGTTTAGCTCTAGAAGTTTCCAAGGATGCACTGGGCAGGTGCAGTGTGACCCAATTGTGTAAGTGCACGATGAGGAATCTGTTCATCCTATAATTTAGAAGTCACTGAGGACATTTCTTGAAAACTGTTGTATCTGACACTGATTGGTATAAGACTGGTAAAGGAATCACCTGTATTATTTTGTAAGATTAATAACAACCTGATTTTAAATCTCATGTTCTGAGTTTTGGTTCCCCTGTGCCTGCCAGTGACTAATAGAATACTCTTAAGTGCTTACTATCTATAGAAGGTTTAATAGGCATAGGTAATGAGGAATATAAACACATTTTAATTTGTCTTGTGTAATATAAATCCTTTTAGTGAAAGTGATTATACTCCAGCAACATTTAATGAGTTTCTGTTATATCATTTTCACTTGTGCAATGCTAAATAGACAATATTGGACTTAATTGATTCTGCTTCTAATTATTCATAAATTTCTTTACGTTTACTTTCTCCATGCTGAGCTTTTACGTATCCCCTTACATTTATCTCAATACAAACACCATTAAATTTATCACAGGATCTTCATCTGGGTAAAGATAATGGTTCCAATGCTATTGCAAACGTTTCAAGGTAGGTAAATCAGTATTGAGGTCACTCATTGTGTTTACTCTAAGGAAAACCCAAGACTGAGTTACACAAGACATATTTTAAAATTGTGTTTATTGTGGTTAAAGAGAGATGAGAGAGAAAGGACATTTGTGGAAAATCTATGTTGTTCACAGATGTTAGCATCTGTCAAAGCGTTTTCTTTTGTGGGCAACTTCTATTCTGTTTACAGCATACCATTCATTTTTTTCAGCTAAATTTTCTAAACAAAACATTCGTGAACATATGATTTTTAGGAACATCACTAATACTTCTGGGATGCCTTTTTTTTTCCAAATGCAAGATAAACAGGAAGCAGACAAAATAAATGTGCCTCACTGAACACCATATGATAGAATTGTCTCAGTGTTTTGTAAATGAAAACTCACTTTTTAGTAGTCTCATAAAAATGTTTAATTATTGTTTGAGAACTTTTACATTATTTCTCCTAGGAGTGTGAGCAAAATGTATTCATGGCAGGTTAAAGAATGACCGGCAGATTCTGTTTTGCTGGGAGCACAAAACAGTTGTCTGCATATTGAAGGCATGGATACTGGACCTAAAGAATTTCCCTTATAATCCCTCTCTTCCTTTTAAGAAGTCCAGAAAAAAATTTCATTGAGCTCCTGCCCTTAAAAAATAATCCTCCAGCATCCACCCAGGAAACTTTCGTTCCTACTTAGTTATTTTGGAGCTTGACTGAATACATTCTTTTTCAAAATGCTCTTCAATCAAATCTTATTTGTCCAAGTTAAGCTATACACCTAACAAAAGCATCATTCTTATTCTTGTTCTGCCTAAAACAGAGATGTTTCACCTCCTATTTGCTTGCTTTGTAAGTTATGATTTAAGCATTATTGATAATTTAACATTTGTTTAGTTTATTTCAATTCTCATAGTGCTTATCAGCATACTGTATGTTAGAAGTGTGCAAAATATTTCAGATAGACTGAAACAGAATTATGCAATCATGTACCTTTGTACACATTGACAATCTATATGGATCATGCACACAAATTTCTTTCCACAAATGCTCTACACATGGTTTGGTCGTGTCTCTTCACCTCCACCCCACTACAGCTTTACAAAAATTGTAGACTCTAATTGAGGAGGAATGTAAGACCTTTATTTGATACTATCATTAAACCACTAGCCATCAGAATTTGACCTTCTGCCCATCACTGCCTTAAAATATTCTAAATAACATATTTTGGACCATAAGCTAGACTTCAGAAATTCACCCAATAAGTGAATGAATAGAATGGGACCTACAGCCATCCTAATTCAGAGGTCACATTTTGTAGCAGGGGAGCCCAGAGTGGTTCCAAGTGCAACCCCCCAACATTCCTCCACTCTTCTCTTTCTCTGAAAAAAACAAAACAAACCCTAGGTGAATTGCCTCTTCTGGAAGCCTCCAAAAGTGGTGATTCACCTTTTAATTAGGTCACAAGGCTCTCTACACTGTTGAACATCAAAACCAGATTTTTGGCCAACTTCAGTTTACACACACCCCTCCCCACTGTTCTTAGTACTTTTGGCTGGTCAGCCTGCCCAGACTGAAAGAATGCAGCAGATTTAGTTCCTATTCAGCAAGCCAGAGTACAAGATTTTCTCTAGGATTCTTAGAATGAGGAAGAGTTTGTTATGTTCTCCTTTGGTTTGGGATGCCTGTAATCTCCTTCTCTAAGCAGTGATACAACAAATAAGGAATCAGTTCCTGACCTATTGGGTGCCCTCTTTAAATGCTGTGGTATTTGGTAAAGGTGGACACATCTAGGATAAAGGGTGGTGTTGGACACATCTAGGAGAAAGGGTAGTGGTGGCCATGTCTAGGAAGGGTGAAGGGCAAGTGAAGGTGGGCTTAGAAGAATGATTGAAAGACAGTTAATTGAAAGATAATTGACTGAAAGACAGTTAATTAAAATATCCATTTGTTGGCTGACTCTAATGTTGGGGAAAGGTCTCTGATGGTCTTCTTTGTGTATGCTTAAAGAATGAAATATTTAGTTTATAAAATTAAAATTAGATTAATCAGTTTATGAGCTAACATCACAGGGGTTTTTTTATTCATTATGTGTCTCTTGTAATAAAACATTTTAAAAAGTAGTGCCACGGTTGCGTATTTCTTACTTTCATGATACAGTTGTCTCCTCTTTGGTATGTTAAAATTTAACATCAGTTTTCATCATCTGTTGCTCCTGTCTATACCATTCAGCATTTATGCTAATTAAAAACAAATTCGTAATAAAATGTTCAGTGTTGGAAGTATAGAAAGGAAGCATTCAGTTACTCCATAATATTTCACTACTCTTTATTTACCCAACTTGTGATGATATCCATATTTATATGAATACCCAAGCTTGAATGCTGATGTATATTGCATTCTATATATTGGGATTATTTGGGGAGCTGCTGTTATAGTACATGACAGTGAGTAAAAACTTTAAACTAGATTCACATATTGCATCCTCCCTGAAGTCTTTCAGTTTGAAAGAGTAGTGGTCTTGAAGCAGGTCTCCCAGTAATCAGGCTTTAGCACCTTACCTTCTATTTCACCCTTATTTGGTTTCTACTACAAGCTTGGTAAACAGAGCTTTGGACTTAAGGTTAACAACCTGTGGTATGAGCTTGCCTGAGCCTCCAGTCTGATTACCCCAAGGATCAGCTGTGGCCTATGAGCCCTTACAAAATTGTAGAGTCAGAGTTTGCCGCTCAATCTCAGTAGGTTGTTTCTGGTGTTCTAATTCTCGTCCTGTTTCCTGATTTCCATGTTGAGTCTTCACTGCTAGTTGGCTTTGACTACTCATCTGCTTCTGGCTCTCCTGATCCTTTGATGTTGACTTAGATTGTGATTCTTTGCTTCTTTTGGCTTATGCATCTTCTTCTGGCCTATCTGATGATCGGTTAATTTTCTAACTTGTTAACACATGCTTCTTTTGGACCATATACTTGTTTCTGATCCATTTGTGTTCACAACAAAGTCCTGTAGATTTTGCAACCTGGGTTTGGGGTGTGATCTCCCTCAAATAACGCTAAGTTATTTCACAGGTCCTCATCTGCAATATCAGGATGATAATGCTAACCTATGATAAAGGACCGTAGTAACAATTACTGAGTTCATGTATGTATTATATTGTATCATGTTGTACTCTGTTTGTACCTTGCTGTTTCCCAAGACTGGAACTCAAAGTAGCTTATAAAATAAAGGAAGGCACAAGTAAAAATATTTATAAAGCATATAGAGAAACACTTCTAAATACAATTAAATTATTAATTGAATTAAAAACAATTTATATTTAAAACATAACCATTAAAAGGCGAAAGAGAAAGAGAGAGAGGAATTATATACATCTGCCTCCTTTCCCCAGCCCAGTTATTGCGTACAGTTGCACAGAAAACCTAGATGAGCAAAACTCATCTACTCATCTACCCAAATACAAACTAGGTAGATATGCTCCAGCAGGAGCAAGTCTGATATGGCAACTCCTTTACCATTTGCTGACTTGGCATTCAACAGCAGCATTTTCAGCCCGGGAGATTGTTACAAAGGCTATCCAAGCAGCAGGGGGACCATTCATGTAGCTCTGGGGAACAGTTTGGGAACAGCTAACACCCTAGTGTAGGCCTCTCTCCCAAGGTAACGTGACTGTCTCCCCACTGCCACGGCACTCTGCCCTTTAACCTTGCAGTACCTGTTCCCTGAGTCCCATAATCCTCCTCCTTTTTGAAAACACATCTTGCTTGTGATAGCTGGGAATCCGTAAACCTTTTAAAGGGATAAAATGTGGTTGCTCTGAGGCGGAAGAGGAATGTTTCTATTCTTTTACTATTTTGCCTCTTATCACTGTTTTGTAATAAACTCAGAGCAGAGCAAGTAAGAAATATTATTTTGTTTCCCTGTGAGTTATCTAGTAGTAAATAAACTTTCAAGAGTCTGTCATAGAAGTAAACTTGTAGAGGTAACTTTCCAGCCCTAGAGGCACAATCCTGTATGTGCAATACTAATTGTTAGTCACTAGTTTCAGTTGTGTATAGTAATTTTCCAGTATCTGTTATATGCTTGATATTCTGAGATGATCTACACAAAACATATGGGATTTTCCTTTTCTTTCAGACTTTTGTGACTTTGAATATTTATATCATTGAATGTTCTGCAGAAAAGAGGCATTCCAAGTTTGAGTGAAATATAATTTTCCATTTCAGCAAAAGCTTAACATAAATTCTTATCTGAATAATATGCAGTGAACAACTCTTCAAAACTGTTATGGAATTCAAAGGCTAGAAAGAGTATAGGCATTCCAATATAGTGTTGAATATGCTATACGCACAACTCTGATAAATAGATATGAACTAGATTCAGCTGTGTTTGTTCAACTTTGGATGACTGAAATTCGAGAAAGATGTTTATTCCTAGATTCAAATTTATAATGATTTCATATACCCATTCACAACAGTCTTATCATTTCGCTTCATAGAAACTGAAAAATTTGTGCAGAATTTAGGTGCATAGCAGAAAAAGACTAATATTGTTGTTTGGGGGTATCAGCTGACTCACTGGAGATGTTAGCATTGTCGGGGTAGGGGAACAGAGATCAATATTCTCAGAAAGTTCATTGTGTCCTAATTACATAGATTATCCAACTATTTGGCACAGTTTTTTTTAAAAAAATCTTTAGCTTGTTGGATTCACATTACCTTTTTGTAGCCTTTAATTGTTTTAAGCGTCATCTGTAAAGAATTAGGGATGGGACGAATCCAGAATTTTCTGAATCCAAATCCGGATCCGGATCCCTGGAAGGTTCTGGGAATCCACAAATCTCACAAATCTCGAATCTTTTGAATCCTTTTTTTAAAAAAGGGTTTAAAAAGCAAGGGAAAGAAGGATAATCTTGGGCAAGACACACTCTCTTAGCCTTATAAAAGCCTAGGCAAAGGCAAACCTCCCTCTGAAGAAATCTGGCCAGGACAATTGTCATAGTTTTGCCTCGGGATCTCCCCAGATTGAAAATGACATGAAGGCCCTTTCTACACAGGCAGGAAAATGTGGATTAATTTTCCTGCCTGTGTAGACAGGACCACATATTACAGTACAGAGATAATCCAGGTCAAAACTGGCTTTTCTTTGCATAGCTCCTTCTGACATCCTGGGGTTTGTAGTTTGATGATGTGCCAGCACATTTTGGCAGAGAAAGCTGTGACACCTTGTAAAACTCCAAACCCCAGAATTGTGTATGAAAGAGCTTTGCAAGGGAGCTATACAAAGGAATCTTTCAGCTGTCCTTGAAATCTCAAGCTTGTACCTTCCAGTCAAGTGCTGAACTTCAATATGAAATACTCAATTTAAATATCTTAGAATACAACCTCAGATGTAATTTCTGAAATTGACAGCAAAGGCCATTATTACTACAAGGGAAAAACTCACCTACTTACTATCTTCCCCTGTATGTTTGGTCTCCCAGGTTTTCAGGCATCCTAGTCTCCAACAATCTATTTGGTTGGTGGATTCGAAAGATTCGGTTTCCCTATTTTGGCACAGGTATTCAGATTCGGGAATCTCGAATCCTTATCCAGGATTTGAGGATTCGGTTGGCCCATCCCTACTTTTCTGAAAACATTTCTGCTGTTTTCTGCTAGGTTTGATCTATACTTTAAGGGTGAGGCAGCTCCATTTCCAAAGTTTTTCTACTCTGCCCTGGAAATGTCTAAAAATTGAGAAACTAAATGATTTAGGCAAATAATTTGGATGTATCCCAGCTGAATGCCACTCCCTGGAATGCACTGAAGAACAAAAGTTGTGTCACTTCTCTACTCTATGGTCCATGTGGTTGTTAGCATTGGTAAGTATAAATGGAAATGTAACCACTTTCCCACTGTACTGTAAAAAGTATGGTTTAATCCCTATAATAGGGATGGGAAACCATTAGCCCCATAAGCCAGATAAGGCCTTCAAGATGCTTCAGCAGACCTCACCTCTTCTTCATCAAGAACTGTGCAATCATTGACCAGAGATAAGAGTGGGATTTTTTTTTTCAGATCAGTGCAGAAAGAAGACAGGGAAACTCCACCTGAATATTCAAGGTTTTTTTAAAATATTCTCAATAGCTCAATAGGAAGAAAATAATAAATGGATTGAATCTCACAGCTATATCTCTTGCTCAGTAATGTCTCAAAACTTAAGTTTTAAATATGTTGCTGTTTAAATACCTATTTAAATTTCTGATTAGGCCACCCTAGCATGTCTGAGAACAGATGCCACTGAAGGTATTTATAATAAATTCTAATTCTGCTACAATTTTTTTGAAAGAATAAATTTTAAAAAAAAGTTTTTTAAAAAATAAAACAAATAAGCTATTCTGTTAAAACTACTCTAATCTGAAACAATAGGAGAGCATTTTAACACATAATAATGAGAATATATGTGCTGTAAACGACCCCCTCAAAAGACCCTTCTTCATGACTAATCATCGAAAGCCTGTTAAAATAGAAAGGATACTCCCTGCCAGTCAAAGGAGAACATAGAGGGAGCCAACCTAGACTTCTATAGGAGAAAGTCCCACAGCCTTGGAACAGCCATCAAGAAGGCTCTTTCCTGTGTCCCCAATGGAAAAGCCTCAGCTGATGATATTAAATCAACCTCTCATCCCTGAGAAGTTGCAGTTGGTTTGTTTCCTCAGTCTTTTGTTCTCTTGGTGACACAATCTGTGAGACCACTCCTAATGACCTGAACTATGGTTACAATCTACTTCAACTTCTTTATTGTGAATCATGATCTCTGTTTAAAAGAATACAAACCTGGTTTCAAAATCCTATGTCACAGTGAGTGCTTTTCAAGCATCAGTGTCAGTGTAAACCTGAACCATGGATAAGATTGAAAACAAAGACTTGCGGTGAAGAGGGGTTAGGCATTTTGAAAAGAGTGTGATGTCTTACAGTCAATTTCTACTCTTTTAACGCTAGTTTAGAACAGACTATAAGAGAAGTAGACAACCCTTTTTTATTGATTGAGAAAACTCTTAACGTAATTAGTTGTACAACGCGTGGCTATATAGAATACTCAAATTAAAGGTAGAATTATCTTACTATATATAGTCAGCCCTTCATATTTGCGGTTTTCACTTTTGCAGATTTGATTATTCATGGATTATTTGCTGTCAGCTCTGCTGCTGCCCTATGCTGTTTTTAATAGGGACCGCAAGCCTTGTGAGACGGAGAAACTACAATCAAGGCTAGTAAAGTCCCTATTAAAAATGGTGTGGGACAGCAGTGGAGGTGGCAGTAAGCCCCACCAGCCAGCCACTTCTGCCTTATGAAGGTACTCTGATGTCTCAAAGGACTCCACAGTGGGTTGAATATAATGATCATATTCTTTTTCTATGTAAAATATAGTTTGAGATGACCTAGAGTTATTCATGGGTTGTTGTTTTTTACTTTCACGGGGGTCCTATGCCCCTAACACTAGTGAATGTGGAGGGATAACTGTATATTAATCAAAAGGGCAATCTGTAACCCATTATGTAAAAAATATATTAAAGTAGATTTGTTTTCAGTAGTTTTTACATACTTTATATACTGTACATACTTGCTCTTCAAGTGGTTCATGGTCTACGAATTCAAAAATAATATTTATGTATAGCAAATGTTAGTAAAGTAATTATAATACTATATTTTGTATGCATACTTCTGTGGGATATCTCAATGGATGAAGGCATGACTTAGAAAATTTTAAAATAAAGGAAACACACAGATTTCCATATGGGTTTGTGTCTAAATTTTAGTCTTAAAAGGTAAGTTATAAAAATATCTCTGATTTCTGGACATACCTATGATACTTTTGAGAAAATAAGTGCCTTGTTATAACAGGAGACAATCATTAAAAAATAAACACAGGACTCTGCTTTCTCAGTCTCAAATGCATTAAACTGAGGCTTTTTCTACATTTGCTCAAGTATCATATCTTGTGATACTTGGCATTAATGCAGATTGACTCTTTTTTGTCTTGAATATTTTTCATTATTAGAACATCCCCATTTTCTTGCTTATTTCCTGTAGAAAAGCACACATTTCAAAGCTCTCAGTGCCTGAGCCAAAGGATCATGTGATTTGTCTCTCCCTTATTTCCCCCATGATCAGTGTGTCTCTGCACATGCTGTTCAGTAAACAAACTTCAGGGAACCAGCCCAAGCTAGTTCAGAGCAGGGAGTTCATTCACACAGAGCACTTGGAAAGTGATGCCTTTGCACAGTCTTGACGTAGAGGCTAAGAGGGTGAAGAGTGGGGGAGGAAAATGTTAGTATTTGTGTTTTCATTAATTCTTTTTATAGCTGGGGAGCCAGCTGTAGCTGGTTAACATTTGCCTGTGACATCTATTAGCGTGCAGACTTCTTACGTAGGATTAAGGGCTTCTGATGGAAACAGAGTTCTTAATCATCGTATCACTAGTTTACAGAAAGGCTCTTCGACTTGTCATAGATTAATATGTTGGAGCAGCGTGCATCTGTTATAAATTTAAGAGCTTGGATTGCTTCTGTATCCAAGAAGATACTTTCTAAAGCACAGATAGCAGTTTATGATTTTGTTTTTGCTCAGAGGGAGGGAATGCAGCTATAGGAAACTCTTTGCAAATCCTTAGATGGTTGTAAATTATATTGATTGAAATCAGTCTACCAATCTCAGTCACAGAAAACTATGTGTGTGTGTATTCAGGTAACAAGCATAGAGCAGTGGATTCAAATGATTTTTGCGCAGTGGATTGGCAACTTAGTTTTAATTTCTGATTGGGATCTTAAGACCATTGGGCTCTGTGCTTTGGGGGACTCAGTGAATGGTCATTTTAAAAACATGTTTTTCAAGCTTTGCATAAGACCTACTTCATGGAGATGTGTTATTTCAGTAAAATCATGCTCAGGATTAACTCCTATTCTTGGTATGTAGGAGGCTGATAATCAAGTAAATAACCACGAGGTTTGATCAGATGGAAAGTGCATGAATCCTAGAGCATGTTAGGCCATTTTTCTTAATGTTCTTGTTGCTCTGACTTGCACGGTACACTGTCTCAGGCATAAGCATGGTTTCCCCCAAACCTGTTTTTATGGGACCCAATAGCCAGTTGGATGTGATGTGAATCCTCCTGTATTGCATGCTTGTGCTTGCACAGCTAAATCTTCACTTTGGAGCCCTTAAGTAACAGACTGATTGTCTGACAACTGTAATAACTTAGTAAAATATTGCCTGTAAAATATTGTCTATAAATCAGCCTGAGAGGAAGGCAAAGGCAAACCCACTCTGAACAGATCTTGCCAAGAAACTTCTGTGATAGGTTTGCCTTACGATCGCCACACATCATAACTACTTGAAGGCACACAACAACAAATTATTGTGGTCAAATAGTAGGTGATTAAGTGAATTCCTCAAGCTACAGAGACAGAATTTACTCTAGTTCTATGTAAAATCTGTCAACTAATATAGAAAGCAAAAAAGAATGCTCCACATATTAGAAATGCTCAATATAGATTCCAGTCTCCAAGAAAGGGGACACCAGGTACTGCAGCAACCTCAATGCAAAAATTGCATTTATTTTTCATGTAAGCACATTGATGCTGAAGATTCTACAACAAACACGTTTAGCATGAATGGAACAAGATATACTAAATATCCAAGCTGGGTCCTGGAAAGGAAGAGGCACTAGGGATCATATTGCAAACATACAGTGGATAATGGAGTGCACCAAAGAATTTCAGAAGAAATATCAGTCTGTGCTTTCTAGACTATAGCAAAGCCTTCAACTGTGTGGATCATGAAAAACTATGGATCACTCTTAAGGAAATGGATGTGCCACAACACTTGATTGTACTGTTGTGTAACCTGTACTCAAAACAAGAGGCTACTATCAGGACAGAATACAGAAAAACAGAATGGTATCCAACTGGGAAGGGCAAGGCTGCAAGTTGAAATTGACTTGACAGTAGTTAACAACAACAACGAAGTGACTGGTGAGGCAAGGGTGCATTTTATCACCCTACCTATTTAAGTTCTACACTGAACATATCATATGTAAAGCAGGATTAGACTGGGAGGAAGGAGGCATAAAAATTGGAGGAAGAACATCAACCATTTAAGTGCAAAGGTAGATTTACAGTTGAACATGAAGAGGGAAAAAAACCCAATGTCCACAGATGACTTACATAACTTGAAAGCAGATGATAAAATAATTGAAATAGTTCCAGGTTTTCCATATCTTGGCTCAGTCATTAATCAAAATGGAGACTGCAATCAATTTATCAGAAGAAGCATAGGACTTGGAAGGGCAGTTGTGAAGGAACTAGAAAAACCCTGAAATATCAAGGCATATTATTGAATACAAAAGTTAGGATTGTTCATGCCATTGTATTTCCAGTCTCTGTGAATTGCTGTGAAACCTGGACAGTCAAGAAAGGAAGAAAATCAGCTCCTTTGATATGTGGTCCTGGAGAAGAGTTGCAGAAATACCATGGACTAAACCTGAACTTTCCCTAGAAGCCAAAATGACTAAACTGAGACTGTTGTACTTTGGACATATCATGAGAAGACATAACTCACTAGAAAAAGATAGCAATGCTTAGCAAGATAGGAGGCAGTAGGAGCAGGGGACAACCACATTATATGGATAGTGTCAATTAAGGAAGCCACAGCCCTGTGTCTGCAAGATCTGAACAGGGCTGTTGATGATAGGGTAACCTGGAGATCTTTCATCCATAGAATCACCATAGTCAAAATTGACTTGTCAATAGTTAACAACAACAACAAAGTGATTAGTTAATAAAATATCCCTTTCTTGTATGTACATACAGAATTTTGACAACCTATCCTTTTATTTGTGTGATGGGACCTCTACAATGTTAGGCAGCTTTCCTTTCCTGCTGGGAAAGCTGTTCAAACAGTTTACTTGTTCGAGCTATTGTGGAAGGATCTGCAAAAACACTCAATTTTGGGTGCAGGGACAACAGAATGGCCCTCTGGCTCTACCAGTGCAAGGAACTCTTTCCATACATGTCCTAATGCTAAGTGAGCTTAAAAGTCCAGTAAACTGTGGGACATATAGAAATACTTTTGTTACTGGAAAAAAGAAATTGTCACTAGAATAAATAATTTATGTTGGGGAAATGTAATTTCTGTCAGCCAGCATTTTCTTCCAGTGGCAGCAGTTTGTTTGGATACATTAGGCCACATGTGTCAAACACAAGGCCACTAGGCCATTTCATGTGGCCCTCACACCTCTCCTGCAGGTGCAGCATTCTCCCTACCTGGAAAGTCTGATCCCCACATCGCGGTCCTCCAGCTGCCGTTATTCTGAAAAGGGGCCCAGCAGCCAGCACTCAAGATCTACTTCTACTTCTGATTGCTTCTCTGTCTAAGTCTTGCCATCAGAGCATTGCTGCAGGTTACCATGGCAACGCTCTGCGCAGTTTGCGAGAGTTGGACAGAGGAGCAGTCAGAAGTAGAACTAGATCATGAGTGCTGGCTGCTGGGCCCCTTTTCAGAATAACGGCAACCAGGGGGCCGCAATGTTGGGATCAGGCTCACCCAGCACAGAGATGGGCGAGGGGGGCCAGAAAGAGGCACAGGGGAAGGGGGAGCAGAATGAGGCACAGGTAATATTTGTCTGATGAATAAAAAATTAACTTTCTGTTTTCAAAACTCATTTTTCAATAAATTGTACTATAGCTGTACACTTGAATATGTGCTTGCCATTATTTTTCCTAGACTTCTAGTTTCAGAGCTAGTTATTACTAAAACCAATAATAATCGAATGCAGAGGAAATTATTTAGTATGATAAAAGAGTAGATATATTTATATAGTCTTACGGGTACAACTAGCCCTTTGAGGGCAACCATAATGCTGATGCCACCCAAGGTGAAATTGGACACCCCTGCATTAGGCTGTGAGGGACATAATGCAGAAGATAGTTTACTGGCTAGTGTATGTGACCTAAATTTCTGAAGTCTTGTAATGCAGTGTGCACTATTACCAAAAGTGAAAGTAAGGTATAAAATTAACAATGATAATGACATTTTGATAGAAGACAGAATTTGATTTTGGGATTTAAGTGTGTTTACTTGGAGTAGAAATAATTCTGGTATCTTATAGATGGATAGAACACAGTTTCTTTATTTTTGTTATATGTTTGTAGTACCACAGGAAGTACCACTTTGAGGTTCTTCCCAGAGTGTTGAGAACTACAGATGGCAAGTCTCTTCTTCTCCCCACACCCCCCACTCCTGTAGGTTCGAGAGAAGATGGTGCATGGTGGAAAGCCTAAAATCCTTGCCCTCCATATTGTCCTTCAAATTTAAATCAGTGGTGTTTCTAAATGAAAGGAATGCTTCACAAAGGGATTCATATATGCTGTTACAATGTATATTTTGGCTCTATTTGGGATCTGGAAAGGTGTCTGTGATCTTTCTCTTCTGTATTACCACATTCTTTATCATTAAAATTCAACACAGTGATTGATTCCTTCCCCTTTCTACCATGTTCTCATCCATTTGAGCAGTAGTAAGGGATATTGTTTTACAGAACAATAGAAGGAGCAATAGTTGGATGAGTCTAACCATTGCTTTAACATTAGACCTTGATTCATTCATTACTTTGATTTTATTTTTTTGCTTTATGTTCCAAAAACTTTGTTAGCAACGGTGACTAAGTGCAGTGAACCGTGATCTGAAATTAAATGAAGATTTCATTTATATTTCAGAATGTTGTGGGTACTAGGAACTATTACATTCAGTCGTGTCAAGAATTCCCATCATTTTTGGTTTGGAGCTTATATCTTGTAGGTTGTTATGGCTCATGAACAGAACAGTTTTGGCACACTGTATTTTTGCATATTGAAAATAGAAGTACAGTCCTCCCTCCACATTTGTGAGTTTGACTTTTGCAAATTTGATTGTTTGCAAGGCTCCTGGTTGTCTTCCCTCATTTTCCTCCTCCCATTCCGTTGCATTCTTCCCCCTATGTTTGTGAGGTTTCTGTTTAAAACAGACTTTTTTTTTTCCTTTTGGGTGAGCAACCCCCTCCCATGGAATTATATTTTCATAAATATATCCAGATATGGTGTATCACGTATTTAGCCTAATTTTTAATTATTCTTAATACATTGCACTCTGATTCAGCTCTCTTGCCACCAGCACCCTGATCTCAGCACCTGGTAAAGTGTACCCTCCACCCATACCTGTACTTAAGATCTGACCAAAAAGTTGGTCCCATAGTGTGCTTGCAAGATCAGCTGAAACAGCAAGTTCATGCTTGCCAATATTAATCAAATTAGAGTTGAGATCAAGAATCTTGGAAATATCAGTGGTTTCCAGATGGACCAGCAGGTGGGATTCAAAGAGAACAGAACAAGGATAGAATTAATTACAAACTGATGTGGTGCCTGGATGGAGGTTTCAGGTATGCATGAGCATTCTGAATAAACCTGGAGAATAAAATCAACAGTCCAAAATCTAGAGTTTGCTAAAACATACAGTAGGATATAATATGAAGAGTACCTGAGACCAGGGTCAGCCCTTACCATTAGGCAGAATGATGTGGTTGCCTCAAACTGTTCATTTTGGGTACTGTGACAACAAAGTGCTAGTTATTTAATTTATTTTTCTCATTATATTCTTTGAGTGGAGGAAGAAATATTGGTGGGTTTTTCTGCCTCAAATTTAATGGAATTAGGATATTATGGTTATGGCCCTTGACTTGGGAGGAAAAGAGATTTCATTTGTCTTGAGCACCAAAAACCATGGTAGGCTTTTTAGAAGACTTGCCAAATGATCAGTGCAGTCTCTCAGTTTGAAGAAAGGTCAGTGAGCAGCATATGTTGACGAAGAAGCTAGAATAATTGAACCCTGAAATGGTCTCATAAGAAACTTCGTTCTGATAATTATGCCTATCAGGTACTATTCAGTAATTTAAACCAGAATAAACTGCAGAACACAAAGGACTGGTATACACAGGGGTTTAATTTTTGATAACTAAATAGATGATTTGGATAAAAAAACTGGGTAGAAAATTGTAAATATATGTGTTGGTAATGAGAATGATGTTTAGAGTTCTTCCAAAAACTAATTCAAGGAACACAGTATCATATAAATGGCCCTTTGTGGCTAATTTTGCACTATGTTCTGCTTTTCCTGTGCTATGATTATTTATGGCAGTGTTCTTAATGACTATTTGGCAAATGAAGCAATTTAATTCAGTGAAAACAAGCAACTTTCATATTGCTATGATTTTGTTATCTTTGAGAATGCTCAGTTAGTAACAAAAGCTTCTTGAGTATAATGTAGGGATGGTGTAGTTTTGGTGGTGGTGTGGAGAATGGATCTCTGCATTTCTCTTGTAAATCAACCTTGAGTTTTCTGTTGCATTTGAAATACCATTGGTGTATTTGAAAACATAGAATATACACATAAATTGAAGCTTTTGTTAGTGATAGATTCCATGTTTATGCTTACTGTGACCACCCTGCAGTGAAAGGAATGGTTATATTTTCCACGACATTTGAAACAGCTTTAAGACCCCACATCTAAAACATAATTTCATCAATGCAAAGTAAGATGAGGAATGTCCTTTTTTTCCCCTTGTGGGACTGGGCATATCTCATACTGCAATTCAAAAGCCCCTTTTAAGAATTTTTGTGCTAGCTGTGAGATTATAAAATGTAATCATAAAGAAAGGCATATTTAGAAATGCAATGTTAATGTAATGTTCCTAATATAGATCAGGGATGGGGAAAATGCTGCCTGCAGGACACATGCAGCTGTCTAAGGCCATTTTTGTGTCCCCAGAGGGTCAAATTTTGCCATAGGATACCCCAAGAGCCCTCTAGGGGGTGTGGAGGACATTTCCACCACATATGGAGGCTTCTCCCTGCCAAGAATCAAAGAAAAAAAATTGGAAAGCATTTTTTCTTTTGCCCCAGAATGCCTTCAAAGGGTGTTGGGAGCATTTCCACCATGTTTTAAGCACACCCTGAGCCAATTTAGGCCCAAGAGAGACCTTTAAAAAAAAAAAAACATGAAGTGAACCAGAAGAAACTTCGCCTCACTTCCCCTCTTGTCCCCTAGAGAGCATATGGGGCAAAAAAGGGGGTTGCAGCGGCAAATGTGGCAGGGGGCAGCCCTGCAAAGTCTCCTAATGCAGCTTCCCAGACCCTTCCACAGTCCCCCCCCCGATATAAATGTGCACATATGTCTGAAATATGTATTTATTTTATTTTTGGGATTGTCTTGCCTTTTCCCTAATATTGGGACACAAGGTGCTTAACAATCATTAAAAAAAATACGAGTTAAAATACATGCAAAGAAACCAATAAAAACATATAAAAGATATTTTTAAAATGCAATCAAACAATCGATAGAATTACAGGAATTTTAAAATGCATTGAAAGACACAAGGTAGTGTAGCTTAGTGGTTTGAGTGCTGTACTAGGACTTTGGGAGACCAGAGTTTGAATCCCAACTTTGCTGTGGAAACTCACTGAGTGACCTTGGCCAAATCACACATTCTCAGATTCAGAGGAAGGCAAAGGCAAACCTCTTCTGAATAAATCTTGCCAAGAAAAAATTGTGATAGGTGCATCTTAGGTTTGTCATATGTTGGAAACAACATGAAGGCATACAACAACAACAACACAGATCAACAAAACAGCACACCATTACAATGCCATCACAGTCAATACCTAGAATAAAAAGTTTTCAGTCGAGAATGGAGGAACATTAAGGGAGGAGCCACCCTAGCTTTCCTAGGGAGAGAGTTCCAAAGCCTGGAAGAAGCCACAGAGAAGGCCTTCTCCCTTGCAGCCACTAAACATGCCTGGGAAGGTGGTGAGATTAAGGCAAAGGCCTTCTTCAGAGGTCTTAGAACCTGGAGTGGCTCATATAGGAATATGCAGTCCTTAAAGTAGCTTGAGTCTAAGCTGTATAGAGATTTATAGGTCATATTTAGCTCTTGGAATTGTGTCTGGCAACTGACTGGCAGCCAGCAGAGCTGTTGCAACGAAGGGTTGTATGCTCCCTGTTGCCAACCCCAGTTAACAATCTGGCTATTGCTTTTGGTGCCAAATGAAGTTTCTGAGCAATACAGTTTTCCAATACAGGCCCATGGAGAATGTGTTACAATAATCCAAACAGGATGTAACTAAAGCATCTTGTCTCTGTGGCCAGATCAGACATTTCCAGGAATGAACACAGCTGGTGCACAAGCTTTAACTATGGACAAGCTCTCCTGATCACCACTGAAACCTGGCTCTTTAGGTTTAAGTTGAATGCAGGGATAAATCCAGATTGCAAACCTGTGTCTTCAGGTGGAGTGTAACCCTATCCAGCACAGGCTGAATCCCTATTCTTGATCTGCCTTTGGACTGGACAGAAATACATTTGGCATCTCTACTTTAGCTCCAGTTGTTATCCATTCCACTATAGGTGACTCACATTGGTTCAGCTTCCTTGGATTTAGGTGAAAGGAAATGGGTGTAATTTGCATACTGCTGACAGCTGATCCCCAGGATCCAGACAGCATCTCCAAGCAGCTTCATAGAGATACTGAATAGCAAGGGGGACAAAACAGGAGCCTGAGGGACTCCACAAGTCAACAGCCAGGGAAGAACCCCCTACTACCACCTTTACAGTTGTCACCTGTGGTCCAGGTTGTAAAAAAAACAGAACAAAAACTAACCACTCGAAAAAAATCTCAATGGGATGTCGCTTTGCAGATGGAATGGTGACAGAAGTTGTTGTTTTTTTGCTGCTTACACTGTCACAGCACAGGCCTTCAAATAGTTTCTAGCCCATGTTTATGTGAATTCTTTCTGAATCTTCTGCCAGTGTTGTAATCTTCCTCTTACTCATTTTCCTGAAAAACTTGGGGACTGATCTGTTTGTTTGTTTGTTTATCTATCTGCCCCCTTTTCTACCAGATTGCAACCCAGGGCAGCTTCCAAAAAAGTTTAAAAATATTAAAGACAGTTAAAATGTTACAAATGTTAAAAACATATAAAATTATAAAAACTTGTAACACTTTTTTTAAAAAAAAGCTTAATAAATAAAAAGCTCCCCTACTCACTCATTAAAAGCCCACTTGAAAAGAAATGTTTTTGTCTGCCAGTAAAAGAAAGCAGGGAGGGGCTTTCTGTGGAATAGAGTTCCACAGGGTGGGAGCAGCCACTGAGAAGACTCTCTCTCATGTCCTCACCAGGTGAGCCTGGGACAGTAGCAGGACCATGAGAATGCCTTCCCCTGCAGATCTTTGGCAGGTTTGTACAGGGAGATACAGTCCTTCAAATAGTCTGGACCTGAGCTGTATAAAGCTTTATAGGTCATGACTAGCCCTTTGAATTGTGCTTGGAAATGGACAAGTAGCCAGTGAAGCTATTTTAACAAATTTTAACAAAGGAGTTATGTGCTCCCTGTAATTGACCCTAGTCAGCATTCTGGCTGCCACATTTTGAATCTGCTGATGTTTCCAAACAGTTTCTAAAGACAGCCCCATGTAGAGTACATTATAGTAGTCCAACTGAGATGTAATCAAGGCGTGTGTCAATGTAGCCAGATATGGCATCTCAAAGTATGGGCATAGCTGGCACACAATTTTTAATTGTGCAAATGCACTCCTAGCCACTGCTGAAACCTGGACATCCAGGCTTAGAGTTGAGTCCAGGAGAACACCGAGGCTGTGAGCCTGAGATTTCACGAGGAGTGTAACCTCATCCAGCATAGGCAAAAACCCTATTCCCTGATCTGCCTTTCGACTGACCAGGAGCATCTCTGACTTGTCTGGGTTAAACTTCAATTTCTTTGCCCTCATCCAGTCCATTACTGACAACAGACATTGGTTCAGTACCAAGACAGCTTCCGTGGAATCACATAGAAAAGAGAGGTAGAGTTTGGTGTTATCAGCATATTAGTGATACTGAACTCCAAAACTCCAGATGACCTCTCCTAGTGGTTTCATGTAGATGTTAAACAGCACGGGAGACAAAACAGAACGCTGAGGCACCCCCACAGGCCAACAGCCAGGGAGTTAAACTTGAGTCCCCTCAGCACTACCTTCTGATAGCCATGTTTAAATATTTGAAGGGATGCCATGTAGAGGAAGGAGAGGGCTTGTTTTCTGCTGCTCCAGAGACCAGGACAAGGAGCAATGGATTCAAGCTGCAGGAAAGGAGATTGCACTTGAACCTCAGGAAGAACTTCCTGACAGTCAGGGCTGTCCGGCAGTGGAATGTGCTGCCTCGGAGTGTAGTGGAGTCTCCTTCCTTGGAGGTTTTTAAGCAGAGGCTTGATGGCCATCTGTGGGGAGTGCTTTGAGGGTGTTCGTGCATGGCAGGGGGTTGGACTGGATGGCCTGTGTGGTCTCTTCCAACTCTACATTTCTATGATTCTATGAGTTGGTCCCCTCAGGAATGACCAGAACCACTGCATAACAGTGCACCCAAGTCCCATCCCAAAGAGTTGGCACAGAAGGATACCATGGATGATGGTATCAGAAGCCACTGAGAGGTCCAGCAAAACCAGTAGGAATGCACTTCCCGATCTAGTTCCCTGCATCTAGTTCTACCAAAGTGCAGGAATAAGTACTGGAAAGCACGTGTAATAAATCAGCAGAAAAAGGAGACTAGGCTGCACATGTTTATGGATAGTCTAAGTTTATTCTTTAAAGAAGAATATTTATTCTTTATTTTAAAGACTGAACTTGGACCATTCATAAACATGTGGGACCTGGTCTCCTTTTTTCTGTATCTACCAAGGCAACCAAAGCTGTCTCTGTCCCATAACCAGGCCTGAAGCCAGACTGAAATGGATCTAGATAATCAATTTTGTCCAGAAACCCTAGGAGCTGGCAGGCCACCACATGCTCCAGAACCTTCCCAATAATAGAATATTCGAGGCTGGCCAATAATTATTCAGATAATGTCACTTCTACAGAAACATGCTTTCTACACTTATGACTCCTGTTGTGCAGCAAATTCTAGGTAGATGTGGTGATTACTACCTAAAATACTTAAGGGAGGAAGGAAACCACAAATCACTTTAATTTTTGTGTAGCTGCTATAAAACCAAGGAGAGGAGTGGTAAGTGATCTTAATGAATAATTTTTGTTGTTGTTGTTGTTGTTGTTGTGTGCCTTCAAGTCATTTCTCACTTATGGTAACCCTAAAGCGAACCTATCGCAAGGTTGTCTTGGCAGAATTTGTTCCTCTGAGGCTGAGAGAGTGTGACTTGTCCAAGGTCAGCCAGTGAGTTTCCATGGCTGAGGATCCATTTGAACCCTGGTTTTCCAATGTCCTATGCAACACTCAAACCACTACACCATGATGTTACTGTTGAGTATATTTTAATGGCTGATTTACCTGTATCCACCAAAAGTAAATTTTATGTTCTAAAAATGTTATAAATATGCTATAAATATGTTACTGATTTTATTATTTGAGTATATGCTGGTTTGTGATGGAAATAAATCTTTTCTGTTCATCTCAATTGTTCCTCCACCCCATGGAAGCTCAGCAAGTCTAAACTTTACCTGCTAGTGAGTCATCCATGACAACAGAAGTATAGAAAGTGCCTCCATTGCCAGGTCACCATCATCCCTTGTAGCAAAGAACACAAGGATTAAAGTGTGTCTACCAACATGAGTGAGGCCAGACACCATTTGGCACGGACCACTGGTTGTTGTAATGGACATGTAATCCTTAGTAACTTTTGACAGAGCACCTTCAGTGGTCTGTTGACAAAGCACCTTCAATGGTCCATGATTCTGTGATTCTATGTTGAAGTCATCCAGCACAACAAACCAAGGGAACTCTAACAAAAATCTGGAGATCACCCTGACTAGCTCAGGCAGGGTGACTGTTGAGCAGTGGGCTGGGGACCATACCAACATAATCTCTAATCTGTCTCACGTACCTTCAAATAACGCACAGATACACATCCTGATAATACATGCATACACCTAGAATGCATTAACAGCTCAAAAATGTTCCTGAGAGTCATTAGGTAAGTTTTTCTGAACCATTTTTAGATTAATGTTGATTTGTAAAATGTTGATAACTGTGAAATTTAAAAATATACGCTGAAATATGTTAAAGGCTAGAATCTACAGTGGGGTTTTTTTCATCTCTGGATGGGATTTTTCTGTGTTTATTTTTCCTTCAGGTTAACAGCTGGATTTATAAATTTTAGCAAGGTTCCACAAGCACCTTCAGGAGATCTATGAAGAGAAGCCATAGATGAAATTCAGCTCTTCTTTTGGTGCTTCTTTAAAATATCTGGAGACATGCCCATGTATCTGCCTCTACAGAAGGATTTGGGGATATCTTTACTGTCACTCGTCTAGGGCAGACGTAGCTTCCTACAAGAGAAATGCATACTCAGCTTCAGACATTCCTAACAAGTGCAGGGAGAAGCCAATTTGCTCTGTTTCACTACTCTTGGGAACTGTAGTAGAGAGCCAGTGTCATGCCAGTGTTTTAAATATTTATTAAATTTATATCCTACCTTTCTTGCAAGATGAGATTCAAGGTGGCTTACAATAATCTAAAAGGTCAAGCTAAAACATTAGTTTACACAGGATTAAAAAGAATTAAGACTTTCTGTGCCTTTGGCCAAATCTAATTAGAGTATAATATGTGATATTCCTGTAGTCAAAAAGTGCTGCAAATCACCACATGCTTTGCTGTTATAAAGTTATGTTCTGTTGCCCTTTTATTTGAAATGAAAGTTATTAAAATAATTTTTAAAGAACTGCATAAAGTTATCCCAGAGTTTAACCTGGAGGCATATGATTCATCCATTGTGCTAAGTAGATCACTGTTTGAGATCTTGATAAAAGCTGCTGGAAGCTTCAAAGGTGAGGCATAAAGATTAAATATTAATTAAACAATAGAAATGGCTCAATCCATGGCAAGGTAATTAACAAGTTGCCTTAAAATTATTCATTTATTTTTTGTGAGTTACATTTATATAGCACTTTTCCTCCCGTAGGCTCAAAGTGGTATATGTAGCTTTTCTGTTGCCCACTGTCCCCATAACCCTATGAGATAGCTCATGCTGGATGAAAGTGATATGTTCACACACTCAGTTTCATGGTTTATTGGTGGCTTGAACCAGGATATCCCAAGAATAATCAAGTTGACTCTCAGAAGTTTACAGAAAAAGAGTTCTTCTCTCCCTTGCTTCCACTTATGTTCATGTCCTAAATGAAGTTTCTATCTGATAGGAGTTAATTTATTACAGGAAGGATTTTCCTTAGTTCATATTCCTTTGTTATAAGTATCTCCTATGTTTCTCGTCTGTAATCTCTATTGGGAGATTAAAGATCACATTGTCTTTTGAGTCCTTGAAATCTTGGAAGGACCGGATAATGACAGTGAATTCTGCATTTCCCTTTTAATTTGAAAAAACCGTATCACACATAGGATGCCATAAAATATATGACTACTACTGTTTCTTTCCTGGCATTTGTCCCTGCTTAAAAAGCATAGATTTAGGCCTGGGGAAAGTGAATCCTCCTCAGTGATTATTTCAATCTGTGCATATTGAGGTAAGTTTTAAGAATTTTCTATCTTACAGTTGAAATGGAAGGTGACTGAAACTGTTTTCTTTTACTGGAAAAGGACAGCTTTGCTGCCACTTCAAAAAGTGGCTTGGCTGCTCCAAGCTCATAATGTGTTCCTAGTGTGGAATATCCTTGGGAACAACAGTACACTTCACATGATGTAGTCTCATTCTTATTCTATTTTTAAAATATTTATATCTCTGCTTCAGTATCATAAGATCTCAGGGATCTATGAATATTGTCATGACTCTTGTCTTCAACAACCCCTCAAAATTTGTGCTCTCCAACAACCTCAACATTTTGGGTTGTACTACCATAAAAATAAAATCTAATGTGTTTTTTTTTAAAAAAAAAAAATCAGGATAGCGTAACAATAAAATCGTTCTAACACATATAAACAATGTAACACAGTAAGAAATAATTTAAGCTAGCTAAAAGCATATTAAACAATTAAACAAACTGAAACAAGACAAAATAAGTCAAAACAACATGAAAACATAAATGATCTGCAGAAGCTCAGTTAGGCCTCGGAACTTCACTAATGACCATGCTTTTACTTGGCTCCAGAATGACACTAGCTTGGCACCAATGAAATCTTTAAGGGGAGAGTATTTCACATCTGGAGTGCTACTGCTGAGAAGGCCCTCTCCAGTGACCTGCTACAATACATAATCCTCACTGGTGCGACACAGAAGAGAATTCTTCTCCTATGAATCTTAGTCCTTGGGCAGATGTGCATTGGAGTGTACAGCAGGGGCTGCTTCAGTTGTGGGCTATGGGTATATTCAGTGGGATCTATTCCCATTGTTAATAACTGAGGCAGCCATCAGCTCCCCTTGTTGAGTTGTTGTTCAATGGAATATATCCCCATTGATATATTGAATATATCCCATGGATATATTCAGTGGGATATATTCCTATTGTCCACAGCTGAGGCAGCCGTCAACTCCCCTTGCCCCTGCCCATGCATATCTGTCCAAGGACAAAGTTCCACAGGAGGAGATTTCGCTTCTTTGCCACACCAGTGATGATTATGTACTGATCATGTACTCAGTGAGAGTGATGTTAGCAGGGCCTGAGGAGGAGAAAATGAAGCCTTCTAATTGTTGTTGGATTGCAAACTCCAGCATTCCTAGCCAGACTGATAAGGCATACACGGAGTTGCAGTCCAACCACATCTGGAAGGTACATGACCCATTCCTCATCTTAGGGTGAAATCCAAATTTTAGTTCTAACTAGAATGGACACATTGAATCAATGGAACTTACAAAAGTGTTGACTTGCCAGATTCCCACAGATTCAGTGGGTCTGTTGTTTGTTGTAGCAAGTAGTCTGAATGAATAAAAGACGCATCTTTTCATCTATGGCCCTTTCCACATGCAGAGGAAAAAACGGCCGAAAACACGCTAGGACGGACCTTACCTGCATCCAGGTAAGTCCGTCGCCGCATGGAGCAGCGCGTTTTCGCTGCTCCACACTCGTTGGCGTCCTGCAGCATTCTGCAGCGCCCGAAATGGCGGCTGCCAGCTGGCAGAGGCTCTCCACCAACCGGAGAAGCTCGCCAACCGGAAAGCCTGCCCCTGGCAGATCTGCAAGCACGCCCTTGCGCGTGCCTGCAAATCCACACCGGGTGCTGCGACGCAACTGCACGCCTCGTGCCTTTTAAAAACCACATGAAAAGTGGTTTTCAAAAAGCATGCGGTGGCGCCACCTCCGGTCGCCCTAGCGCAGATTGGGGTGTGGAATTACACAAAAGTAGTCCGCCGCAATCCATTTTACGGTGTAGATGACCTCTGTCGGAGGTCGTGCTACACCGTTTTAATACCCCCATGTGGAGAGGACCATTGTTGAGAAAAAATGATGCTGGTGTTCTGTTTTATTCTTATCACATAATTTTTAAGGAAGAACTGACCTGAAAGTTTGTTGAAAAGGTATACGTCAAATATATTCAGAATCAAACAATGAACAAAACAGATCTACAAATGCAAATACATTTAAAATTATGATGCAGTTTTTAAAAAAGGATTTGCTGTTTCATCTTTGTGTTAAAATTAACACAAAGCAAGTAAGCAGCAGTAAATATCTAGCAACATGCATGGAAATAAGAGAGGATATTAGATTTGGCTGTATCACTGTACTCACCCATGAGACAATAGAGAGAATTGACCCAAACAGAGAAATAATCAACAAAGAAAAGACTGCTCAGTTTTTTGTTGTTGCTGCGTGCCTTCAAGCTATTTCCAATTTATGGCATCCTTAAGGCGACCTTGTCACAGGGTTTTATTGGCAAGATATGTTCAGATGGGGATTGCTATGGCATTCCTATAAGGCTGAGAAAATATGACTTGCCCAAGGTCACTCATTGGGTTTCTGTGGCTGAGCAGGGATTCAAATCCTGGTTTCCAGAACCATAGTGTAGTTTTCAAACCATCACACCACACCAGCTATCTTATACCAGGCTGACTTTCTTACAGTAGGCTGGCTCTAAATCTAGTCTTACAGTTCACATCAAAGTTTCAAGGAGAGGTTGCAGGGGGAGGGAGTTAATGTTAAGGAATTTGTGAATGCTATGAAGCAATTAGTGGAAAGAAATTGATTTGGTAGAATCAGAAAGTTCTTTTATTATCAGCCTACAAAATTGGCTATTTCGTGTAGTTTTGTAACAATCAAAAAGCATTTCTTTGAGAGTAAGGATTTAAAGAAAATCAAAGAAACTTTGGTGCATGCATGTACAAAGCCACTAACTTTATGCACTTGGGCTTATAAGTGCTTATGCTTAGATTTTCCAAAATTCTTGTTTTAGCTTGCAAGCATTGGTGGAATTGGTGGAAACACCATTTTGTACTGCTGTGTTATCAGGAGCTCAATGTATTCATATTCCAGATCAGTTAATTATAAGCTGCAGTGACATCACATAATCAGATATTTTTGGGAGACAGCAGTGAACCAGTGTCCCAGCATGCTATTCTGCTACTGCCTCAGTTCAGATGAGGAGGAAAATCCAAGTCTAAACTGCTCATTCGAAATTACTCATGCAGTTTGAGTATGAGTTAACTGATGATGTTAACAAAATGCCCTTGTCCAATTCTAATTTGTGTGATTACCTTCAGCCTCCCTCAGTTCCCTCTGTAATTTAGATTAGATATGGCATTCTTTGCTTTTGTGTTAAGCCTTTGGCTAGTAGTAAACAGACCTGTTTTTCAGTTCTGATAAAGGGAATCTCATTCCTTTCAGGGAAATACTGATTATTTGGCTGAGGCAAAAAAGTAGTCCAAGATCCATCCTGAAGATAGTTTGTCAGGCTCTTTGAGGTCTTTGTGATGAAAAGCCCTGTAAAAGCGTGAGGCTGCTTTTGATTAACTTTTATCATTCTGCAGTATGCTCACAGCAGTTTAGGTGAAGTCTCTCATTTTCTTTCTGAAAACATTAAAAATAAAAAAATCTTATTACACAAAAGTGTTGTAACTTTAATTTTCAAACTAGATGTATGTGTCCTACACTAGCTAGAAGATTAGTTGTCTGAAAACACACAAACTTTGGGGGTAAAATCTGCTTGCAATCATTAAGGGCAATCATATTATCTTGTTTCTTTGTCCAGTTATGTCTATCTTTTCAATGTAAGTCTATATTCTTTTCTTTAAGAATAAAATAGGACTTTGTCTGAAGGGAGTACTACATCCTAATCAAAATGTCACTGAATAGAGTTCTGTTATTATTTACCCAAAGCCCTTTCTCAGATTAATCTCCAGGTAACATAGGAAATACAAAGCTAAATCCAGTTGTGTTAGTCCCCTTTAGAGCAGCCAGATTGAATGTGTTGTTGTTGTTGTTGTTGTGTGCCTTCAAGTTGTTTCCAACTTAATGGCAACCCTGAAGTGACCCTATCATGGGGTTTTCTTGGCAAGATTCGTTCAGAGGGGGTTTGACCTTGCCTTCCTCTGAGGCTGAGAGAATGTGACTTGCCCAAGTTCACCCAGTGTATTGCCATGGCTGACCAGGCATTTGAACCCTGGTCTCTGGAGTCCTAGTCCAACATTCAAACCCTTACATGAAGCTGGCTCACTCAATGTATGGTACTTGTTACGTCAAAAGTTATGTTTGTCCAGTTGATTAAACATACTGTAAACTGTTTAGAGAGCACTTAGCTGATAAGCGGCATAGAAAAGCACATGCTGTTGCTATTGCTATTGCTAAATAGGTCTACTTTACTTGAAATTAACAGTTGAATTTAGCCTATGATTTTTACTTCCATTTTCTGTGTTGAAAAAGCATTGGAATAAAGTCAGGTCAGTGCCAGAGACAAGTGTTAACGAATTCTCTTTAGAAGGGAATTCTCAACTGCTGCTGTATTTCAATGTGTCTTTGTGTATGGTATCTTTTACCCAAATAGCATTGCTAATCCAATCAAGTCTGAAAATGTTTTGTATCCTCCTTTACTATCTTAAAAACAAACTGTGGAATAGTGTTCGCTGCCATGCCTGTGATCACAAAATTGATCTTCCCATCTTAAAAACATTTTTAACCACCATTGCAACTTCACAACTGATAGTTTTACAGACTTAGATATTCCTTAAAAGTAATGCTTGACTGAATTGGTGCAACTTCACATTCTTAAAATATATTTCAGAATCATATATATTTCTGAAATATTTCATAGAAAGCTCTGGAATTACCATTCCATTTATTCTTCCATATACAGTCATCCCTCCACATTCTCTAGGGTTAGGGGCACAGGACCCCCATGAAAGTGGAAAAAACCTGAATAACCCTTGGCCCTCCCGAACCAAATTTAACACACAAAAAATTATGATCACCATATTCAAACCACTGTAGATTCCTTTGAGGCATCAGGATTCCTTCACAAGGCAGAAGTGGGTGGCTGGTGGGGCTTACTGCCACCTCCAGTGCTGACCCACAGCATTTTAATAGGGACTTACAAGCCTCATTCGCAGTTTTTCAGCCCCTGTTAAAAATGTCCTAGGGAGGCAGCAGAGGTGAAAGCAAATAATCTGTGAATAATCAAATACGGAAAAGTAAAACCTGCAAATGTGGAGGGCTCACTGTATACAGGTTTTGCTATATGTTGGAGCCAGTGACTTGGATAAAACCCTGTCTGGATTAACTGAAAGACTGTCTCTCCTTATGTACCAATAGGCTACATGCATTTTTGTGGCCCCAAGGGGTAAAAAAAAATGGTCCAAAATGCCCCCAAATTATTGCTGCAGGTGTGGAGGTCATTTACATTGTGTTTGGGTTCTACAGGGGCATGAAAATGTGCACATTTTTAAAATGCCCCAAAATGCATCCAAGGGGGGCCTGGGAGGCATTTTCACCACAATTTTAAAGGACTCCTGCCCCAATTTAAGCCCCAAAGAAACATTTTCTGAAACAGGAAATGAATGGAAGTGACTTCTGCTCACTTCTTGTTGTTAAAAAAAGGGCCTTTCTTGAGCTTAAAATCACCCAGGAAGCTCCAAAAGCATGGTGAAAGATGTCCCATAGGCATTTTGCAACAAAATAAGATTTTGATTTTTTTGCCAAGTGTGAATGTTTTTAATGACGGTTGGCCCTCCACATTTGCTAGGGTTAGGGGTGCAGGACCCTTGCAGAAATGGAAAAATTGCAAATATTTAAAATGTTGGGGGGGGGAGAGGAGGCTGAGGCATTGTGGGAAGACCAGGCACCCAGGGTCCAAACCAGGTCAGGGAAAGGAGAGGGAAGGGGAGTGGGTCAGTGTGGTGGCTTGTACTTCATCTCTCACCCATCTTCTTCCTTTGGTGCTGAGGGGCATTGGGACAGGGTTTACGATGCTGAGAATTCAGGCTGTGAGCCATCCTTAGCTGACCAGGCAATGGCTGGTGGAGGAGGAGGAGGACCAGGGGTGAGTTTTTAGAGAACTGTGCACCCTGATCAGAGCCACCAAGAGGGAAGTTTCCCTTGGAAAAGAAGCGCCTGAGGTGACAGAGACAGGGTCTGAAGAAACCCACAAATAATTAAATCTATGAAAGTCAAACCTGCAAGTATGAAGGGCCAGCTGTATTTTATGCTATGCATATTCCATTGTTTTAATGTGCTTTTAATTGTGTTTAAAATTTTATTGTTCAGGTTTTTCCTGATTCTTTTTGCAAGCTGCCTTGGGTACCACTCTGAGAGAAAGGTGACTTATTAGATAGATAGATAGATAGATAGATAGATAGATAGATAGATAGATAGATAGTAGACAGATAGATAGATAGAAGGGCAAAAGTGCATTACATAATCGTGTGTGTGTGTGTGTGATAAGCACCTGACTATTCATGTTTTTTTTAGGACTCACGTGACCTTAATTCTACATGTTTGCTCAGAATTATGTCCTGCTAATTTAGTTGGAACTACTTCAAACTAAAGTAGCTTTGGATTGAAATCTTAATGGGTAATGTGGCCTTGGATTTGAGAAACATTTTCCAAAATATCTGATCACTGATTCACTATGGGCAAATCACTCAGTTTGGATCTGTCATATGTTGAATTGAGCAACTCAAAAGAATTAAGACAAATAACAAATGTCTTGAGGAGTAGGACTTGAAGAGGACTAGAAAATGATTTTTGTCACACGAAGGTATCTTTCAGGAAAGTAAACCTGACTTCTTCAAGGGTGATGTCTGTGGTTACATTACTATGGCAGGAATGATAGGACAAATCTATGAAATATGAGAAGAAGAATAAGGTAATTGAATGTGAATTGGGCCGCGACAAGACTATGCTGTGGTGAGTTGAAGGGCTTTTTAAGGGGAAAGTTCCTGACTATTGCTTAGGACCAGTAGCTTGCTACTACTTTGCTAACCAACAACTCCAATGCCACCTTTCAGATTTCTCACATCCTTTTTCAGTCTCTACAATCATACATCAAACAATGGAGAAAGTGGGTTTCTTTTTGTCATTTCTCATCTTACACATCAGGGACCTTAATGTTGATTAACTATATGAAGAAGCATTATGTATTTTGAGTTTAAGGAAGGGGTATTCTTGTGTGCATGTTGAATGAAATCACGCAACAATGAGTGCATCTGCTACTTGCATTCCTCATACTTGAAAGTCCTTCAGTGTATTCAAAACACCCATTGAGATATAATGCCAAATAACTTGGAGCATATCTTCAGACTCCACTAGCCCACCTGCTTTTATGCATTGCAGGTATAGCACTGCAAAGAAATGCGAGCATGCTATTTAAATAGTTTTGCAGTATGCTATGAGGAAATCCTGACTTGTTTTGAGGTTCTACATACAGAGAAAAGGAAAACCCTTAATATTGTCTGCTGTCTGTTAAAAAGTACAATAATAATTGTGGAGATTGCATTTATTTATTCATACATATGTACGTACATAGGTACATATTTTTGGCCCAAGGCTTGCATAGCTTCATATATAGGAAAAAAATATATTTGGTGAGAGTTCATTTGTTTGGCCTGAGTTTGTACATATGTAGTATTTTAGAAAGTGGTGACTTTCATCCTGATGATATGACAGGGGGGCGGAATATAGTTGCAAGGACATTTTGTCACTTATAAGTGAGCAGCTATTATCAATTCACAGTCAGAGTTTAAATATCAAACCAGAAATGTGGCTCGTATTTAGAACATTTATTTAAAATGTTCTGATAGATTTATGTGCCTTTCAAAATGTACCATGCAAAACCTCATCAGATAAAATTCTTTAAAAAACCCTGCTTACTAATTTTTTTGAGTTTTTGAATTACCATATTAATTTTGAGTCATGATTATTTAAAATCCCCTTGTAGTCTAGTATTTCTCATTTTTCTGAAGCTGGAATTACATAGCATGGAGAGGAGCCATCACCAGCTAATAAAGAAGTACAAAGTGACTTCATCACACAAGAAAATCAATTTGACCTCATTTTGTGAGTACGTATTCTTCAACTGCGTATCCAAGGACAGGATGGGAACATGCTTGTTTACATAGAAAAACAAAAAATAACCTTTCATGTTCAGTACCAATGTAACATTTTGAATTATTTAAACTTTTATTTACAGTTAGCATACTTCACCACTGTATTGTCTTATGCCAAGAAAAGGAAACATTGCCCTTCAGATGTTGTTAGATCCCAACTCCTTTGATCTTCTTGGGATTATGGGTATTGTAGTTCATTGATATATGTAGGGCCACCAGATCCCCACTACAGGTAGATCAGGATATTATACTGTAAGGGATACACATACTATATCATAGATAATACATTGCAATTCGTAGTTTTAATTTGCCAGGTTAATTTATATTTGTGGCAATTACAGTTGTGAGTTTTGCTGACAGTAGACAAGCATCCTAATCATCATTAAAATATCTATTTTATTAGTTCTAACTCGTTGGGGTCTTAGATTGGCATGTGATCTTTATTGTTTTGACATTGCAGTTAATCACACATTTATATTTGAATGGCTAACTTTTCAAGAGGGAAAATCCTTTATTCCAGCACTTTTTCTGCCTGCAAGATATATTGTTTTGGCACCAAGTTAAATCAGTCTGAGCAAACAAAACACACACACACGCGCGTGCACACACCCTGCTTCGTTTATGCAGAAACTTGTATGTTGGACTGATTTGTGACCATGTGATGTTCTGAGTAAAAGAGTTGAATTCTGTAGGGGGGGAAAAAACCCTCTTCACTTCATGTGCCTAGTGAATTGTTCAGTTAACATTTCATCAAATTAAAAAAGGTAAACAAGATTAACTGTTTACTTGAAGTGAGCCGAAGTCTGGATGTTTTTCAGAAGAAGAACACAATGTACTGTTGTATCTTGTTTCCAGAGTGGTGTTTATCATAATTCCTTGTGCTGTGGTTGGTAGAGTGCTGGAAAGGCACTCCGCCCGCTGGTGGCTCATTCGTGCTCCCTCTCGCTCACTCCCCCTCTCCCATTGAGGCCTCACTACAGGATTGTGAGGCTGCGCGAGCTGTCCTGTGTCAGCTTTGCTGCCTGTCATGAGCCGACATTGACCTAGAATAAAATAACAGAGGCCATTTCCTGGAATTCTCGATGGGCTGCTGAGAAGAGCTACCATAACTTTTGTAAACAGTCTCCTCACTTAGACACAAAACACTCTCACTCATAGGCATGCACCTATGAAACAGAGTCAGCACAATTGCTGAGAAGTAAAAATAATTGAAGTTTGTTTGGAGAGAAGGAGGTGGGAAAGAGAAGAACTGACATTAGAAACCAGAAGAGTGAATGGTCTTTTTGCCAAATGAGACTCCCCAGTAAATCCCTTCTTATGTTTTCCCCTTCTGTTTGCTCTGTAGCTTATTTTTCTAAACAATGCAGTATATTTTTAGTTCTGTTTCAGTAGGATGGTGTTACATGGAACAGTAAAAAGAACATCGTCCCCAAAGTAAGCACAATTCCACATTCGGCTCTGCTGTATTTCATTTGCTCTGCACACTCAATGAAGATATGGTGTTTTGTTTGTTTGCTTCATGTTACTAAGATGATTTTTGGAGTGCTCCTTCAGTTTTCAGATTTCATGATACGTTTACTAATTGTTTAAGCATTCCATTCATAGTTTTCTGAGGGTCACTGAATAAATACTAAGAATTTTATGTATGTCTCTTCTTGTATATTCTTTCTGATTATTTGAGGTGAAATCTTTTGCTGGGGATAAAATAAGTTATATTAGTTGAATTTTATTTGCATTCTCATTTTTTAAATGATTTTCTTAGGAAAAAACATCTTAGGAAAGAACTGATCCTTTTTTAAGTTTTTCAAAAATTTATGTGGGCTGGAATTTTTCCACCTGAAGGTGTTTAATGATCCTGCTTGTATAGATAAGCACAGGTCTACTTCTTGCACTGGCTGGCAAAGGTGGATTTGAACAGAGTTACTGCTTTGCGCTACTGTGGCATCATTGTTCTCCCTTTTCCAGCCATTTTGGCAGAGAGCATCCAGTTCTGTCCAGGCTGAGAGAGACTCCTGTCCCACAGAAAAATACAGTAGTCCTATAGTCATATAAAAAGGATGAAGGAAGAGGAAGGGAAAAAAATAAATAAATGTGGTAGCACCTTTAAGATCAACTGGTTTTTATGTTTGCATGAGCTTTTGTGGACATAAACCCACTTCTTCAAATGCATTACAAGGTGACGATAAATGCTGGGGTATAAAGCGTATTTACCTGTAATTACTATAGCTGCATGTTTATCTAACATTTCTTGATTGGAAAGTGAGATATAGATCTTAATGTATCTTTTGGCTTATAGTGTCATAGAATGCTCTAGGACTGTTTATTTGTAGGGTACAGGATGCTTGTCAAGTAAGAAGCAACACCTTGCATTTGTAATCTGGAATAGGGTACTATTGTAGGAACCAGAAATATTTTCTGGTTTGGTATCTGGTCACTGCCCAGGTCCTTCTGATTGAGGTACAATCCACATCTTGTGGCAGTGCATGGGAAATGTGATATACAGAAGATCTTCTCCCTGGTGCTGCTCCCTTGGAGGGGCCAAGGTCCTTCTGATAAAAGCATTTGTAATCTGGAGTAGGATGCTGTTGTAGGTACCAGGCATATCTTCTGGTTTAGCAGTTATCTCTTTTCATTTAGATTGCTGTAGACCATAACCAGCCTGCAGCATCCTGATTTATATTTGCAAGCTCAGTTATCAGGATAAAAATCATGCACAAACACACTGTTGACTAAAATACGGCCATAACTTTATTGGTAGTAGCTGTTAGAAGCTTGGTGCTTCATAGGGTATCATTCCGTCAGGAGCCATTGCCTACTGACTAATGAGGTCCCTCATTCCAGCCTGTCTACTAAGGAAGCTATAGGATGGCAAAATAAGGGCTTTCACATGGGTATAAACAACAGCATGGATCCCCATACTGCCTGGGTGTGAAGCCTGCTGTGACAGATCCCTAAGTTGGACTTGCTCATGACAGCCTTATCCCTGAATAGGGACTGTTACCTTAAAAGGTGTGGGACTTTGGGGTCCACTTGCAATGCCAGCGTCTCCTTGGAATTTGGGGAATTATAACTCAGAGGTAGCCTATGAGAGGAGGATAATGGCAGAATCTTTTCACCTATGTATACCAGTACTAACTGTAGAGAGGACTCCAGTTAAAAGTTAAACAGGGTATTGTATTTGGAATTTAAAAATACGAGAAATCAGACACTCTCAAGAACCATACAGGGCCATCAGAAAATGAGGCAAGAAAGGTTGGATAGAAAGAAATTGGCTGGAAAGGGTGACAGTTACTAATCCTGAAGCAGAAGATCCAAGCGGGCTGGGTCAGACAGCACATCTGAGGGTAGCATGAACAAAGAGTGGTCTGGGTGGCATGTGTTATGCCCAAGAACTACAGTTTGCTCAGGCTGGAGCTGGGGTTTAAATACCCTATTTCCTGCTCTGAAAGAAAGTACATGGACAAAGTAGTAATTGCTTTCCCATGAGGTTGACAGAGGAGTCTGGAATGGGCTGATTGTCTTAAATTTAGGTGACAAAACATTGATGGAAGTCCTGACAATCTCTTAATGTTTTGGTCAGTTAATGCGAATAGGGAAGGTCTCTATAGGAGATGATCACAATAGAGTCCTTGATTGCTTCACCTGGGCAGTTTCATTTGTATTGTTTTTGGGAGTGCTCACAACTTACAGTTTGTGAGAGGATTATTCCAAGCTTTTCCCCCAATCCTCTCTGAACTTATGACCTGATCATGTATGAGGTCATCCTGACCTGCCCTATGCTTACAGCCAGTTCACTTTCAAACATGTGTTCCAGCCGAGAAATATGTCCAATTATGAAAATAGCACATCCCACAGACTAGGGGTGTATGGTATAGTAACAGGATAAAATCACAATCACATAAAAAATCAACTTCCAGATGTAGAAGGGCAGAAGCCAAAGGTTAAAGTCACATTGGTGGACATATGGATACTTTTTATGTCTAAAATGTATTCCATATAAAATAATAAATCTCTCCGTTTTCACTCCACACCTGATAAAACCAAGAACTGAAGCCACATGCCTTTACTTAATCAATTTGATTGCATCCAGCTCCTACAAGCAGGACAATTTAGGTCTTTGTCCATGTGCATCCTATTCATTAGCCTAGACACCATGCTATTTGCCTGACTTTCTATTCTTAAGGGCATAGAAATATCAAAAAGAGTCAAAGAAATCTTATTAAGACTTGCCTGCACAAGTTTGGTAAGCAGATTAATTAACCCAGGTTTGGGGTGAGAGTTTAATGCTACTTAATTAAAATCTACCTAAGACCCCACATTTTTCCTTTTATTCAGTTTGATTAGGTTCGCCTTAAATTGACTTTTCACCCACAAGGTTGTCATCAGTTTCAGGATCTTGGGAGCCCTCAATTAAGACATTTCTGTAGGCCCCATTTATGTCTTAGAGGTAAGACTTGCAAAGTAACAATTCTCTAATGCTGTTTCTGACCTTTGATGGATAATTCATGTAAACTGAGACTGTGGACATTGTTGGGGTAATCTTATTGGACCTGAGAAATAACTCTGGCCCCAGAAAAGGTTAAACTTGTTGGTCTGGAGAAACAGTTAATCTTCAGGAATCTAGTGCTTCCTGAATACTGCAAGGAAAATCTATCCATTATTTACATTCTTCAGACTTGCAGCGCATTATTTCAGTGCAGATATGTCAGTGGTTGATAGCTAGAAACCTAGATTAATATTCCTGTTGTGCTCCTGTTCTTATTATGTATTGCATTTCCTAGCAACTGATATACCATATTGCTTCTAGTATTTGAGATGATATATAGTTATCCTAGTAGCCACTGATGGCCCTCACCACCATGAATCTGTCTAGTTCCTTTTTAAAGCTGTCCAAGTTGGCAGCCATCACTACATCTTGAGTCACTCTATGTGTCTCAATGCTAAATATATGTCATGTGAAGAACCCTGGACTCCTATATGATAACATCTCAAGGCAGAGTATGGACAAAAGAGAAGAAATTAACATTATTTTTTCAAACAAATTTAAAAAATAAAGAGCAATTTCAGACAACTCTAAATTGTCTAAAACATATAAAACAATTTAAACTTCAAGCCAGGGTCCTTAGACCCTAGCCCCAAATTGAAGTTAATATTGGTGCCAAACAGGCCTCAGGAGAAATGTGTGCCACAACTGGGGTGTAGACCTGGCAATTCAGTTAACTGTCTTGTGTTACTGTTTGGAAAACTTGGCAACCCTAGGTGGGATGCAGAGTAGGGCCCCCTCAGCAGATCTCACTGTTTAGGTAGATAATGTTGATGCAGAATAGAGATTTAAAGGCCCAGAATAAAAGAGGGGGAACTGGGGAAACCTCTGTTTTTGCCTGGGTTTTTTTTTCTGAAGTTTTACTTTTCTGGAAAATTTGGGGGAAACATGGATTATGGAATAATATTTTTAAATGATGAATGAAATGTTTAAGACAAGGAGTTTTTTTTTTTATTTTAGTCCCCTCTTCCCAAATTATATCTAAAAACTAGGTGGCAGCAAGACTTTGATGTAAAATCATTTGCAGAAGTGCTATTAAAGTGATGGTCCATAGACCAATACTGCTACATGAGCCATCAGCTTACAATCCACACCAAGTTTCCAGGAAAGAGGTAGGGAGAATAGTTGCAGCCAGTTGGCCCAAGTGTGGAATTGTTCCTGGACATATTAGAGGGGAAAAAGCCAGTTCCCCACGTCAGATAGACTGAGAAGCACAGATGTACAGTATCAGATCATTGTAATTCCTAGTCCTTATTTCCTTTTCTCAGTTATATTTATGGGGAAAAGTGCTTTATTCCATGCCTTCCAAGATTTCACAGATGAAAAACAGAAGAAGCTACGTCAGAGTGTAGTCAAGATGGCAAAGTTATTAATGAGGAAGAAAAGATAAGTCATGAGAGACTACAGCAGTTTGTTTTTGCCAGATCTACAGGGAAGGGCAACACTCTGCCCTTTCCCCTCTTTTTCCTTCTGTTAAGTGTAGACCACTTTTGCACTTTGGATTCACTTTGTAGCAATTGAAATGAGCCAGGAAGAAGGGGAAAACTGGCAGGAGGAGAGAGAAAGTAAGACATTTAAGTGGAATGTCCCTGCCAAATGGGGGCAGTTAGAGTCTATGTTCTATCTCTTTGTTCTGTGGAGGACTAGAGAAAACCAAATAAGGATCTTTGTTTTACTAATGATGGTTTCTTCTGTTTTTGCTGGGGTTTTTGAAGTGTTATCAACTAGCAAAAACCAAAGAAGTTCCTTACAGCTCATGTTCCTTATAGCTTATGGACTCTTATTTGTAAAAACAAAAATAATAAAATTTAAAATAAATTTAAAATAAAATTTAAAATAAATCTTGCCAGGAGCACTGCTGCATGTGTGAGGGTACCGAATGACTGTTGGACACCTGGATGGTTCTCTGGTGTATGTAGGAAAAACTGTCTTTCCTCCCATCATGCGTGGTGGGATCTGAGCAAGGGATGGAAACTGCTGTTATCAAATCACAACTTTACTGAACTCTGGATTTCTTTATTGTTTTCTATGAGCAGCTTTTATTTCAGTCATGGGAAAGAAAAGAAAAGCATCTAGGATAGCAGTGAGCAGCAATCCAAAGGCTGCAGGCTGGATATGTCCCTCCTGGAAGGTCCAGTTCTCACACCTACCCTCACTCCCTCGCTCAATTTTTCTTTTACTCTAGATGTATCCCATTTATCCCTGCAATTTTTTTGTTGTTGTTTTATTTTATATCTTACCTTCTCCCAACATGGGACTCAAGGTGAATTAATTAAATTAAATTAAATTAAATTAAATTAAATTATACAAGATACAAGTAAAAAATAAAAAAGTTAAACATCAGAAGGTAAGTTATTATATTTTTAAAAATACATTAAAACAGTATAAAAGCATTTAAAAATATAACAATGAGGCAAAAGTAAAGCACATATATCCCATTCAGAGATTCTTTGGTCCAACCAGTTAATCACCAAATACTTGTTTGAATAGGAAGGGTTTCATCTGCTAGTGGAAGAAGAGCAGAGAGGGACTAGCCTAGCCTCTTGTGGAATAGAATTCCAACGGCTGGGGGCAACCACTGAGAAGGTCTTCTCACAAGCCAGGTCCATGACAGTGCTGGAGCTGGGGGAAAAATTCCCTCAAGGATCTTAAGACTCTAGCTACAAGGTTATTTTCAATTCAAAGTGCTGCTTATGACCTATGAAGTCAGAAAGACTTCCCTACATAAATTTTAAAGTCCTCAGGAGAGAGTGTTCTCTTGGCCCCCAACCACCTTCATGGGTACAGTTGGTAAAAGCATAGGAGAAAGCTTTTTTGATGGCCCCTCCCAAGCTGTAGAACTATCTGCCATGGGGGACTAAGGTTGGCCCCCTTCCAGCTCTCCTTCCACTGGCAGGTAATGACTTTTTTATTTGAATAGGCATTTGGCAATTAAGTCACCATGCAGAAAGGTTAATAAGATGCATGTTGTAACATTTTCTTTGTTGTCATGTTTTTAAATGACATTAAGTTGTATTAAAGTGCTTAATATAGTAGTTTATTTCATTGTGTGTTTTTAAAAAATATTGTAAGCTTTTAATTCATGGATCTTGTTTCAATTCATGATGTAAACTGCCCTGGATTCTATTTGGGAGAAAGACAGAATACTAAAGAAGTGGATACAGTGGTTGGTGCTATCAAAAGTTGCTGAGAGGTCCAGCAGAACCAACAAGAACACACTGCTCTTCTCCAGTTCCTGGCGTAGGTCATTCACTGAGATGACCAGTGTTGTTTCTGTTCCATAACCATACCTAAAACCATCTTGAAATAGGTCTAAGTCTGTTTCACTGAGGATTTTCCGGAGCTGGGAGGCTGCCATGCCGTTTAGAACTTTGCCCATGTGAGGGATGTTGGAGATCAGCTAGTACTTCTCCAGTATTGTGGAATTCAGAAGCATCTTTTTTTAGTAATGGTCTCATCACAGACTCTTTCTGGTAGGATCGAGACCTTGTTGTGCTGTAGCAAGATATTCACCACTCCTCTTATTCACTCCCCATTGCCATACTTTTATGAGCCAGGAATGGCATAGGTCTGGTACACATGTGGTGGCTTTTACTTCTCCATGAATCCTGTCTATACCCTCAGGCAGCTCAAATTGAAATGCATGCAGTAACCCAGGACAAGAAAGACCCAAGGTTACATCCAGTGGTCATGTTATCAACTGCAGCATCAAAGACAAAGGGGTCTGAATGGTTTTGTCTGCAGGGCTATTGTACAGATTCTTCATGCTGGGCTGTTAAGCATTTAGCATTCTCTTTGTCAGGCAGAGTGTAGAAGGCTCCTAATCACTCAACACAGCTCCATTGAACACAATGGTGGCAGAGGAGTTTGATTGCTTTACCGTCACCATTGCCATGGCCTAAGTGTTCCAGTGGGCTCTAGCCTGTGTTCAGTTGGACCTGCTCAAAGTCATGCACCATCAACACTCTCGCCTGTGTCCCTTTTGCTTCATCACCTTCAATTCCCAGGTAAAACCAGGAAAGTTTACTCGGAGTTATTTGTGTTTTTGAAAAAAAATCTCCCCTAAAATAGCTGCTGCATATGTGAATGTGAAATGTGATGGGTGTGGCATTTTGAGTAAATTTTTTAAAAAATTAAAAAGGAGACATACAGATATGACCATGAGGGGGTACCCTTTTTAAGCTCCAGTTGCTAAGAACTGGAAACTAGGCTGACCAAGTGAGTTTAGTAGTTCATCGTGTGGCTGAGTGCAATTTTGCTGTAGTAAGTAGAGGGATTGATGGCTGGGAAGCAAAAAGAAAGAAGGATGTGGTTTGTTTGTGTTCTGGAGATGAACTTTCAGTCAAAGAATACACTGTCTTCACTGTGCTGTGTTTATCATCCCCTATATCCTATATAAAGCTCAGGTGCAAGGTTGTCAGTTTAGTACAGCAAAGCGTGGGGAAGTCTTAAGAAGTGGGAGAGGAAGAAAATTATTCTCCACACAATCCAGGCAATACAAGAAATGTCTCTTCTATTCTTGGCTGGAGCTCTGAACAGGAATATAGGCTAGAGAGGCAATGCAATATTTTGTTGTAGGGCACTTTTATAACTCTTGTGGGCCACAAGACTTAGGTCTGTAGAAGACCTGTTTCTTTTTCACTTTTTAGGACCAGAACAAAAAAAATCCCCCACCCTACAAATAAGTGAATAGAGATTTAACCAGGCGGAAGGATAACTAGATGGAGGATGCACTGAAGTCTATAATCTTACTAATCTCAATAATCCTAATGAAGACTTAATGTATAATATAGAGGTATTTCTGTGTGCTTCCAAGATGTGATCCCACAGTGCTATGTAGTTAATGTTTTATTGCAACCTGCTAGATTTGGAATTACAACAGTGCTTCTTCATACTGTTTTTCCTGCTAACACCTGTCAACCTCTATTCATGCATAAGGGAGTGGCACAGTTCTGTTAGGCATAAGTGGTGCTTTACAGGAGAGCAATAACCTAGTTTCTGTTTTTTAAATCACCTGTAAAGCTATACACAAAGGTTCTCTGTGTTTAAATGAAACAGCAACCTATTTTTTTTCAAGTATGATTTAAGCCCACTGTGCCTGGTGGTAAAACTCCTCCCACATTAACTCATGCTGTTTCCAATCACTGTTTCCAAGATTCCAGAGCAACAAAAACAGCAAACCCACAGCAGTTGGTCACTATTGCAAAAAAAACAATGACACATGTTTATACACAATTATACTTTCAATACAGTTGTGCTATTTTGCCGTTGTGTCAAAAAAACAACAAATCCCTCAGATATTTCAAAGGGCAAATGCTAGTTCAAGGATATGTGATGTTTCAGCAAAACTAGAAATGACAGAGGTACATGTGGATAGTGAACTGTGAAAGCATAAAGATGACAAAGGGACATAATCATAAAGATACCATCATCAACCATATGACTCTCTGCTCCATGGAACAAGTCTCTATAGCAGGCAAATCAATTGCTTCATGCCTGTGGTTCTTAAATTTTTCTTTACCGGGGACCCCCTGCAGATATAATTGTTTTGCCAGGGACCCCCCAAGATTTAATTCACAATCTAAATGTCCAAATATTTATTTATTTATTAAAGGCTTTTGGAGACTGGGATTCAAATCCCTGCTCAGACATTGAGTTCCCTTGCGTAAGTCACATACTCTCAGCTCAGAGGAAGGCGAAGGCAAAACCCCTCTTAACAAATCATGCCAAAAAAAGCTCTGTGATAGGTTCACCTTAGGGTAGCTGACACAACAGCAGTGTGCCACTGACAGAGGGAAGTTCTTTCTAGCATCATGTCTCTCTCCTTTGAAAACTGACTTAAAGCAATCCTATCATGGGGGTTTCTTGGCAAGATTGGTTGCCTTTGTTTTCTCTGAGGCTGAGAGAATGTGACTTGCCTGAGGTAGCCCAGTGGGTTTCCATGGCCGAGTGGGAATTCAGACCCTGGTCTCCAGAGTCATAGTTGGTACACAAGGGAGCAATTTCTGCACTCGCAACCCCCGCCTTCGATGTCCCTGCCGTTGCTGCTGGTGGTGGTGTCCAGCAGCAGGGTTTTGCAAACCCTCTGTGAAGGCTCTGTGGACCCCAGGGGTCTCCGGGCCCCAGGTTAAGAATCATTGCTCTGTGTTAATAATCTTGTGGAATAATTGGATTGCAATTCTGTTTGAAATTGAATGAAATGATTAGAAAAAATTCAGTTATAATGAAGAGAACATCAGAAATGCAGTATTAAGGGGTGATATTTTCTGGGTTGTCTGTGATAAGTACCAGGAGAATCTTACACTGGTCAGCAAGAAAATAAACTGCTTAGTTCAATGAGATCTACTACAGGTAAATGTGTATAGTAATGCAGCCTTAAAGTGAGTATATACTAGTCTTAAAGAAAAGTTTGAGTGTATTTTAATACTCAGAGCAGATCTTATCCCTTCAAGCTGCAATTGAGGTCTCTGTGTCCAGCTTCTTATGGTACTACCTGCCATTGGAAATGAAAATAATTACATCTGCCATTATTAATGGTAGAGAAATTTGCTTTTCTTTTTTGCATATCTTCTCTGTTACACATTCAGGTTAGTTGTAATTTCGATGAAAGTTCACATTCCTTTTCTTGGTATCTCTGTCACAAGTAAATGGAATATGTTGTGATGGCATATAAAATACCTAGCATCTGTTATGGAGGTGTGAGAATATTATAAGACTGATAAAAATGATATGGAGTATTTTAGACAGCTACAGTGTGTTACGGAATTCCTGTAGCATTACAAGACAGAAAATAGGCTGATTTTCATGTCCTTCTGTGCCTACACATCTGTCTCCTTGATTCTGATTGTACTAGAGATAATATGCACGGTGGGTGGAGGGCTTTTGTTTGCATTTGAGTGGTTCAGATAAATTAAATCCAGTTCAGGTGGAGTCTCGAAGGTTGCGGTTTGATTCTAAGCCACACCAGAAGAAGTTAAGGAGCTCCACCTCAGGACTTGACCAGACAGGTCGTTAGATTGGAACTCTGTAGGCACTATCTTGTGCCTGTTTTGACTGTAAGAATGGAGCATAGAGATCCTATTATGTGTGCGTGCACCTCCTCATGCTATGGTCCTTTTTAGGGAGTGCACATACACAAACAGATAAGTTTCTCTTCTGGGAGCAGACATAATGAGTAGCACCCTATCTTGGATGAGCAAATGTTGCCAGTGCTGATATCAGGCAGATAGTCCATACACTTAAACTTTCTGGTAGCTTCTGTCTTTCTTTCCCCTTTTCCTTTTTGGCTGCTAGTAAGTAAGTACAGAACAAAAGCCTGTACTGTCATTCTCCTTCCTTTTTAAAACATATTTATTTCCACAGTGTGCCTTTGATTTCTGTTATTTCTCTCTGCAAGAGCAATTACAAATCTCATTCTCCTTACTGCATTCCTTCTCTGATGATATCATTCTGTCACATGTCTGGCACCATCATTATTAGGTTATTCTCCACCCACACTCCCACCCCCCAAAAACCCAGTATCTGTCTTTTAGAATGCTGTTCAGACCTACTCCTTTGGTGACAAGAAATTACATTCAAGAAGACATGAACCTTGTGTACCCATTTTCTTATCAAAATGAGAATCCATTTTCCACCTTTCCCAACAGGTCTGACTAAGTAGGAGGGGGCATGATGGCATAATGCTGTAATCATTTCCAAATATCCACTGGGAAATAAATAAATCTAAGCATTAGCACAACAGTCATAAACACAATGCAAAATAATTGGCCTCACCTTCCCTCTCCCCTGCCTCCAGCAATTTTAAGAAATTAACAGAATATTCCCAAGCTTTGAAATGAGGCTCTTTGTGGTCTAGTTCTCACTGGAGTTAGTAAAACTGTAACTGGGTTATGCTACTTCAGATAGAAGATTGTGGTTTATGTTACTGAGTGCCTCTCCATATAAAACTAGTGAGTCCCTCCAAGTAGAGAACTAAATTTTAGGAGGAGGGATCTAGTCTAACCTTTTCCATGATGTGCTAGACTTCTTTGGGCAGAGATTTAAAAAAAAAAACTGGTACGGAGCTATACACCTGGAGCCATACACCTGAGATACAGCTTTCAAGGAGAATCAGGCCAAAGTCATAGAGGGAGGGTGTGAAATCTTAAATCTTTTCTTATATCCTGCCTTTGCCTCTCTTCTTCCCAATGAATCATGTGTGAGCTTTTCATCTGTCTGTTCTCACACTCTCATCTTTGCGGCCTCTCCAGCATCAACCACACACCCAAAAGTATCTTTCTGTCTTGGGGCATTTGCGCATGTTTTTGCAGCGTTAACTGAGGGGAAAATCAGTTTTACCTCAGGACTGTTTCCACCTGTTTTGATGATGAGCAACAAGTAGGCTGTCTTTTCCCTGAAGGAAGCTTCTTTTCAACTAAATAATTGATGCTAACCACATTAGTTTTTGTTTATTTAAATTTATACCTAGCTTCTGAAAAAAACAGAGGAAGTTGTCCTCTATTTCACTAGCTGCCTGCAAGGCATCTGTATTTGTATCTATTATTTGAAGGCTGGAGGGAAGGAGTTAATGGGACCATGTATATAATTCTGCATTCCTTGAAGGATAAGATAAAAGAGCAAGAAACAATTATCAATATTCTTTATTTATGAGAAGGTTCAAAGCAGTTTAGATAACAAAATGAATTTTCAAAATCGTTCAGCAATGCAGTATTAACATAATAGTAACAACAAAATTAAAAACAGCTGGTAGAGATATTTCAACACTATCAAGGTAGGCTCTGCCCAGGTAGTTGCTGTCAGTCATCAAGTACAAGGGATGGATAATGTCTGGCAATTGGGAAGGAAATGCCTCTCTTCCTGTCACAAAGTTGCGGCTATTCCATCATCCAATACTGGTGGTACAGTGGCCAACAAACCCGTAAATGAAGCTTCTATGAGCACAGTCCATCTCAAAAACAGAATGCAAGTTCCTTATACCTCTTGTTTCAAAGCAAAACTGCAGGAGCGGGTTTACCACTTTAGAAGAGCAAATTCAGCAGTGGCAGAAGGCAGCAAGAGCCTCAAAAACAGGCAGAGAGACATGCAACCCATGGGTCACATGTTATCCATTCCACATCTATTGGTTATAGTTTGTATCAATTCATGTTTCTGAATAGTCTTCAAATCAGATGAATGAGTAACACATTGCAGTAATCTAATCTGTATGTTACCAGGGCAAGGGCAACTGTGGCAAAGCTATCTCGATAGCTTGGGGAATGGAACTTCATGGCCATAGTGGTCTCTGGATGTTACTAGGACATCTAGAGTGACGGCTGAGTATAACAGCACTCCCAAACTTCATATCTGTGTCTTGGGAAGTGCAAGAACAGGGTGAGTATCGCTGTGGGTACATGAATCACACAGCAACAGTTTTCCATCAGTTTCCTTTAGATGCTTCTCTGACTCAGCTGGCCTTGATGAAGAGAAAAAATGGAATTGGGTATCATTTGCATATTGATGCTGCTTTACTTCATTCCAGATTTAATGGTTCCGTATAGATATCAAACACTGTGTATGGCAAGGTAAAGCCCTGTAGTACAAATTGTGAGATAGCTTTAGAAATTTTGAAACAGAGCTGAAGTATCTCTACTAGGAGAAAAGAGCATTGCAATTCAGTCCATGAAATTACTAGAAAAGAAATAAAAAGTTTGTGTGCACACACATGCACACTCAAAGTGAGAATCTCAGATTCTTTCCTGTAATCCCTGCATATGAAGCTGTTGCATACATACCGGTAATTTGTCAACATATGTAGTTTTCTTCTTTTGGGTCTAGAGGTTGGTCTGTATTACTCACTTACCTGTCTTGACTACCAGCTGTTTTCCATGGTTTCAGTCTTTCACTGTTCTGGTTCTTTTAACCTGTCTATGTACGATAAAAGTAATTGGCTACCATTTGTGATTCTTTCAAGCATCATTTTTAAAAAAACTTGCCCTACCCAGTGAAGAAATCTTTAATTTTGAGGTGTTAAAACTTTAATGGAGTTAAATATGCAGGTGTTGCAGAAAATGAAAGGCATATCCTCAAACAGGTTTTAACTCTTAAATGTGCTATAATTGTATGCATGTTTTTTTTTTCCAGATTGTGCCTCCTTGTTCAGGATACCTATGGGATGTTCAGTGAAATACAATTTCAGATCCCATTTTCTTCTCCAGACCCAATAGAAGAATATAGCAAAAGATGGGAAGGAAAAAACAGCCGCTTATCTGGACTGAAAATTTTGCAAAGAGTCGTCAGAGGAAAGTAAGCAAAAGACTATAATATCTTCTGAAGGGGTAGTTGTTATTAATAACATCTACAACAACAAAGAGCTTTGTGGCATCTGAAAGCAAGGCTGGGGAGCTTCTAGCCCTCCAAATGTTGTTACATTCTCTTTCCTACCAGCCCCAGCCAATGTGGCTAATGAAGAGGGGTTAATGAAGCTGGAGTCTAACAATATTTTGAGAGTTAAAGGTTGCCAACTCTTCTCTTATAGAAAAATGAATTTATTTTGACAGAATGAATGTTTTTGTGTGACAGGTAACTATGTCTAATTCTATGCCCAGCAGCTCTAGATGTCCTAGCAGGACCCCTGACTGGGACAGACATCATTAATAGGTCTTGCCTGGATGCTGGTTGCCCAAAAAGAGAAGGATACATTGACAGAAGGTGGCTAATTGTGGAGGGCCATGGCCAAGGATCTGTATAAGCCACTGTGGCAGGTGAAAGAGAAGGAAGTTCAGTGAGGCAGGACTACGACAAAGCAGAGCTTCTCCAGAGAAGAACAGTCAGGCCATTTAGAAGAAATGTCTTGGCCAAGCCATGAGCCACTCCTCCTTCAGTCAAGGTTGGGAAAGTCAGGGGCAAAAGAGCTGGAAGACAGCAGGGATTCAGGCAAGGAAAAGGACTGCCACCAGTTTGTTGGGGTGAGGCTGGCCCAGGCTCAGAACATGCCCTCCCTCTGGCATGGTGCATCCAGAACCCAGGCTCTGCTTATACACATGGCAAGCCAAGACTTACTTACACATCTGACATTCCTGCCAGGTTCTGGTCCTACTTACCATCAGCTAGGGCCTGATTATAGCTCTAGATATCAACCTGTAGGGCCAGATCCTGATTCTACATACCAGGAAACAGGACCTGATTGTAATCCTACTTACCATCAACTGGAATAGCTCTTGACCTGACATGCCTGCTAGCTGGGGTTAGCTTCTGATCCTACTTACCATGGATCACAGTTGGACCTTGATCTGACGTAGCAGTAGCCAGATCATGATTCTGCTTAGCATAGGCAGAAGTGGATCATGTGCTTACTTACCCTAGACCTTGCCACAAGCCTCAGCTATGATTGTGCTGGGAAACAGGGACCAAGCCTATTGGTGGATATGATAACAATCTCTGCCATAAAGCCTGTAGTAACAGCCCAGAGGTCCCATGAAGGAATGTTGACTTGGATGCAATTAATCCCCTATAGAAACTGGTGGAATGTATATAAATAAATTCCCTCAATGGTCCTGACAGTTGGGCTTTTTTCTCTGTATAGTCACAGTATGTTTTATATTGTTTCATATAGACCAGTGGTGCATATTTACTTATTTCTGCCTTCTCTCTGAATTTGAAGACTCTTTATGAGCACCTTTAAATAAATATTTGATGCACTTCAAGGTTTTAAATCTTGAGTTAAATCTTACAGGCCCACAAGAACAAAATGTGATCCCTGGTAAAGAAAAGAATCACTGATCTAGACCATTGCCGACCAGGCTGTAGAATAAGTGCCACACCGACAGAGAGAATCTGGGCACTCTAGACAGTTCTGACTAATGCAGAAACCCTGACCTGACTCCTGTCCACTGGGCTATTTGTCTAAGAAAAGCTACGTGAAGGCCCAGAAAGAGGACAGTACTACATGTATACTTGGCAGCTGGGTAATATGCCACTCTGCCTAGTAGCTCAGGCTTGACTTATACCTCTTTTGCAAAAACATTGGCCACTAAAGCTCTAGAACAATGATGAGGAATCAGTGGCCTTCTAAAGGTCATTGGACAGCAACTCCCATCATACTTCACAATTTGTTCTTATTAGGGATGATGAGGTTTGTAATCTTGATGTCTGGCAGCTATTCCATATCCATACTCTATACCAGTGCTTCCTAAGGTGTGGGGGACCCACAGTTATTTTTCTCCAAGGAGCAGAACCCTATTTGTACTGGTTAACTACAGTTGTTTCATTCTTTCCTGGGTGCCCACTGGGGACCAGCAGCTGAAAGCTGAACAACTAGACCACTTTTGAGTAGCACTGCTGTAGACCATTTAGTTAATAGTATTTGAGAGGACAGCTAAAACTTAACTCTCATGTGATAAAGAGCAGAGAAGCAGACTTTGGATCTATTTTTTTTTAAAGTTACCTCCAAGGATTCATACTTGTTATAAAAATGTTCAGACAATACTGCACATTTATAAGTGGAGGAAATGTGTCAATATAATAATGCAATTTCCCTATGTTAAAATAAGATTTGATGCTTAGACATGTGTGATAATTCTTCTGAATCCTTTAAGTTCTTCTCTCTCCTTATAATTTGCTCTAAAATTATGCAAGGGGAACCTTTTAAAAGTGGATTACCAGCACTGTTTTGTTTGGGCTCATTTTTAAAGATTTGTCTGTAAGCCAAAGACATGCTGTGCTGTCTCTTTAGCTTTTTCTCATCAGGAAGGCATTCTGTGTTCCTGGTTGTTTTTGTTGTTCTTCTGTATATATTTTCTGCATCCACTTTTTTTGAGGGACAATGACTAGAAGTGCATGCAGTCATTAGTAAATCAGTTGCATTAACAACAGTCAGTATCTTTATTTCCTGGCACCTTTTCATTCTGTTGCTGTTACTCACATATGACTGCCAGCCTATCCTGAGCTCTGCTACCTTAACCTAAATACTTTCCAGAAGATTAACAGAGCATGACTAATGAGAGATTGTGATAAACCTAGGAAAAGAGGACAATATGCCGAACTTTATTACATGGAATTTGCTAGATTCATTTTTTTCCTCTGTGTGTCATTCTGTCTAGGAAAACATGCAGAAATATGACTCAGTGTTTTCTAGCATTTTAGGTAAAATGTGTCCTAGAATTGAGGCTGTCAGTAGGCATACAGGTATTGCACATATGTTGCAGAAGATATAAAGCATATCCCTCAAACAGTTACACCAGTCTTTGATTTGTCAACTTTATTCCAGATTGTTTGCTTTGCAGTAGCTAAATACTTGAAAACGCATAAATATTGTGACTGTTGTATTTGGATCTGGAGAACAGTAGGGTTTTCAAACTGACTGTAATTTGTGGAGGTGAAATACCTGGCCTACTGAAAGAGTGCCCATTTCATTGATCGTGTTGAGAGCTGGGAAAACAATTGCAGGGAGAGTACAACTCAGAATGGGCATTCTGATGGGAGAATTTTCAGAGTTGTAATCCCAAAAAAGTAAATTTTACAAGCTCTAATTTCATATTAAGCTATGAACAGAGTTTAATGGAGCCCAGAAGAATTTCATTTCAATCAATTCAAGAATTCTAATTAATTCTTAAGTTTGTCAGGAGGTGATCACTACTGCTGCTTGTTGTGTTCTCATGAAACTGTTCTGCCTTAGCTGGCACTCTATATCTCCTTTGTAACATAACTCATATTTACTGTTTCAGGAGTGGGAATTGCATAGCCTGAGGGCCACATGCAGCTCTTAATTCTTTGGCCTCTCCCATCCATCCAGGGCTACTTCCTTACCCCATTCAGTTGTTCATGCTACATATATTTTTTCATTAATTTTCACACCATCACACCTCTTCCTGGTGATATTTTGCTGTGCTTGACTATTTATCTTCCACTGCTCTCAGAACTGAAACATTTCTGCTTGGACCAGTGTATCCAGATGACAATGGCAAATGTGAAGCACACCCACTCTCATGGCCCATTCTTCTGTCACTGATACTTTTATCTTCCCTCCTTCACAGATGCAAAGTAAACTTTCTTTTTTCTTCTCCTCCCCAAATTTATGTCTGTAAGAACTACTGTTTCGTCTTTGTACCTGCTGATAAAGTCCCCACAAACAGTCTAATGATCTCTTGTCTAAGCTTCTTGAAGCATGTTTGCTTCTTTCTGCTTTTTCTCTCCACATTAGTTTCTTTGGAATTTCACTACTTGGGATATGTTTTCAGTTGTTTTATTTTACTTTATTTTATTCATATTCTGCCTTTTGCCTAATATGGGATTCAAAGTGGCCAGCAACATGGGTCCTATCAGTAATAATAGGTAGCTGTCTTTTGTTTCAATTACTACTGATCAGACCCAGAAGATTTTATTTCCTAGTGGAATTTTAATTTTATAAAAGCACACAAGATATTTTCCCCCACATATTGAAAATGAATATAATGCAAAAAATTCCTTGCATGGTGTGAGTTGAGATTATACATTGTATAGCAAAATGTTCTGTCTTTTACCAGGTCTTTCTAGAACCAGGTTAAATCCAATGAACTTTGTTCATAAACTTGTGCTGGTTTAATTTAATTAACCATTAGGCTCTATAAGCAGTTACTTTTTTAACCATAGCTAAAGCTAGTTCAGTACTTAAGAAATAATACTTGAGAGTATTGAAACTGCATAGCACTGTGAAATATTTAGATTTGCTTGTCAGTAGTTAAGAATCAGGAGTCGGTCTTTCCCCCCTTTAGTAAACATGTCTACTCAGAAAAAAATCCCAGCAGGCCAAATCCAGCATTAGGGTTACTTATAGAAATCAGTGGGACTTCAATTAGTTGTGAGTACCAAGTCCTATTTCAACTGCTCTACTCTGGGTAAGATTAACATTGGATTTAGACCACTGAATTCGATAGGACTTATTCCACTGGTAAATGTCACCTTGCGCTGCAATCATATACCCATCTACCTGTCAGTAAACCCCATTTGAATGGTCATGTGTAGCACTGCTTGTCATGAAGTTGCTTTCATGATTATTTGTTGCTTTTTCTATTTTGAAAGTAGCATTCTTAACGTTACAGCTAGATTGCACCAGATTTGTGTTTTGTTTGTTTGTTTGTTTCCAAAGAATGCTGGGCCTTTTTAGCCTAATAGACAGTTTATGGCCTCCACGGTTGCCTCTTAAAGTTCCTGGCCGAAGTCAAGAGAATGACAGGGTAAGCTACTGTTCCAGCTCCTCTCTTTCTCAAATAAGTACTTACATTTACAAGTTAAAGAAGTCTGTTGTGCACCCTCTCACTCTCTAATTAAATCCTAGAAGTTCTATTTTATGCTTTCTCTCCCTCAGCAAAAGCTCACTAAACTATTTTATATGGTGACTTTTCCATCATTGGGTGCTTCCAGATGAGGCTTTTTATCTCACAGTTGGCTGCTTCATTCGTGGAATTTTACAGAGTCTACAAAGCATCTTCTACTTTTATAGCCCTCTTGTGTTTTCCACTCCTTTTTCTGTATTTTTTTCCTTCCATAAAACATAAAGAAGGAAAAGACAGAGTAGAAGAATTACAATAAGTCTTGGAACCATTGGTTTCGAGGCGCCCATTAACTAGCATGACATTTTGTTTAGAAAAGGTGATAATCCCATTCTAGAGGGGAAACAAATGAATTCCAAGAGGAAAAGGGCTTGAGCGTTCCTTAAGTGAATTCAAAAATGAAATTAGACATTCCTGTAAATTTACCATTGCCGCCACTAGGATAAGAGATGAATTATGAAGTCTGCTCCAGTTCATCTCTTCACATAGGAATGATGTTGGATGCATTTTACTATCTTAGGAATGCTTTCTTGGGTGCATGGTGACTTAGCACGGAAAATTGTGCATACTTAGAATTTTAACTGTATTCAATATCAATAAGTGCTTATATATTATTTCTCCCTCCAGTCAGATTTTGTACACACATTCTCACACACACACACACACACACACACATTGTGTATGTGTGTCTGGAGTACCAACATGGTGCAGTGGTCTGAGTGTTGGACTACAGCCCTGGAGACCAGGGTTCAATTATCTGCTTGGCTGTGCGAAACCATTGAGTGACCTTGGGCACATCACACACTCTTAGCCCCCAAAAACCTCAAAAACCTTAGGGTTGCCATAAGCTGGAAACAACTTGAAGGCACACAGCAACTCTCTCTCTCTCTCTTTTGTTATATGCAGCATGACACCATGATTATAGTATTATGCTGAACTGAATTTGATTATAGCCTGTATTTAAGAACAGGTTCTTCCAACTTAGCGTCTGTATAAAAGAAATCAACAGCAATAAAACTGTAGTAAAGCATAAAACAGTTAAAAATACAGCTTTTTTTTTAAACTTAGAGTCAAATTAAAATCAATCCAAAAAAGCCAGGCAGACAAAATAATTCTAAAAACATGGCTACAAATGGATCACCCATTTTTTTTAATTGAACAAAGTTAACTTAATGGTTTGTGGTTGTGGTGCATAAAAGAAACACTGTACATAGCTTTTGGAACTATAAAAACTTCAATATAATTTTATATAGATGTTCAATAACTAAATGAAACTGTAGGTAAATCTTGTTGCTCATTATATAATCCTTGGGATTTACGAGCCCAAGGAAGAGCAATGCTGCACAAGCCATGGCGTGTTTGGGGCCAAACAAAGAAGGCCGATAAAGTAGATGATGACCATATTAACACCTATTATTTAACAATTTCAGTAGGAAACATACTGGTCCCCCCCCCATGAAGAACTGCTAGTCTTGCCTTGACTGAAAAGAGAGGAGTGGATGCACATTTTTTTTTACAAAACATCAGCCAGGAAGTTTTATGAACTTCCGCTGGACAGTTGTACCTTATTTAAGTGAGTAACTAAAATACACATTTTTAAAATCATAGATAATAAATAAGAATACAGAAGGCTGTTCCTGTTTAATAGCAATGAAGAAATGGTCATTTGTTATGTTTTGACAGTGAACAGCATCTAATGCAGAACTTTTGAGATGCTGGGATCTTCCAACAATAGCAGTCTGTGAGACAAAAATAGGTATTTTGAATCATAATTAAATAGGGATGGAAGACATCATTCCTCCAAGCCCAGTGTGCTATCATATAATTCAGAAAAATAAAAGCACGCCCCCAAGCTTAATAAGGCAAAGGTTATGCAAGTTAGTGAGATGTTGGTAGTTTTACATATAAATCACAGCCACAAATTCTTAGAGAAGGCTAGTTCAGGAGAAAATTCTTTGGAGAATGCATCAAAAGAGAAGACAGAGAGGACATAACCCACCTCTTTGGTTTCTTCTTCTTTACCAGTGGCTGTTGGACAGGGATGGGAATTATGGGGTTTTCCAGATGTTGTTGGACTGCAACACCCAGCATTTCTCATCTTTGGTTATTCTGAGTAGGACTTTGGGGGCTTATAGCTCAGAAACATCTGGAAGAGCTATGATTCCCACCCTGATGTAGAGCATTCCATTTACTTGGAGTACTCATCATACCAGAATAGTGAGAGAGGAAGACAGAGGGCTAGCTCTCCGCTCTCAGGCAAGGAGAAACACTGCTGAAGGAGTGCGTTGTACTCCTTCAACAGTGTCAACATTGTATGCATTATACTGTAACTACTAGAGAGAATAGGAAATTTACAGATGAGGCAAATTATAGATGCTGGCGTTTCATCCCTTTCTCAGTTATAAAAGTTTCAAACCAATGAGTAGATCCATGCATTATTGTTGTAATGTGCCTACAAGCTGACTGTTGATTATGGTGAGCCTATCTTAGGGTTTTCTTGACAGGATTTTTTCAAAAGAGGTATGCTATTGCCTTCCTCTAAGGCTGACAGACCGTGGCTTGGCCAAGATCACATTGGTCTCCTGGAATCTTAGGCCATTTCTGCACTAGCCTGTTATAGCACAATGATTCCACTTTCAACATCCTCTGGAATCCTGGGATTTGCAGTTTCGGGAGGGGACTGCAAACCCCAGGATTCCAGAGGATGTTGAAAGTGGAATCATTGCGCTATAACAGGCTAGTGTGGAAATGACCACAGTCACTACATCACACAGGCTTCCTCCAGTCCAACTATTCCTTTCAGACGCATACACCTTTTCTGAATGCTTAGGCCTACAACTCCCATAGTCCATTACCAATTACCATGCTGGCTGGGGCCTCTGGGAAGGAAAATCATCTTGAGTAGCAAGACTTTCCTGCTCTTGTCTTGCAGCCTTTGTGAAGTGGAATATGTTGATGTATGGGGTGGAGAAAAAGTTCTCAAACATGTTTAGTAAACTGTATGATTCCTCTTAATTTCAAAAAGGAAGAATTCCAACTATATTCTTGTTTATATTTTACCTGTGCCTAACATTTGTATACTATGTTTCAGATGTTCAGTGTATTTCGTTATTCTTTATATTAATGCTTGAAAATGAATGGATATTAGTGGACTTTGACTGAGAGAAACGCGGTCTATCTAAGGCAAGGGTAGGCAATTTAGTGGATCCCAGATGTTGGGCACAAATCTCTATCAGCACCAACCAACAGAGCCAGTGTGAGGCATGATGGTAGTTCTAAGCCAGCAAATCTGAAAGGCCAAAGGTTATCTACCCCTAATCTACTCCTAATCTTACTTGAGACCAAAGCAAGATTTTAGACCATGGTTTTCTACCTCATACCTCACGGTCTTCGTCACTTTGCTTATTTTGATGTTTATAAATCAAGGTTGCTATAAACCCTGTGCAAGAGTTGTACTTTTTTAATTACTGCCAGTCTTGCCCATAATTTTTATTAACACAAATGTGTCTATACAAGTTTGTATTTTTTTTACATTTGAATTACAATCCTTAAATTAACTTATTGCAGCTTTCTCGAAGGATGTATGATATAAAGCTTTATTTGAATCATTGGAAAGCAGTGTATCTATTAGCAATATTACAGAGGACTCCAGTTTTGGGTTGATACTATGTGTGCAGGCAGGCTTTTAAAAAAACAGGGGAAAGGGAGAACAGCTGTTTTCTTTATTTATAATTCCTTTCTGATTCTCCTTGGTGATTCTCTTTTATGACTCAAACAGTAATTCCCAAGATGAATAATATATCACTTCTATACCACTAAAAACTGACTAATCCCCATAGTTTTATAGCCTTTGAGATAGTGAATATTATCTTTAAATAAGAAGATTTAGTCCCATAATAACAGGAAGAGAGAGGGAGGGAGTCACGTTGCTTCATGTTCTAGTAGTTATGTTTCCTATTGTCTTCTTGCTGCTCAAGATTTAATTTGGCAGTATTCATGTTTCTCAGTGACGCGGCTTCATCTGTTTATTGTCAAATTCACCCATGTGCTAAAGTTCTCAAATGCCACGGAAATCATTTGAAGACGCAGAAATAATAGAATCCATTTCAACCATGACAAAGACAGCTTTTGTAATGTGTTGATTAGTTGTCTTTTCTTGTATAATAAATTCATGGGCATGGCAACACAGGAAAGTTTAAATGAAACATTATTCCTGATTTTGCCAGGAAGGTCAGTCCTCTAACTTATTGAGGAGCTGCTGCTGCCAACTCGTCCTTCAATAGAAGATCCCCTAAATCTGTGCTTCCCATTTGTTTTGATGAAGATCTCCCTAATCTACTTCCAGAAATAAATAAATTTAATATGGAGTGTTCATGTTTATGACCACAGCAATTTTGTTTATTTTAAGCAGATTACCGCTGATATGCCTCCTCCAAGTTTCTGTTACATTCTTGTTGCTCCTTCTGACCAAAGAAATATTGAGGTAGAGGAAGGAGAAGAGATTTCAAATTTGTATTTCCCTCCAGCTGTGCACAGTCTCAAGGAGATTCTTCAGGTATTTTATTATTGTTTTGTTTTTTGTAGGTTTTACAACTGAAATGTTTATCAGTATATAAAAATTAAATATTTGGCCAATTTTAATTGTATTTCAGATGTGCAACTTACGCCAGTGCTGTAGCTTTTGGGCACATGTTTTATACCGAAGACTGCAGGTAATTATTCTCTCTGTTGGTTTTGTAGGTCTTTACAAACTAGCAAATCATGACATGTACAGCCAGTCCAAACAGACATCTAAGCAGATGGAAGCTTTCCTTTTCCATAGTCCTTTTTGTATAGCATCTTAATCTTAACAAACTGGGGGATTTTGCCTCTTTTGGTTTTGTGACAAGGGACACTTTTTTAAAAGTGGTCTCTTAGGCCATTTCCACACTAGCCTTTGAGGCCCCTCCCTAAACTGCAAACTCCAGGATTCCATAGGATGTTGAAAGTGGAATAATAGCGCTATAACAATCCATTGTGGAAACGGCCTTAGAAATGCAAATTCCTTCAGAGACATTGTTCTTCAGACTTCTAGCAGCAGATTGACTAGGAGTCATTCAGATGGATTGAAAAGTGCCAGATTTTGCTCCTGTTCCAGTTTTGTTGTTGTTGTTGTCTTCATGTTGTTTCTGAGTTATGGAGACCTTAAGGCAAACCTATTATAGAGTTTTCTTGGCAAGATTTGTTCTGAGGGGCGTTGCCATGGCCTTCCTCTGAGGCTGAGAGACTGTAACTGCCCAGGGTCACCAGTGAGTTTCCATGGCTGAGCAGGGATTTGAACCCGAGTCTCTAGAGTTGCAGTCCAATACTGGGTTAAAATAAACCAACCTCAGAAGCTGTTACAAAAAGACTTTGATCTTACCGGGAGCTGACAGAAAATATTCTGGGATAAAATATGTGTGGATCTCCAAAATAAAATTGGAAAAAACAGGAACAAAATCTAGGACTTTGTGATTTTTTTAAATCCATCTGGATATGCCTTAGGTGAGTCAGCTGCTCCACCTCTATTTATCTCTCTGTCTTCTTTTGAAATGCAGAAGGTGTGAGATAACAGGTGTTTACAGTGTTTAGAACAAACAGTGGTTTGTTAATGATATTCAGTAACAATCAGAATAATATTGTTTCTAGGATAACTGGTTTAAGCAGTTTTGTTTTTGTTTTTTGTTTTTTTGTTTTTTGCTAAACGTTTGCAATTTGGAATCTCAGAATATTGTCAGCATCTAGAGCTCAGTTCCATAAGATGTATTGTTTCCTGATGGTTGTGTATAAAAATGTGTGTGTGTGTGTTTGCGTGTATGGGTTGGAAGGATAACAATATACAGATGAAAGGTGGGCAAGGACTCTAACTGGTCTTCACAGAGATTGTATTTGCATCTCCATGGATAAAAAGGAAGAAGTAAAGCTCTCATGAGTCTGAGGGTTTAAAACATTTGAGAAGGTTGACTAGGTAAATAAATGTACTGAGAACCCTGACACAGAATTGGGGTTGCTGTTAAAGAAGGCCTGCAAATTGTAACTTTCTTGCCAGATTGGTTTCTAGAGATCAGTGGTATAATCTGAAGAATGTAAATATCCTGAGCTTTACAGTCTCTGAGACTATAAACTCTCTCAGGGATTCTGTAAAGTTCTTTAAGAAGCATATTTGAGAGTTGTCTTTCCCCAGCAGCTTGGTGTTACATGACATGCTTTCGGGGATAGTTAAAATTACACTTGTAATCATATAATAATTACCATAATTGAGTTGAGGTGAAGATGTCCCCCAAAGGTGAAGTCAGACATTCTAAGACCTTTCAGGGAGTCTTACATTTTAAATGCTATGTGGCCAAGGATTTTATTTTGTTTTGTTTTGTTTTTTGGTGGGTGAATAGGGTCTCCTCCTCCTCCTCCTTCTGTTTTTTAAGAAAAAACTTTGTGCTTCTTCAGGCAGCAGTTTGATATCTTCCAGCCGCCCTGCAGATTGCTTGCTGGGAATGATGCATAGCTATGATGTAACATCATTCTTAGGAGCATTCTAGGGTGGGAGGATTTGGGGAGATGATTGCCCCTATGCCTAACTTTATTTTTAACCTGATAATCCCATATAGAGCCAGCACTTTGTAGTGGTTTGAGTGTTGGTCTGGGACACTGGAACACCAGGGGTCCAATTCCCATTCAGACATGGAAACCCACAAGGCAAATCTTGGGCAAGTCACACTGTCTCAGCCTCAGAGGAAGGCAGGGCAAACCCCCTCTGAATAAATTCTGGCAAGAAAACCCCATCATAGTTTCAGATGAAGGTCACCAGAAATCAGAAATGACTTGAAGTAACAGCAAGCCCCTATATTCTAATATTAAAAAGTGTGAATTGCAATACTATTCCTCCTCCATTTAGAAAAAATGGGCACTGGCTAGATGTTTCATTCATACCTTAGACATGCTCTGACAGTTCTTCCTTCCCCTTTGATTGATAACTCATTTTGATCAATTTTAATAGATTATCTTAGATGTTGGAACCTGTAATATATTACTTAGTCTTGCATTCAACAGACCCATTTTAAATTAGTGGAACAAGTTAGAAATAATTGAAGCTTCTGCTGCAGGGATGTGAATCATTGTTGCTGTAGGCCTTTGGGTCATTTCTGACCTATGGTGACTCTGTCACAGGATTTTCTGTGCAAGGTTTGTTCAAAGGAACTTTGCCTTTGCCCTCCTCTGAGGCTGAGAGAGTATGATGTACACAAGGTCACCCAGTGGGTTTCTATGGCTGACCAGGCATTTGAATGCTGGTCTCTAGAGTCATAGTCCAGCGCTCAATCCACAACACCACACCAGCTACCGTAGGATACATGTAGCTCTCCGAATGTTGGACTGCCTCTCTGAGCATTCCTCACTATTGACTATGCTGCCTAGAGCTGATGGGAGTTGCACTCAACAACATCTGGAGATCTGCCCATGGTCTTCTGTAAATTTCAGTGGGTCTGTTTGAAGCTTGACTAAGTTTAACTTTATGCTGCAATTATAAATTCATTAGATGAAAAATCTATTTCTTTTCAGTTAAATGGAAAACATATTTTTGCAGTAAAATTACTGTGCTGTTACAGAAATGTGTTACTAGATGGAGGTTTTGTTTATTAATAGCATTTTTTGTCAGCATGTGGGAGGGAGATGATGACCATCAACCCTTCCACTCCGGGATAGATGTCTGCTGTCTGTTGCTTGCTTACTTGCTGCACTACTCCAGTCCTCCCCTGGTGAACTGCTGTCTACCCGGTACTCAGCTACTTACTGGCTGATAAGCTAGAGGAACATCTTTCCCTTTGCAAGGGGATAAAAGCTGGTTGCCTGCTTCAACAGGGTTGCTGTTGAAGGGGGTAACACCAAAGGGGGATTGCCCCTTTCGGGGAGCTGTTTCGGGGATGGAATGGGGATAAGAGCCAGACCCTTTGACTGGGAGCGGGGAGAAATGCATTGGGCCTATATTATATTGTAACGAATCTGCTATCCAAAAAAATGTTATACAGAGAGCAAGTGAGGGGAAGTAGCCCAGAGAACAGCTGTGTAACTTATCACTGAAAAGTGGATGGTATAGACTGAGGTTCCCTGAATACAAGATGGGCATACCCACACGTGTTATGTACTCTGTAAGAAAGACAATGTTTGGGTAATTTGTCACCCTCAGAATGTGCACACATTATATGGTTTGATATGGATGATGACCAATGAGTAACAGAAAATGTGAATGGGTTTCCCTTTTGCTATACAGCTCCTCACATATGCATATTTTCCACTACTCCATTGTGAAGAAAAATTGCACCAAAAAGATAAGAAGGCCAAGGCTTGGAGAGCCTTTTAGTTTGGTATCAACAAGGGCAGTTCACTGTTACTTTCAGTAGAAACTGCCCTGACACATGGCAAAATGACAACAGATTTATATTTGGCAACAAACACTCTTATATAATTAGAGGAGAGATTGCTAAAGTTCTTAAACCATTATAAAAGCTGAAGTACATTTGACCTGCCCCTCCCTCTGTCCGTTAATAAAATTGTTAGAAATTGTTTTTTTTCCCCCTTCTGTTTCCCTGTCCAGTAGCCTAATTTTCATCTTCCCTTAAAATGTTATATTGCATTGTGGACAATTGCTGGTCCTTGTTAGAAAAATGTAGAGTGGACCCATCAAGGACCTATTATTCTACAACTCCAACAAAAACATGTTATATTGCATACCAGAGGCTTAAGACTGAAAGCAGCCAATTAAAATAAAATCTAAAATGTTCTCTTACACTAAAGCCCAGTTAAACATGTAAACAAAACCTCATTCTAATATTTTGGATTAATCTTTGAGAAGTTAAGGTAGGGATACTGAAGTAGCCCTCTTCAGCTGAGATTCTTAGAGCTAAACTGCCCCACTCTCTTCTTCCTTTCTACTTAAGAGGATCAATCATGCCGCTGTTGTGGGTTTTCTGCACTTTGAGGCCATGTGATGGTGTTGAATTTTCTTGGTCAGTCTGTAGATTGTTTGAAGGTAATTTTTCCCTGCGTATCTTCACTTCTGTGTAGCCTCCAAACGATCCACAAATGACCAAGAAAATTCAACAAATGCTACATTCAGCAGAGGACAAGAGGAATCTTCTAACTTCTGCTGGAGTTTATGGCATACCTTGCAGTTGTGGGCAGGTCTACATAGGGACTATAAAACGCAACATCCAAACATGAATTAAAGAACATGAAAGACACTGCAGACTGATCCAGCCAGAAAAATCATCAGTAGCAGAACATGTTATAAACCAGCCTGGACACAGAATGCTTTTTGAAAGCACAGAAATTCTGGACCGTTCTGACAGCTACCATGTCAGGCTACACAGAGCATATTTTGAAATCCATAAACACATGGACATTTCAACAGGAAAGAAGAAATTCGGAAAGTAAACAAAATTTGGCTACCAGTACTGAAGAACACTAAAATACCAAGGCTCAAAATATGCCAATGAACACCACCCAGACTCTGGAGGTCCCTCTACAAGAAACAATACAATAGATTGCTAATGTACTTAACACACTGTTATGCATATCCCCTGACTAACAACTCAACCCTGGGGATATCCTATTTAACAATAGGCTATCACACAGGCCAACTTAACATATGCTAATTACTTCCTCCCACTCGGGGACTACACAAGTATATATACTCTGTCTCACTTCCATGCCACCAGATCCTCTGAAGATGCCAGCCACAGATACAGGCGAAACGTCAACAGAAAATACTAATAGAACACGGTCTCAAAGCCTGGAAAACTCACAACAAACTATGGATTCTGGCCATGAAAAGCCTTCGACTTTAAATCATGCAGCTCCTAAACACCCTTGTCTGTTGTTGAAGCCCTCTCCTAAAGAGTGAATTAGTTGTTTTCTAAAATAATAGGTTGTTCTTTTTTTATTTACATATTTGATGATTGCCAAAGTAGTTGTTATATCTTTTACAGAATCATTGACTGCTGACTGCATCCTACTTGACATAAGCAAGATAATTCTCATCTCACATTCCTTCAGGCATTTGTGCTCCCACATAATTTTTGTGTCTTCTGTTTACATGTGCTTCATATTTGGAAATATTTAGCATCCAGGGACCCAAGACACCATCAAGTTTTGTTTAAATTGGCTTTCATTACTGTGTACATCTGGAAACTTTTAATTGCAACAGCTAGGTAATTTTCAGGATGTTGCCTTATCCCCAAAGGACAGATGTGTTGATAAGTTATGATACCTGTTCAGTAAAAGAGTAGGTTTACCATTCCCCACAAGTGATTTCACCCCCAATTACATCACGGTTACTGTAGAGGTGGTGGGAAATGCTTAAAGAACACTGAAATGATGTAGTACTGAGGAATATAAGAGCATAAAAAGGATTGTGCCAAACTGAAGAAGCTGTCTTTCTTGCTTCCTCCATCTCTCTCTTTCCCCCCTATTCTGCTTTCCACCCATCCCTGATATAGTGAGTCACACACTTGAGGGTTTTGGTGAAGTTGGAGCTATTAGTTTAGGGCCAAACCATGTATTTAACAAAACACATGCTGTCCCCCATGTCTATTCAAAATTCAATCTCATTTTATCCCTTTATAATCCTTCATTGTATGTGTTATTGCTGACACAGTACTAGACACTTGGATAATCAAGGAAAAGGTTTTATTCAACATTTCTACCTACTTCTGAATAGACATGGAGAGAGCATGGATTTTGGTAAATGACTCTTTTAGTGCCAAACTGATATCTCCACTCACTGAACCCTCTTGCCTTCTCTTCCTTCCACCTCACATTGTGCTTTTCACACAGGCCCTTGTCAGTGGATCACACACACAGTTGTGCAGAAAAAAATCTGTGTGCTGAGAGACACTCAAAACATTTCTGGTTAAGAATTCTTCATCCTTGATTCACTGACTGACCTTTGTAGCCAGTCACTTATTTCTGCCTTTGCAGAGGATGTTTCCTCTAGCTCAAACTAAGACATCATTTTTCTGTTATCCTTTAATAGAGGAGTGGGAATCATGTGGCCCTCCAGATCTGGTAGTTCCAGTAGTTGTAACTACATAGCCAACAGTGAGGAATGCTGGGACTTGCAGTTCAATGGACATAGAGAGGGCTGCATAATTTATATCTTTAACATCCTTCCTCACTAACCTTTAATAAACATTATAAGGGCAAATGAACAGTGTACATGTTGGTCAGGGTAGGAGTGCAGAAAAAAGAAGAGAAATACAGATCAGTGAGAAAATGTAATTGAACAGCCTGTAAGAGAGTCCATATTTAAGACAGCTTTTCCTAACAGGTTCAAAATATGTTGAGCTCCTACCATTCCCATGTATCAATAGTATTAAGGGATTTGTTGTTCATCTGGAGGAAAATTCCCAGTTGGGGAAAGCAACTTTAAAATAACAACAAGCACACTTTTGAAAGTGCTAATAGCAAACCATGACCTCTAGAGTCAGTGGTGAGAGGCCCCATGCCATTCTCTGTAAGTTGCATGGGATGCCTGGAAGCTAACATTCCTTATAACAAATTCACTCTTTAGTGCTGACGGTAATGATGGTAAATTTTCTAGTTTCTAATGTTTAATGATATTGAATTAATTTTCAATCCTAACATTCCAAGCACTGAGTTTTTGGACTACAGATTCAAAAATTCCCCACTAGCCATGTTGTTTGGAGGATTCTGGGAGATGAAACAAGAAAAAAAAAAAACTCTTGGAAGTGTTTGTGTTCGTTACATGCCAGAAATTGATTGATACTTGGATCTGAACCATGCTTAAGTTCTCAGCATGCTAACTGCAAGAGATTAGGTTAGAACCATTTTTTTAGACAATAAATTCTGCATAGCAGAGGCTGCTTGCAGTATCAGAATTATCCAAACATAATCACTGTCAATCAAAAGCAGTGGTGGGGGTTGAAGTGTGGGGAGGGGGAGGGGCTACGGCACGAGGGACGTGGCCACTGAGCATGGGGTGTGTGGCTACGCTGCATGGGTCATGACCAGGGCATGCGGGGGCATGGCTACGGACTGGGACGCCCCAAAAACATTTCTGCCTGGTGCGAATCGCTCTCCCACCCCCTGTCTCTATGTGACTGATCAGAAGTGAAAAGGAAGGCTAAAGGGACATCAGTAGCTGCTAAACAATTTGCAAGATTAAAAGCAGGAATAGAACTTTACTTGATTAATCAACTTGTTCAATCAATTAATTTCTTCTAGGTTAGTCTTAGGGCTGATTGTACCTGTGCCTACTCCTATTCCAGTCTGCATGAAGTATGAATGACGGCAGCTCTCTTGTATGTAGCTTTCCTGTTGCATTTGGCCTGACTTGTAGTAAACAAAACTGGAGCAGATGTGATGAAGCTCAGCATGAGACCAGTATTCCCTTTCTCTTTTTAGTGAAAGAACAAGGGAACTGAGCTGTGACAAGCCTGCTCTATAATATTTCCTTCAGGTTTCTGTCTCCATCTGAGTGTCCATAGCTCCAACTTGGTTGGTTGGTTGGTTGCTTAACTGTCTCATTCAAACTTGTGGGACATTTTAGTCGCCCATAATCACATTTTATTACAGAATTCACACAGATTATGATGATGTAGTAAATGTGGGGTAGCAGCTAGTGAAAGCAAACATTCCACTTCATGTGAACATGTGTCTTTTGGTTGTGCATGTTTGAATATTGTTGAATAGCTTTTGTTCTGCATCCACAAACACTCCAGTGGACATTTTGCAATACACTGAAATTCTCATTGGGGTAAAAAAAAAACACCCCAAATTAACTCTGTGGGATTTTTTTAAAGAAAGGTCTACTTGGATGGGAGGATTAATATGTGCAGGAATCTTGGTTTCACAGTTATGTGAATGTTATTTATTTTATTTAATCAGTTCAGATTTCTTTAATAGACCCCCAATTTTAGTTTTAAATATTTCATGGTGGTTTAAACAGCCACATATCTTCAAAACTGATTTTATTAAAAAAGTACTTGAGATGAACAGAACAAATTAGATATTGTAACTGTGAGGGATGTATGTACCTATTCTAACCATTCCAGCAATAAAATGTCATGGCTGGGAAATGTTTACTTCTCCGTTCTTTGCCATTGGAGATTTGTCCTCCACGTAAGTCTGGGGCAGTATAAAATATGAATGGGAAGGCCTTGGTTCAGTTTCTTTTGCAGACTAATTTATTTGGAATGAGGTGGGGATTGTTCAAACTGTCTACATTCTGTGCTTAATAATTATGTCTGGTTGGTTTTTTTTAAATGACCAATGTTGCTACTATATACCTATTGGAAGTAAAAATCTCCAGTTCTAAGTGAATTGGGAAATTGGCCTTTTATAACCCTTTTTATTACTACTCTTCAGAATAAGTGTTGTGGTACAAAAGGAAAATGAGGAAATATATTCCATCTGTGCTTGGGGGAGCCATTCTGTCGCATAACTCAATCCTGCTGCTGTTTGTCTGTTCTGTCCTTTCTGTTCAGAACAAACTGACACACATACAGGAAGATGATTGGTTTTAAATGACTTGCAGTTATTCACTTTTTTTGGCTGACAACCTCACTGGTCAGAATCTGAAGCTTGGCCTTTCAGAGATTTACTGTTTCTTCTGTGTGAGATTTTAAAAATAAATAGTTTCAGGCTGTCAGCTAACTTTTAAAATTCTTCAGTTGCAGAAGCTGTGGGTATCAACTATAAAAATTGGAAGTGAGGAACACAGCAAACTTTGACTTAAAACTTAATTATTTAGCCCATTTTTAATCACTCATATTTTGTTATGAGGCTGTTATAACAAATGAATAAAGAGTAACTTAAAAAAATACTTAGAACTGTCAGATTGCAGAAGGAATGTGTGGCTATTTCAGTATATTGCAACATATTCAGGGTACCTTTATGAAGAGAAGGAAACAGCTAATTGTATAACAAATATTTCAGATCCAAATGAGTGGGATCCTGCATTGTGTGTGTGTGTGTGTGTGTGAGTGTTTTAATAGGGCTAGTGGAACAGACTACTTCCCAAGTCTCCTTCACACAGATGATTGAAGAATACTACATCCCCTCTGCATAGGGCAGGGGCTGTAGTACAGAAACAGAAAGAGAAGAGGGAGATACCTCAAAATCAGGTAGAGGCATCTTGTGATAATCTCTCTCTGATTTGGGGGAATAAGGATTCACTCTTTCTTCCTTAACCTGCCCCTAGCAGCCTGTTTTGTTCAGCGAAGTGCCTTCATTCTGTTTAGAATTTTTTGACCGCTCCTATGAGGCTTCCTTGGGGAGAAATTTGCTTCCGTCAACTCTGTTGTCACCTGCCTGACTCTATATCCCTTAGTCTTTCAGGTGCTATGTATTTATTGTTTATTGTTTATTTATTGTTCTTTTAATAATGCAGTTATCTAGCACAACACAATGTCCCAGTGAGTTATTGCTGGCCCAGACAGATGTACAGACACTCGCTTTTATTATAATAGAGTTGCTTTTTATGTTTTCCAACAACTGCATCGATATTTCAGCCTGAAACTGTGCAAATATCATTTGGTACTGTCCTATAAACATCTATTTCACAGGAGAGTAAAACAATTGCATTGCTACACATGTCTACTCAGAAGTGTTCAACAGGGCTTACTCCCAGGAAAGTGGGTGTAATACTGTAGCATTAGGCATTTTGGGGGGAGGGGAATAGGAGTAGTTGCAAAATTTGGAGGCAAATAGGGAAAGCACAATGAAATGTTCAATCTGAAGCAGCTACTCAATATATTAAATTTATATGGTTTTCTGGCCTGTTAATAAATTGTCATATTATTGGGCTGGAAGTCTTTTTAGTCTGAGATCAAGCAGAAAAAATGAGTACTTTTACTATGAGACATTTTATTTTTTTTACTTCTAGCTGAATGTTTTGCTCCTGTCACAAGGATGATACTTATGTTTCTGAAGCGAGTAGATTTATTTCTCCTAGTACCTCTTATGAATCATCTGGTATATATGCATCTTTGAGAAATGTTGCAATTCATCCAGGAAGAAAACCTCCATATTCATATCTATAGCAGTTTCTATCAAGAGGGTGCAACACATTACATAGCGTAGTAGTAATTTTTCTGCTATTTTCCTTATTTCAAAGTATTTCATTAATTATATTAGGCCAAAATCGTCAGCTGACATCATGTATGAGGAGTGCTTTTAAATCTGTCAAGTTAAGAAATGTTTGCTGATTTAATGTATTTGAAAACCCTTATGCAGGCTAGGAAATTATTGTTTGTATCCTAACCTTATCTACCACTTTAACTTAAAACAAGGCATTTAAGTGACAATCTAATGCAAGGCAGTGCAGACACAACTAAGGTGTTTGTTCTTACATTTTCTACACAGTCCCAGTTTGCTTTCTGCAATTATTTGCTAGCAAGATTGTGTAAAAGTTTTAGATGTCGTACAACATGCAACTGGAAACCTCAGTTCTTCTGTCACCATGTTCTTCTCACTTTCACCCTACTCTTCAAATCCATTTGTACCACATAGGGGATTTCCTGGTATCTGATTGGGACAGCAACAGTTACCACCCCTGCTGCAATGTGTACATTTCTGCTAGAAGCCTTGTGTTCAATCCTAGGCTGTAACGCTGTGGCACAACAGAGCATAGAATCAAGCCTTATATCACCTATAAGATGATATAAAAAGTCAGCCTCAGCCTACCAAATTTAAGGTTTGAATGTTGCCATCTAAACTGTGGTTAAGCTAAATTGATTAATAGCTCCAGGCTAATCCTGGAGGGAAAAAACTTGTGTTTTTGTTTAATTGCAACATGTTACTTGGACGTACTTTTTTTTCCCCTTTCAAATTCTAGGAAAGGGGGAGCACTCTGTCAAGCCAAACACAATGCTGGCTGTTTGTGACTGATTCCTCCCTGCAGAGTGGGGTTGAGGTTAGCCCTGGGACTCCAAAAATTCTACCCATCTCAATTGCTTCATCCTGTGTAGTTGATGGAGACATAATGGAGACACTCAAGAGCACATCCCCTTGTGTTGTTTTCTTCAAGGATGCTATATATGGAAATGGTAAGCACAAGGAGAGGGTGGGGGCACTTTTGCTTTTAGGGGTCTCTCAGGAGCCCCCAATGATGAAGGAGAATGGGAGTTGTACTCCAAAACATCTGGAAGACCAAGGGTTCCCCAAAACTGCAGTAGAATAGGTGGAAGCAAAGAAGCCTTACATGACTTTGTAACATATAATTTGAATGAAGCACACGAGCTTTATCTACTTAAGGTGCTCTTTAATTGCAAATTGCCAGTATTTCTTATCTTGCCCTTTAAATTTCCAAAACAAAAGCAGTATGGTTCTAGACTGTCTTTTACAGTGGTATCAGTGGAAAAAACTGCCAGTTTGCTTCTACTATAATGACATAGGTTGTAAGGTTTGCCATAGGGTTGCCATAAGTTAGAAATGATTTGAAGGCACAAGAACAACAAAGATAATTTAGAGATTTGATAGTTATGACTGTGCAACTCCAGCCATGTTTTAAGAGAATGTTTTAAAAATTAACAAGAAAAAAAGGGTGACCCATGTGTCCTTTGTTTGGATTGCCTTTGAGTATTTTGCCCCATGTCCATCATTTTTCATAAATATCTGAATATAAACTCTCCCAGCAATATGGTTTCCCTTATCTCAGGATATATGTTCACTTCTGTGGTTTGGACAAAGTGTTGCTAGGAATGGGGAGTTGCACCTTTCTTCTCAACTTTCATAACACCAAAAAAGCAAAATAATGCTGGCTTCCAGGCTTACAAACTGAAACATATGGCACCAAAAGAAAAAAGATATGAAGGAAGAAAAGGAAACCTAGCCCATCCAGACACTATTTCATTAAACGTTCTTACAGCATGTGGTTGTACAAGAAATCAAATGAAGCTAATCTCTCAGTAAAGCTGGTGGACAGGCCCTGTTTCCCATCTCCTTCTCTGTCCTGGTGAATTTTAGTTGCTTATTTAAAATTAGTATTGTGCACACCAAGTGGTTGCTGAGTATATGACTCAGCATAACCATTCTCAATGTGGATTTGCCAAAGCAGGACTTATATGTTGCACACACAACAGGAAGGAATAATGCACTAGAAGACATTTTCCTGGCAAGTTGCATACATTGGGTGCAAACGAAATGATGTTTTAAGTTGTTAAAAAGGTAAGAATGTAAGAATGTATATCTAATATAAGAATAAAACATTTTTTTCCAAGAATAAATCTCATATTTTTGAAAATTCTGAGAGTTTTGTTTCTCTTTTGCATTTGTTTATATGGGATATTTCCAGTTCCTTTTGTTTTAAAATTGCTTACGTTACCACAGTGAATGTTATATTAGCTCTTTTGATGAAATCTGCCCATACTCTGCCAACATACCTTTTATGTTATATTTATGCATACTCTCCTTCTGCAGCCATCTAATTTTGCATATACTGGAAAGAATTAGAATTAGATGCTAATCATGTTCAGAGTAAGTTAATCACAGCATGATAATGGCCTTTGGTCATTGTGAACCTTTCGTTGCATTTGAGCCACTGACCTACTTATAAAAGTTTCCTGTCATGCTTCCAGACCCACTGCATCATCCACGTGACGCTCTGCTGGGCAAAGGTTTGGCTGTCCAGCTTTGGGGAGCAAAGTGCAACATGTCTAGCCTCAGAACAACTTGGCAGCAGCAGCTACCAAAAAGAAGTGTGGGGGTGGGGTGGAATCTTGCAAAGATAGAAAAACCTAGTCAATTTTCTGCCCTCTAAAAGTTTCACACATCAGGACAGTTTGGGTTGGAAGTTTCTTTCCTTAACAAGAACACACTGTGTGTTTCGCTTTCAAAGTTTGAGCAAAGCAGACTAAATCAAGTTTGATGAAAGGCTGACCAAGAATGTTGTCTTTATTGGCTCAGACAATTAACATGGTCACCTTTTTCCTTGTTACTGTAACTTATCAAAATGTCTTTGTTGGCAGGTAGGATTATTTGCATTGAACGTACCGTTCTCTTGTTACAAAAGCCCCTTTTGTGTAGGGCTGCTGATGCTGACATCACTAAACTGACTGATCCTGTCAAACTCGATGAGCTGGATTCTACAACCCAAGTCAATTCCATTTGTACTGTAAGAGGTTAGTTCAAGCTTTTTCCAAAAGCAAATTTTGCTATGCCTGCTTGAAACCTTTATTATTTTTATTTTTTTTAAATCTTCCCCTTCCTATAAAGGAGCTTGGAGAAAGTCTTGTGGTAATTTGCCTTTTTGTGTGTACGTGTGCCTCCAAGTTGCCTATTGACTTAAGGTGACCACATGCACTTCATAGGGTTTTCTTAGGCAAGGAATACTCAGAGGTGGTTTTTTGCCAGTTCTTTCCTCTGAAGTATAGCCTAAAGCACCTGGGATTACTTTGCAACAATCTGTGACAAAGTGAATCCTATGAAAGTGGATAGGATGAGCCCAGGATCATCCTATGAACTTCATGGCTGATGATAAGGATTTCAACCTGACTTTCCTTGATCTCTGTCTAATGCTCTGTGCTTGTGCTTCTGGCTTTCTTCAGGTACAAAACTAAATAACAGCACAGAAAAAATGTACTTTGAGAGCAAGAGACTGGTACTTGCTATTAGGATAGCTTAAACTATATCCCTTCCTGGCCCCTATTTGGTATTACTGGTAAATAATGCTTAGTATTATATCTATTACCACTTACATTTACATGCAGACAAGCCCAGCTTTATATATGTCTGTAGTATTTATATTAAAACAGTTTATAGACTTGTTTAGAAGATGCCAGTACTTTAGGAAGTACTTGGCCCTTTGCTGCTTCCAATTTCTTTTTCTTTTTTTCACTTGCAACCTCTCAGCAATGATTAATTAGAACACCAGATGTACTATATAAGCCGTGCTGCTGCTTACTATACTTGTCCATATTCTGCTAACCAGATTCATCACTGAATTTGTGTGCAGGTCATAGGACTGGTCCACCAAAAAGCATGTTCGTCCCTCCCTCCCTCTTAGTATGAGACCTGTGTGCATCTTGTGCTTATTATTTGGACACTAGTTTTGACTGGAGAATGCTGTTGGTAGCTTCAAGAGAAATACATGGATTGCTTGCTGGATGATTTAGGAATATTTGAGATGTTTGCATGTGGCAGTTCTGCTTCCCCTTTAAGTATTTTTCTGCAAAGTGACGGATTTTTTCCCCTAAATTTTGCCCTACTTGGCACTTCCTTTTTTACCCAAACAATGTGTGCATCCATTCTTACCAATAGTTTTCAAAGCTATGCCCCTGCTCAATGACAGAGGTTATGCTTGGGAGGTACATGTACCTGATTCAATCCCTGGCATCTCTCCTTTGTTCAGGGATGTAGAAATGTTGTTAACAATTGATCATGCATAAAAAAATTATTCTGATAGATCCTATGCAGCCAGAAGTGTTAGACCCTTTAAATTCTTATAATAAGAACAGGAGAGGAGAGGAAGGTTTTAGTATCTTGTCTTAACTGGGCCATTTGGAAGAACAATAAAGAAATTTCCTCAAGAACGAAAGTTACCCAGAGAATGGGACTTGGGCAAGTCATAACATCTCACAGGCTCGTTACATATCTCACAGCTTCGTTGTGAGAATAAGCTGAGTCAGTGTGATGTAGTCATTTGGGTATTGGACTAGGATTCTGGAGACCAAGGTTCAAATCCCCAGTCATGGAAGTCCACTGAGTGACCTTGGGCAAGTCACACTCTCTCAGCCTCAAAGGGGAGGGCAAAGACAAGCCCCTCTGAAGAAATCTTACCAAGAAAATGCTGTGATGGGGTCACCGTAAGTCGGAAATGATTTGAAGGCACACCACAGCCACAACTGAGAGAATCATGTATATGCCATCTTGAATATTCTGGAGGAAAAGTGTGATAAAGGTGATAAATCTACATGCAACCTTTAATCTGCCTGTGCTTTTCACTGTGTTTAGGCTTTGCCTGTGAAATGTTCTTTCATACTGTCATTATGTCAATTAGCAACAATTGTCTGAAACTTCTGAAACTCGTTATTAAAGAATACAAAGTCTTACTTTGCTTCCTTTCCTTCATCCCGCTATTAAATTAAAGCAAGTATTCCAGCACTGTTGCTTAGCCAATACAGGTGGACATTGCCACTCTTAGTTCTCTGTCTTTTAGTTTATTATAGGATTGAGTGACTCTTGGTCAACACAGCAGGGATTATTAGGTCACGAGCTTTGGCATATATACTGTAGGCTTCCCAATAGTTTTCCTTTACTTGCAGATGGCCAAGATTACCCATTTGTATGTTTTGCTTCCAAACAGTGCTACATCTTGAGTATTTATTGCTTAGCTAAACAAATCATCCATTGTTCTAAATCTTTTTAGTAGCCTTCCCATAAAATTCTCAACATACTTGATTTCTAATAGTTAGCAACACTGCTTACTAGTGATTCAAAATATCTCACTGGCCTTCAGTCCCCTAAAGTCTTCTAGTCACGTAGGTCAGGGTTTGGTTTTTGTTTGTTTGCTTGTTTTCTTGCTTGTTTGTTTGTTGGCAGATTTGGTTCCCAGTTACACAGATATAAAGAACAATTTGTTGCCACTAGATCAGTGTAAATCTTTTAAGAAAATCATCTTTTCCCTTTCCACCCAGGCATTTTTCAGATATCAGACTGAAATAACAAATGCACTCAGATGATCATATTTTGGCTTGATAAAATAAAGTATAGATGAGTCTTAAAGCATGCGGGTAGCCCACGTCACTGAGTGGACAGACCTTAAAGTCTTCCATTCAAGTTTCATGCAAACCAGGAAACTATAGTTAACCACTTTGAAATACATCACTCTATTAAGCCTTGGTTTTAATTTGACTTACTATCCTGGCTAGTTTCAAAGCTGTTATTTTTCCTATTGAGAAACTAGGAAAACTATTGTTTAACAGAAGATTAGCTGGTTTACAGCCAGACTAAAGGGTTGTATGGAAGAAGATTTTGTTAGGGAGTGGAAATTTGTAATTGATTATTTAAGAGAAAATGAGAGTGAATTGATGATTTTGAGGTTTTGAACTTGAAGCTTATATCCTCCTTTTCCCATGTTTAGATGTTTATTTACTTTGCTATCATGTGAATGGTTTTAAGAAAATTATAAGTGACTTTAATTTGTTGCTATACTTTTTTCTTTTTAATATATATAATGAATAAGTAAGGTTATTTTAAGGAAACTATAAGAATTAGAATGATTTTACTATAAATGTTATAAATATTGTAATATTTAAGAATTATTAATTTTGAATTTTAATAATTAAGTAGTAACCAAGTTTAGAGAAAAGGAAAAAAAGGTGTAGGCACAGATTAACTTAGTAAGTTTATTATTTTTTTATCTTAGAATTAAATTTAAGCAACAAATATTAAATCTAATGATAATTTGTGATTTATTGGATTAACATTTCTGTAGGATTACTATTTGTTGTTCGCAGCAGGGGTGGGAAACAACTTTTTAGTTGTCTATAGGTACTGGTATTTGTTTATTAGTTTAGACTGATGTTTGTAGGGGTTTTTTTGGTATTATTATTTTTAGGTATTATTTTGTATTGTGGATTGTTATTCTCTCTTTGTATATATGCTTACTTTTTTCTCATGTTTAGTTTGTGTTTTGTGTTTTTATTCACTAAATAAACTTTCCAAAAAAAAGATTACCTGATTTGTTTGCTTTTGCTGTGGAGGGAGAAGTAAAGAAGCAGTGGGCAAGGGGTCTTGGGTGAGGCACTGGCATTACCTCATGGCACTTAGAGGTTGAGAAGCAATAGGTAAATTCTTTATAAACAAATAATGAAACAAATGCATTGTTTCTATTGTGGCTTCTTAAGCTGAGATACAGTATATGAACTTGTCTAGTTTGACTAGAGATGTTTAATATGTGATCTGGAAAGGAAGGGGAAAAGCCATTGTTTGCAAAGGCAATTTAAAGTTGTCTTTAAATAGTTCTGAATGTAACAGAAGGTGTTTGTTTAATGAACGTTGTTTTCGTTGTGTGCCTTCAAGTTGTTTCCAAATTACGGTGGCCTAAGGTAAACCTGTTGTGGCAGTGGTTCTCAATCTTCCTAATTCCGCGACCCCTTTAATACAGTCCCTTATGTTGTGGTGACCCCCAACTATAAAATTATTTATTTATTATTTACAATACCTCCCCCCAGCAAAGGCTGCCTCGCCGGCAAGGAACAAGGGGGGCAGGGAGGGAAAGAGGAGCTCGCGTCTCCCCCGGGAAAAAACTCCGAACCCCCCCCCGGACTCTGCTTCTGCTTTGCTCTCGTTTCTGCTGGGGGGGGCAGTGTGGGAAAAGTTTCCAGAGTGTCGACCCTGGCCGGGGGAGAAGAGGAATCCCAGCGCCTTTGTCTTTTGCGCCGGGCGCAGCTCGCCCCCCCAGAAAGGCACCGCCTTGCGGCCCCCCGCCCTTCCGCAGTGCTCTCCTCCGTGGTGAGTGGGGCAGGGGCTGTGGCAAGGAGGGGGCCTGCCCCCCATGCTGCTGCCACACCCCCAAGCTGGCCCGTCGGACAGGAGGTTCTCTCGGTAGCGAAGAAAGGGAGCGATTTCAGTCCCTTCTGAACAGGGGGCAGGAGGACGCGAGCGTGTGGCTTGTGCCCGCGCACCACCACTCCTGCTGTGGCGATGCTGTGGCTGCATGTGCTCCCGCCAAAGGGGGCAGGAGGATGCGAGCGAGTGGCTCGTGCACCACCACCGAGGAGGGAATGGAGCCTAAGACCATCGGAAATACGTATTTTCCAATGATCTTAGGTGACCCCTGTGAAGGGGTCGTTCGACCCCCAAAGGGGTTGTGACCCATAGGTTGAGAACCGCTGTGTTATGGGGTTTTCTGGGGCTGAGAATGTGTGATGTGTCCAAGGTCACCCAAAGGGGTTCTGTGGCTGAGTAGGAAATCAAACCTTGGTCTCCAGGGTCACAGTCAAATACTCAAACCACTATACCACACTGGCTCTCTTAATGAACATATCTGAGGTTATTCTTTTTTCTTTTTAGTTTCCCTTTTTAAAAGAAGAATTTGTTTGCTTGTTTTTTCAGGGAAGAAAGAGCAACAGTATAACAAGCCAAATAGACACAAGTGTCAAAGTCAATTATACTCAATGTGTATTTATGCAACATTTCCCCCTTGTTTCAGGCACTGTTGTTGGAGTTAATGAAAAAACAGCTTTCTCCTGGCCTACATGTAACAGATGTGGAAATGGAAAAGTGGAGCAGCATCCACAAGACAGGTAAGAACATGTCAGCAAGAAGGCAGATAAGGACTATCCTCATAAGCATTGTATATGTGGAGTCTCAGAAATCTTTTGACGAGTTCTTCACCAAAGGCCATACATAAATTTAGCAGCTGTGAGATACGATAGCCAATCCCTTAATGTCAAGTTGGGTGATGGCTCATGGGCCCACCTCATTTTGATCAAGATTTTGCAGCACCTTTGCTTTTAATTTCACGCAGAAGGAAAGAAAATATTTTCAAACATGAGAGAAATAGATAGTTCACTATTTAATGTTATATTCCTTCTGAGTTTTCTCCAGCTAATAGCTGCTGCACAAAGAAGCAGCCGAATACTCAGAGATGATTGTGTCCAAATGTTGAGAAATTCCAGTTATGATTAACAAAGCCCTGTATTCTTTCTTTCCTTTTCACCTACCCTTCCCACATGAGCAAAAAGCCTCTTACAGGAAGTGGGAGGCCTGTGGTGTCTCTGCATGGCTCGCATATTCGCCACCCATTCCTTCCCTTGGTCCAGTCACACAAGCTCTGAAGTGCAAGTAGTTTGACCAATGTGGGGAGATTGAACGGGGGATACAGAAGGGTTACTATTTTGTACAGTCTAGTAGGATCCTTCTGTATATGAACACTGAGCCCATGTGGAGATGAGTAATGATGCAAGTTTATAAAACTTAAATAGTGTAAGGAAAGGAAATAGAAAATATTGCATTTTCTGTCCCTCCCTCTTCTTCCTCCATCTTTCTCAAACCATTTATTTCCTCCTCCCAGCTCTCTCATTTAAAATCACTGGGAATAGATTAAAGACAAAACCTACCACAGTTTTATGCAGTGCATAACTTCCATAATTGTGTGCCAACAAAAGGATTAGGCTGATCCTATCCATCAGTAGTTGCTGGCCAGTACTAAGAATAGGACCTCCAAGTAGATCAGAGAACAAACAAGGAGGGTTGGATTTCTTGTCATATGCTCTTTGGTCACAATCCACTCCAAGTGACTGCAGCAGAAGGAGAGATGGGAAGCAGCGTCACTTTTTCAACTCAGCTGAGAGACCAGCTTCTTTTGAATTCACTTCTCCCTGACTTCTTCTATTCCATTTGGATACTATAGTAACTGTGATCTGTTTTCTTGTGCTTCCCATGCTTTTGTCTTCCCTCCTTATCCTTTTTATCTTTTGTGGATGTAATTGATGTTATATAAACTACTATGAAAGTTGTTTTTGACTGAAGGGCAGGGTAAAAATGCTTAATACAAAGAAATGGACCCAGCATAGAGTTTGCTAAACACATGATTGCTAGAAATGCAACAGGGAATCAACAGGGCATAATTAGTGGTGGGTAGTGGGGTACTTAAGTCTTTCCATATCTGTTGATCCTCTCAGACAAGTGAACCCTCCCTGCAGTTATCCCTGAAGCTGTTTATTTTTTTGAGGGGGGGGGTCTTGAAGCCTAGTTGAGAGAAGAGCATTTTTTACAAAAAAAGGCTGAAAAATATCCTTCCTGCTGCCTGTTCTACATTCCAGTTGCATTCTTGCCAAACATAGCACATGGAGTTAGGAGTTCCATGCTTGCCTCCTTATTTGCAATTCCATTCTAGTTTTCTAAAGGAGTATGATATGTGACTGAAGGCAGGCAGGGAAAATATGAATATTCTTCCATGTAACAATCGAAATACACATCCATAAGGCTGATACCATATTGTGACCCCAATCAAACAGTCAAACAAATGAAGAAAACTCTAATGCTAGATGTACATATAATATCTACCTTTTCTCACACATTTCAGAGGATTGCTTTACTGCAACCAGTGTTGTGAAACCATCATTTCACCAGTTATGAAGATGCAGCTGGAAGTGTTTGTGCATTGCCAATCCCGACCTTTATCCACAGTAAAAATCAAGGTATGAGAAGAAAAAGTCAGAGTTTTAAGAACTGTCAGACTGTATTGAAACTCTTGTGTATCAGTTCAAGGTTTTGTATTAAAGAGCTCCGTTGGGTTTTGGTATTCTGAACAAGCACCTGCATCTTTTCACTACAAGGGCATTGTCTTTTGCACTGACTTCTCAGTGGTGAATTATGGATGAATCTTCATCAATGAGATAAAGTCTGCTCACCCCTGATTTAGGTTGATAAAAAGAATTGGATTATTATGTGGACAAACCTACCATAGAATCTGGACTACATGATCTTTAAGATTAAGTGGACCACATCCTTATCTGGAAGTCCGTATGACTAAAGAAACCTTATTTAAAATATATATCCCAAAACTTATCATTGCATACAGTATAGAATAGGGATGGGCATCAAAGCGGCTGCCTGTGGCTCCCCAGCTGCTTTTTGTGGCTTCAGGGTGTACATTTCTTGAAACAGCAGTGATAACATTTTCTCAGTAAAGAAGGTACACCTTCTTTTACTGGGAAATTGTGATTTGGAGAAACTAGTATTGATTCTGTGTACACCAACTTTCTGATGTTGTTGCACTGCTGAAATTTGGTCGGGTGTGCCATGCCTTAGGGCTTTGGGCACTGATGTTGATCCCTAGACATACAGGTTGTGCACCTCTGTCAAGAACCGACATTCTGCTAGGGAATAAGGAAGAAACTCTGCACCATTCTTATTATTCCACTGTGTCCTAAAGATTCAAGGGCAGCTTGCAAGTTATCTTTATGTTGTTTTATCCTCACAATAGCCTTGTCAAAATGAAAGTTAACGGGTGGCCTTGGGGAAGCCACTAACTTTCAATGCTTAGCAAAATCTGTGTTTCTTTTATTCACGTCCTGTTCAGTTTCTCAGTCCGCTGCACTGAGAACTGGCTCTTTCCTGAAATAATATTTCCATAGTAATTTTTGAGATTCTGAAGGTAGAAGATTCTCTTTTGAAGGGATTCTGTGGAATTATGAAAATTTGAATATGTTTTTTGTGTGATGTTGACCTAACTCACAACTGGTTATAACAGAACTGCTTATAGCCAATGGTCACATTTTTTAGGGCCAGATGTTACCCTGATTTCTGGGGTCCTGTGGGGCCTCAATGTGCTCCAAATACTGAGAAATGGGAATTAGCCAGAGCACAAGCTGTAGCACTACAAGAGGCAGGGTAACCTAGCGAAATCTTTAAACCCAATTTTTACGGGGTCAGGTCAAGCCAAAAACCAAGCAAAATTGTCTAATCAAATGATTTTATTGAGGGGGGATTCACTCATGCATGCACACAAGATACACACAATCACACATTCACACAAGAGCTAGCTGAAAGAGAAAGGGAGGAAAAATTATAGAGAGGCTGAGGGATTTGGGGGGATTTATAATTACCAGTCTAGAAGAGTAGTGAAGAGCAGAAATGTATTTTGGCTTAGGTAGGACCTAAGGGAAGTTCTCATTCAGGAGCCAGACGGACAGAGTGACGGGTAGATCATCAAGAGACTGCACTGGGCCTCCTCAGAGCAGGGGTATTTGTATGCTGAAAATGGCTTGTGGCTGTGAAGGTTCCAGGTGCAAGACAGAGGGAACCTGTTGAGGACAATGAGTCTTTCGCCTGTTGATGGGCCTGGTGCTTTGATTGACAAAGACATGATGAATGTTGTAATAGCTGTCTATTGTGGGTGCTGTGAGGACAGAGGAAAGAATCCAGGTGTACAAGGGATAGATATCTGTCAATCAGTGTCCTAGTGGGCTCCTCACAGTTGGATTCCTTGGAAAAGTCCAGCTTCTATTTAAGCCTATTATCCACAGGAATGATGTGTATTTGCCTGACAAATGACTCAGTCTTACCTGGAGGAATTTTGGAGTTGACCTATGCTTCTCACATTTTCAGTTAAATTCTTTCCCTCACTCAGTTTGACCTCTGTCACCTTTCAGGCTTGAATTTGATATCAGAGCCAATAAAATTTGTTGCAAATTACATATGATACCAATTAGGTATGGTGCCCATCCAAACTATACTAGTATTGGGGACCCCCAAAGCAGGGCCTTACACAGAAACCTATTCTGTAAGATACCTTCACTCCCATCTTGGGGCAAAAGACAAATTGTAAATAAAGTGATGAGTGGGTAGGTGGATGGATGGATGGATGGACCAATCCTATTTGGTTTCATTCCAAGGGAGAAGACAGATTGTAGTAGGCTTAGGTTTGTTAATTTTTATCAAATAGAATGACTTTTAATATTGGTAGAGGATGCAAAAATGTGATTCTCCTTTTGCCATTTTCTTGGTTACACCAGCTGCTACAGAAGACTATTTCTTCACTTCTGGACTGTTCTCCCACTGAGGATGGAGTATGTATACTTTAAAATATGTTTATTTAAGAAATCAAAACATCATAATTCTAGCTGCATGTGGACTACATTCAGAAAGGGATCAAATTATATCAAGATATCGGGTCTAAATTAACATTGACAACTGATAACACATTTTGTTGATGTTTCAGTAAACTTACCCAAACTGTTCGTTATAAGACATAAATACTGATAGATTTTATTTCAAAGATACTGGATCCCGGGGATATCCCCTATAGAAAAAAAATGTAGAGAGTGTGATTTTTCACTTAAGTAAAAATTATCCTATGCAGGTCCACTTAAAAGTAAGTCCCCATGGGATGCAATGGGACTTAATGCTCTGTAATAGGATGTTGACTTGTATTTCTAGCTAATTCTATACATACTTATCTAGGACTAAGTCCCATTGCAAGCAATGGAATTCACTTTAAGTAGATGGGCACAAGTTCTGCTAGTGGTATATACGTGGAAATCCAGGAGGCTGATGGCTGCCATGCAGATGCAGTCAGTGGCTGTTGAGAGGCAGAGGGCAGAACTACTTGTAGCTCCATCTAGGATCTATAATACAACCTGAGGAAGCCTGTTGCTAAGGGGATACTGGATACCTCCTTGTGCAACACTGAAACAGGTACTTATTCCAGCGTAACCCCTGTCACCAAGAGGATTCTGACTATTGTGACACTGCATTTCTCAATTTTTAATTTATAGAATCATAGAATTGGAAGAAACCACAAAGGCCATCCAGTCCACCCCCTGCCATGCAGGAATAGAAGCTGTATTTGCTTTCCTGGTGATTTTGTTAAAATATCCCTAGGGAATATATGCATTCTGTTTTATTATTTGAAAAGCAAAAAAAAGGGGGGGCGGAATCCCTAAAATACTTTTCTCGAAGAGCATCTCACACTAGTATTTTCAACTTTATTTTGGCTGGGACAAAATGTACAAGGTTGTTTGTTTTAATGAATGTGCTTTATCATTACAGAGTTATGAAGTGAAGAATGTGCTGGGAAAAGAGGTGGGGTTTTTATATTGTTACGTCCAGTCTGTAACCAACCACCCATCTAGCTGTGTTGGATTAGAAGAAATTGTTCTCCCAGATGCAGAAAGAAAAGAAAGGAAATAGTGTCTGCTACTTTCTCTATGAACCTTGTAACACAGTTAACTGCAAACTACATTTGTAGATAATGTATAATACAGGCATGTAAGCACTTAGCAGCAATAAATAATTTTCAGTCATCTGTCAAAATAATTTTTTTAATGTTTATGCTGGGCATCTGTGAAATAACATTAACCTTGTTTAGCTCTCACTGACTTCAATGAGAGAAATTAAATACTTGTATTTAAGTCTCTTGGATTGAAATCACTGGAATATACAGATGCTTAATTTTCCATTGTGTATGTGTTTATGGTCATCTGTAAAAAAAAGTTCAGAGCACTAAAACAAAATGAGAATGTCCAACAATACTTTGAGAAAAATAATTTGGAAATATTTCCCAAATAGTACTTTTTCTTGATCTAGAAGTAGATTTTTATGAGTTTTAAAAGTTCAAATGCTTTTGTCTATGTAGCTATCCAAAGAATTGTGTTTGTATAGGAGAGCATTTTAAATTAATGTCTGAACTGTGTGCAGGATTCAGTGGTAGAGTTCTGTGAACAGCTGCATCCAGAGGAAACAGAACTGTAATCTCACCTTTTCCACTACAGCCTTGGAGACCCTTTGCAGCCTGTTTTTGAGCTGGATGGAGGGCTGAGGAAGAGGAGAAAGGAAGAAGAATTCCATAGAACTGCTGTTTGACCACTAGCTCAAATTTAGGCCTACCTCTGTACAGTTAAAGATGAACTGCCTGTGTTAGTATGAAATATGAATGCCAATATATTGTAAAGTATGGTATGTGTTGAACCACAATATGTTTAGTATGACTTGATTAATGATGATATGTATTTTTTTACCAATTGAAGATAAATGTTACAGAGTGTTAAGAGTTTTACTTTCTGTTGATGTGATAAAGGATGTCAAAAGCATGTATATGAAGTTAACCGTTGTCTAAATATAAAAGTATTTGGTAGTTGTATCTAAAAATGGCCGTCTTCCCATAAGGTTTCTGTTATATCACATAGTATAATTGAAAGTATAAAGAATACAGTTACTACTTCACAATAGTCCTTTTGGATGTTAATTACATTTTCATACTTCCGTGAAGTCTGTAGATAAAACAAGGTTAGATTTAGGAGCCTTAAGGCTTGAAATGGGTACACTACACAATGTATCACGGTCTGAGAAATGATTAGTGGAACAGCGGAATCAGCTGGACTTGCTGTCTCATAAATTTGAAATTTGTAGACTTTTCACATGCAGAGAACCCCTGTGCTTTGCTGTATTCAGCATTTCCCCAGTCACCTGCTGGATCCTGGCTTCTGTATTCAGTTTGTGAGGGGAAGTACACATACTTCACACCAAATTAGGGTGTTTACAATCACATTTAAAGATTTTAAAAACATTGGCCAGAACCCTTTTCAGCAATTACAAATGTGTAACTGAGAGTTACACACTTGTGACTGCTTTATATTTACAGTCCCAAGGTAGCCTCTATCTTAGGGTCTTCCCAGGGACCATGAAAGTCTCCCAGTCTGGACTTACTGGGAGGCAGCCGCTGCAATCAATGGGCATCTGTTCTCTTGTTGACTGGGAGGCTGACAGTCCCACCCATCCCCTTACATGAGGGGAAAATTTCGATGGGGTCCTGCTTCTGCCTGTTGTGCTGAGGATTGCTTAGGGGCGAGGGTGGGACTGTGGGGCTTTCCAGTTGACAGGGGAGCAGATTTCCATCAACAGCAATGGTTGCTTTCCAGTAAGTGGGGATTGGGGTGATCAGGGTGGGATTCATTGCATAGCACTGCCACTACACTGCTTATGCATCTATAAATCCCTGACAGGATTCAAGCCAGTTCCTATATTTCACTATATGTAACTTTAGCTCAGGGCTGGGGAATATGATGTTGTTGTTAATTGCCATCAAGTCAACTTTGACTTATGGTGACCCTACAAATGAAAGACCTTGAAGTCATCCTGTTAGCAAACAGCCCTGCTCAGGTCTTGCAGACTCAGGGCCATGGCTTCCTTGATTGAGTCTGTCCATCTCTAATGTGACCTTCTTTTTCTACTGCCTTCTACCTTCCCAAGTATCATTTATCCTTTTTCGTAAAAATATATAGTATATGGCCTTCTGTGTTTAGTTGGCCTCTAGTTCACACTACCCCTTTATATTAGCTAGGCTACTTTTGCCTGAGTTCAACAACATCTTTGAGGGCTGTGGGAAACTGCTGAGTCATCATTTATCCATCTAGACCTGTTTTGTCAATTCTAACTGGCAGCAGCTCTCCAGGTTTCATGTAGGAGTCTTTCATGGCCCCTACATGGAGGTCCCGAGCTTGAACTGCTTAGTTTTTGAAACCAGCTGCAATTTGTTGTGTATGGTATTTTTCCTGCCCCTGCTCAATAGCCTGAAAGGAGTGTCCTCTATAAATCACTATACAAAATGATGCTACAAGTTGGTGTTTTCTGTGTATGCATGCATTGGGAAGCCCCAGTTATGGCTTCCCAGTGCATTTATACACACAGTAAAATGTAAGTGCATCATTGTGACCATATGAGTGCTAAAATTGTTCTTAAAAAAGTGTGTGTGTGTGTGTTTCTAAGACTTTTTAAACACACAAAGCAGCCAGTTGCGTGGACCTACAGCAAAAAGACACAGAACACTTCACTCCCCCCCCATTTATTTGCATGAGATACAAAAGAAGCCATGATAAAGTATACCCCAAGGAAGTCCTATCAACACCACACAGGATTACACAGTTGATCTTCCTCTGTGCTTTGGTTTGTCTTAATATACATCATTACAATTACTGTTTTGAGCTTGTTCTGGGGCCTATTAGCCTCATGCCCAAGACTGCCTTCTGTTTGGTTGTGTAATTTTGCTGCTTTGCAATACTGTCCTCTAAAAATCATGTTGCTCAGAATCTCTTTACACAAGCATCACTTTTAAATTAGGTATTTTCATGTGTAATGTCACATGCACAGTAATTCTTTTATCTGTTCTTTTTGTTGTTGCCGTGTGCCTTCAAGTAATTTCTGAGTTACAGCAATCTTGAGGCAAAGCTATCACTGGGGTTTCTTGTGTTGGCACTAAGTTTGTGGCCAAAGAAACCTCAGCTCTTAGCAGTGTAATGGTACGCCTCCTCAACAAGTTTTCTTGAGTTCAACAAAGTTGTTTCCAAGAGATAAGTAGGTATAGGATTGCAGCCTACTTCAGGTTGTTGGATTATACTTACTTGTGACACATACATTCTTATCTGAAAACTGCAGAAAACTGCAATGAATGTATTTTTTTTCTCAATTAACCATTAAATTGTAGATGCCTGCAAGTGGAACGCCGGTTTTTGTAGTGTCATCTGTAGAAGGGACCTTTACATGCCACTTAACAAATATTAACTATTTGTTTTGCTGCATTTTTTTAAACTGAACCTGTACACTGAACTGTTCAGTACATTTTCCCATCCTCACAACAAATACATAGTCCAAGAAGTACATTTCAAAGTTTTTTTTTTATTTTTAGAAATGCTGTAAAAATTTATATATAAAAGTTTTGAGCATGCTCAGTCTATCTTTTCCTCTTGCGGTGTACAATAAAAAGTGTTTGAAAAGTTCAACAATCATTTTTTTTTTTTGTATTTTACAAAGTACCTTAGCTGCATCAATATGAGATGTAGAAAAACAAAACTATCATTACAAAAATAATTTAGGAAGGAAGAGAGGTCTAGCTTTTTTCACCTTTTTTTGGCAAGTTTTCCGGTTAAAAGACCCATGCTTAGCCCATTCCAGAAAAAAATAAAAATAAAGGCACGTGCAAGGCAACACATTTTCGCGGCCGGTTTCTTGCTGGTCTTCCAGCCTAAGCTTGACCCCCCTTGAGAGGGCAGGAGACACGCGAGCAAGGAGTCCCCCCTCCGTCCGTTTGCACGCCTCTGGCACAGTCTCCGCGTGTACGCAGACGCTTCCCACGCCCCCCCCACCCGTGCAGCCCCCGCTGCAGTCTGTGCGGCTTTCTCTGAGGTATTCCTGAAGAAGAAGACAAGTCCGACGTCCCCGGCACCGTTCAGCCGTGCCGCCCCCGTCGCCCGGCGGTTACCGGCAGTCCTTGAGGGCGGCCGCCTGCAGGAAGGAGCCGGGCGGCAGCTGCTTAAAGTAGTGCCTCAGGTTGCTCAAGTCCCGGGTCAGCTGCTCGATCTTCTTGTGGAGCCGCTCGTTCTCGGCGGAGAGCTCCACCAGCTTCTGCTGCATCTCCTGGTTGCGGCGCTTGGCCTTGTCGCGGCTCTTCCGCACGGCGATGTTGTTGCGCTCCCGCCGCTGCCGGTACTCCGGGCTGAAGCGGTCCACGCACTTCTTGGCCGTCCGCTCCTTGCCGCCCGACGACGACGACGACGAGGAGGCCGAGGAGCGGCTGCTGCAGCTGGACGGCGAGGCGCTGCCCGGCGGCTCCGGGGAGGTGGGCGGCGTGGGCTGCCCGCCCAGGTTGACGATGGTTTGGGCGCAGGTGGCGATCTGGGAGGGGAGCAGCGAGCCCGGGCCCGAGGCCTCCTCGCCCCAGTCGGGCTCCTGCTTGACGGCGCCCCGGAGCGGGCCCGGCGGGACGCTGGCGTGGAGCAGGCTGGCCAGGGCGCTCCCTCCGCCCGGGGCGTGCTGGGCCGGCGGGGGCGGCGGCAGGTAGTCCCCGTAGGCGCCCCCGCCGCGCGGCTCCCCCGCCTTGTGGTTGCTGTTGAAGAGGTCGGCGAAGAGCTCGTCGTGGCACAGCTCCAGGTTGGGCACGGCCGCCATGGAGTCGATGTAGGAGCTGAAGTCGATGGCGCTCTCGTCCTCGTACATGGCCGGCGCGGCCGCGCTCAGCTCCGCCAGGTCGCGGCTGCCGCCCGAGGAGAGCCCGCCGCCGCCGCCGCCGCCGCCGCCCTCCTCGACCAGGACCACGGTGGCGCTCATGCCGCCCGCCTTGCACGAGGGGCTCAGCCCGCCGCCCTCGCCCACCTTGGCGTCGTAGAAGTTGGCGGGCTCCAGCGACCAGTTCCGATAGCACGACAGCGAGTCCAGGCTGTCCAGGGTGGCGGCGGCGCTCATTGGGAGGCGGCTCTCGGGCGGCGAGGGGCGCGGAGGGGCTTCAGGCGGGCAGAACGCGGGGCCGGCGTCGCCCCTTCCCCTCTCCGCGCGCGCCACGGACGCCTCCCTGCGCTCAGGTGGGAGCTCCGCGCCTCACCTGGCCGGCGGACTCGGCCTCTGCGCGGTCAGTCCCCGCTTTTATGACCTCCCCTCAACGTCCCTCTTTTCTGCCCCTCTCCAAGACGGCTCCTGTCGCGGGCTCGGGCGGTGGGGGCCACGCTGCTCGGCTCCACGTGGGCTCCCGGACGGCACAAACCTGGCAGCCAGGCGCTGACTTGGCCCTTTATAGCAAAGGCTCGCGGCCCCGCCTCCGACCCGTGTGACGGCGCGGGCGAGGGAGGGAGGGGGGAGGGCGCGGGAGAAGCCCCGGCGGGGGCGGGCCGGGTCCTGCGAGCGCTCCGGCCTCGCCTGCCAAGGGGGCGGCGGGAGCAGCGGCGGCCGCGGCCGTCAGGGATTGGTCTGGGCGGGGCGTCCTAGAAAACCCCAAATCCTCCCCTGCTGTTGCTCCGCCACCTTTGATCCGGCGGCCGGGGGAGGGGAGGGGAGGGAATCGGGAATAGCGCGGCTTCGCTTCCTCCTTCCGAGCTGCGGCCGTAGGGGCGCCCCCCGGGAGGGTGTGGGAAAAGGAAAGAAGTAACGCCGTTTGGGTGGCTTTTCTGGTGCGGCCGGGAAGTGAGGGAGGGGGCTCCCGCCGAGGAGCGACCGCCTGACGCGCACACACACGGCCAGCGGGAGGGGAGCGCCTACGCACTTCTTGGTGGGCAGCAATACTTCGTGAAATGGATGCCCTGGGCGGAGGTGCCCCGTTCTGGGCACGGAGAGGAAAGACCGGGCGCCAGTAGAGGCGAAGTAGGGCTGTCGGGCTACCTGAGGGGACGCGACACCAGGGCGCCCCCTCAGCCGGCGCTGCGTTACGCGCCGCTCGGAGACGCGGGGCTGGGGCCAAGTCATGTGCTTGGGAGAGGGAGGTTGCCACAGGCACGGCCGGCAGAAGGGGCTGCTCCGGCATAGCTGCCCCCGTCGAGGGAGAGCCGCCAGTCTTTTGGCTGTGGGCACTCGTGGGGCGGGAGAAGAGGGGGGGCAGGGAAAGCGCCCTTCGGTTCGGGTAAACTACGCACCGCCTGCGTTGTGGGGTTTTGGGAAGCGCAGTTACTGAGGTCAATGAGACGTCAAGAGAAGCGGCAGCCTTTGAGAAAAAGGGCGGGAGGGGACCGGCGATTTTGCCTCCTCCTGCTCCCGAGTCCGTGTCTGTCTTTCCCGCCGGGGAGATCTGGCTCACTTCGTCTGCTTTGCTGGAAGCAAGATACGTTGTTAGGAGGGAGCAAAAGTGTAGTGAGGGGTGTGTGAACACTGACCCCCAAAATAAGAATTTCCTCCCAGTGGAGTTTTCCTTTAGTTCCTTACTCTTTCTAGCATTGCAGACGTTGGAAAGCATTCACAGCTAAAACTTTTTTGGGGGTTCATATTCCACTGGGAACTTCATCTACCCTGTTTCTTTGGACGCCAACATTTTATTTCTAAAAACTCAACTGAAATTAGTGCAATGCTAAAGTTTTTAGGAACTGAAGGACATTGAGTTAGCAGAATTTTTGGGGGAGTGGGGGGTGGGTGGGCAGCATTTTACCCCTGTGGCAGCAACATCCTTATGGTAGGACTTAGCTAAGACAGTTGAAGAGCCAGTGATCAAAGTGGAATTTTGAAACACTCTGGTTACACTTTAGGAAAGCATGTCCATAGACAGGCGTTTCTGTAACTACAAAGAAGGTCGGCTGAATGGCTGTTCAAACAATACAATCTCTCTTTGAAATAAATTGAACTGTGGCAGTTTTCAATGTAATGATAAAGGAACTAAAGGGGGAGGTCTCTCATAGCACCTTTAAGACTAACCCATTTGTTTTAGCATAAGCTTTAATGGATTAACAGCCACTTCCTGAGGGAGCACAGTATTCAAGTGGGCCTGAATGAAAAGGTGTGTGTGTGTGGGGGGGGAGTGCTATTGCTTTTGTGGAACACACATGTGACAGTTCTAAAAATTACACTATTTTGTGCTTAACATAGCTCATAAAACATATAGCGGAAAAGTTATTAGATTTGGGAATTTTAGCAACTTCATATGCTGCAAGATATTGCCAAAAAAAGCTTGATAATTACTCCTTATTCATTAGATTGGGAGGGAAGGCACAAAACTGGACTGGTCCTCTCAGCCGTTGGCATAAAGCTAATCCAGTTCTAAAGACTCTGAAGCCCTGGAAGCATCTTGCTTGCTTGCTTTGCCTTTGCTATTATTTCTATCTGCAATGGACTTTATGTATATCTCCCTCATAGAAAGTAGGGTATCCGGTAATTTAGCTCCTTAACTATGGAAGCATTGCCCTCTAGTGGCAGGACAGTGCTCATACTTGCATAATGCCAAATATATTCTCTTGCTCATATAGTCTTTGTATACTGTAAAGTAACAGAGAGCCAGTGTGATGGTTTGAGTTTTGGACTAGGACACTGGGAGACCATGCTTTGAATCCCCACTTGACCATGAAAACCCACTGGGAGACCTTGGGCAAGTCACTCTCTTAATCTTACAGGGAAGCAAAGACCCCCTCCAACCAATGTTGAAAAAAAAGCCCCAAAACCCTCTTGTGACAGTTTCACCAATAGATTCAGCAATTACTTCACAGCTCCCAACAACAGCAATACTAAAGTAACAGGTGATTCTCTTGTCCCCATATGGCCTGTGAAAAAGTACACATGGTGCTACCATGAATAATAGAATCAAACAAAGTTTTGATCCTGAAATGTTTTATATATAATCTTGAAAACAATACAACATTTTCCCAAGGAGGCTACATTTTAATATCAGAATGGGGGTCAAACTGAAGTCCAAGCAAGAACTATTTTTCAGAGCAAGTGCCACAAAGTATATAGAAAACCAGGGAAGAGGCATTGTTGTAACAACTGGTTTAAAATAACCCAAGTTCCTAATGGAAGCAAGCAGCCATTGAGGGGAAGGTCTATACTTGCACCATTTTCATGCCCTTTGGGCTCCTGCACTTCTGGTGTGTGTTTTTGGCTCTTTCAGGACCTTTACAGGTGAGGGGACCCCTAAACAGTATCCTAATAGGGAATTTTTTCAGTGTATGGGAGAGGGTTAGGTATGTGCATGCCTGTACAGTTCCATCCCCTTGTATATAAGCTTCAACAGCATATTTAATAAAGGTTTGTCAGCTTCCTTTCTCTAAGAGATATTAATGCACGTTGAGAGTTATTAAAAACAAAATATTCTAAGCTTACAATGGAACTGGCCCTGGCTTGCATGGGGCTTTGGGTGGTTAAGTGCCAACATTACCTAATAATATTGTAACAGAGTAATTATTTGGTTTGAGGAGATTTGTTTGTTGTTTGCCTTCAAGTCACTTCTGACTTGAAGACAGCCTTAAGGCAAATCTATTACAGGGTTTTCTTGCCAAGATTAATTCAGAGGGGGCATTGCCTTTGCCTCCCTCTGTAGCTGAGAGAGTGTGACTTGCCCAAGGCCATCCAGTGGGTTTCCATGGCCAAGTATGGTTTCAAATCCTGGTCTCCATAGTCTAACCCTCAAATTGACACACTGGCTCTGTTTGGGGAGATATCGGAGACCAAGATATTAGATGGGAGTGCTGCCTAGGTAGGATTAAGGAAGGGACAATGTCATAGCCACCGGGGTAATCATTCTGCCTCTTGGGTAAGAGTAGCAGTGCAAAAATCCAGGCACCCCAGTGTGTAACCACCAATGCCTAAACTAAGTGGCTCAATTCAGTGCCCCCCACCAAAAAAAACTATATAATGAGTGTGGAGACAGATCTCTATCCATACATTCCGCTCATCTGCTGGAAATGTGACTGCAGGCAGCTGTGCCCATATATAAAATGGCCACCTTGGCTTGAATGGTCTTTGCTACACAAGGTAACCAATGCATCCAACACATTTGCTGCCAAAGTTGAAAATTTTTCCCCACACCAGGAGTGGGTCCTCCAGGTGCTGATGGATTGCAACTCCCATTAGCCCTAGGCAGCATAGGTGATGGTATTTGCAGTCAAACATCACCTGGAGAGTTACATATTCCCAATCCCTATCCTAAGGAATCCTGCCAGTATCTATAGTGGTCAATGCCTTACTGTTAGATAAAACTGTTTAATGATATTAGAACAGATGGGATGTCTATGTCTGTTGTCTTGCAATGCGTGGTCTCCCTAATCCGAGTTCCAGTCACCTAGCCATGCCCTTTTCCAGGACATACATTCCATTTCCTTCCTCCTGCCTCAGTTTTCTGCTAGCTCTCCCTGCTCTGTCTCAATGACTGGTTTCTAGGTTTTCCCTTCCTTGGATTTTTTCACCTCATGACTTTTGCACCTTTTCCAAACTCTTCAAACTCTTCTCAGCATGCTTATTTGTCTTTCTTATGTAGGCAAACCTATACCATTCACACATAAGGATCTAGACTCTGAGAAGGAGTCTGCAATTAGTAGAAAGGATGACCAGCAGTACTAGGACCAATGGAAACCAGTATTTCCAAACCTAATAGCACTCAGCAGATGGGTCAAAGGAGAAAAACTGTACTGTAAACTTGGGCATATAACCTGTGACAATCAGAAGTACATTCTGTCTTTCCACGTTTCTCTGGATAACCTTTGGAATCTTAAGGCAATTGTAATTAGAACTATCCTTACTGAAGAGTTCCTTAACTGAAAGGCTGCTGCACAGGCATTACAATTAAAGACTTGGTTAAATTATAAACCTGGACTTTCACCCTTCAAGCTTACAGGTCAAAGTACTATAAGTGAAGAAGTAAAATAATCAATTAATACACTGCTTGTGGGTGATGTCTGAATTGTAGCGCTTGCTGTAACTTTCAGGCCAACTTTGTGATACATTATTTGTAGTAGAATTATTTTAGAAATGATGCATCAAAAACTATTCCACATTCCAATTACGTCAAGATCTTTATTGGTAACAATATAAAAGGGGGCAAGGACCTGAGGAGTTTATACATCTTTCTCATTAAGTGGAAACAAACTGTTTAAAAAAATGGCTTAGGACAAATTTAATCACCACATTCAAAAGCATTCTTGTATCAATGTGTTTTTAAAATATGAAGTCAAGTAAAATGTACTTGCTAGAAATATTGCACAAATCTGAGAACACTTGTTTTAATGGCTTTCACAGACACACACAGAGGCTGAACAGGCTGCTCTTCCTTTTGTTGCTTTTGCTAACACAACTTGAACAAACTCTGTGTAAAGTCAAAAATAAATTCAACTGATTTTGGCAGTGCTTCACAATGTCCAGAATTTGTGATATGTGAGAATCTAAAATAAATTTATCTACATTTTATAGACATGGGCCTGTCATGTCTATGTTCCCTGATGTGTCAGTGGCACAGTTTTACCTATCTGTTTCCAGTTTGTATTCTGGAATAAAAAAAGATCTAATACCAATGTTTCTTATTGACAGAACTGTTTTACCATAGTCTTCCAACTTCACTGCTTTTAGTTTTAAAGGTACAGCCTAGTTAGAATTTAGACATCTTCATGAGATGTCTTTGTGAGACATTACTTTTATGGATAATTCATCATTATGTCTAAGTACTCTTAAAACGTAGGGTTTATTTACAACTGCTTATCAGGGGGTATAACATGTATGTTACATTTTACAAAACAATCAATCACAGAGCTCATATAGATGTGATTAGTAGACACAAGTAACTATGAGTGCAGCCTGCTCAAGTCATGCTGGAAGAAAATATTCATGTAAGATTGTGGCTCCCTTCCTGTAAAAGCATAGTTAGAACTTCGATTTCTTTCCTTCGGAAAAGGAAGGGCAATCTCAATATGAGTGTCAACCCAGTTAGATATCTTGCATGAGTAATAATGCCTGACCCAGCTCCTAACATCATTAGTAATAAGCAATTTCTGCATAGCCAATTTAGCATGAATGGAGAATACTTTTAACATATCACAACTATTTGTGATTAACTTTTGCTGTTTTCTTTAAGATTTTTTTTGGAAGTAACGTTTTTTCTTTTCTTTCATTAATGTCAGCAATCAACTGCATAATTAACTGAGCTCTAAACATCTTGGATTCAGTGTCTTCAAAAACATCATGTAGGTACCTCTGAGATCCTGAGACTATGACTAAATTCTGCTGCTGCATTGCAACTTGAAAAATGTGAATAAATACAAATTCTTTGAACAATACTCAGTCTGTATGGTCTTTACCTCCACTCCAGCTTCCAAGCAGAGGTAATCTAGTCACATACAGGCATGGATAAGGAACCACATTTTGATTTTTTTAAAAAGTTCATTACATCCAAGGCTCCCATCCTTCCCAAACTCTGCCAAGGATATTTGGGTCTGTGGCTTGGTCTATAAGGCACTTCACTTGTGTTTCTTCTGAAAGGCCATCCTCTGGTTCTCTGGCTCTGATATTATAGTCTTTGCTTCCTTTTGCTACAGATATAAAATCCCCGCAGGCAACCGATTTCTCATGCCCCAGCCGTAATTCATCACTGTTAAAAAAAAATAGCAAAAACAAGTCTACTTTCTTTGCAGAAATACAGTACCTGAATTCCATGACCGTAAACAAGCTTTTCCTCTTTAATTGTTGAGTGTATTCCTTAGATTTTTACTTCAGCTTTCTGCAATTATTCTTTAAATGACAGGAAGTGAATTACAGCAAATAAGAAAGCATGGCAGATTATTTTTTAATTAAAAAAAATTGTGTCCTTACAGAGAGGAGCACACAAGTTTTCAACTTGCAGTTTTACTTGGATAATTACTGTAGCTCCAAGCAACTATTAAGCTCTTTTGTGTAAATGAAAATATGCATTGTTTAAAAACTAGCTTTAAAAACTAAGGTCTAAAATAAATTCCAAATCACAAAACTGTGCTTTAGAAAAAAAAAAAATTAAAGAATCAAGGTTGCTATTCAGTCATTATGTTTTTAGTTTAGCTGATTTGATATAAAAAATATAGTGGAACAATTCAGCATATCTGCTGTTCCCATATTTTAGCCATTCTGATGTATGAGAAGCTACAGAAAGTCTTTCCCATCACTAGCACATTAGAATAAAATATGTTGGGAGATAACATACAGTAGTTTGCTCTTCATGGCTGTAAACTGGGATGTAAAGTTATAATCACAAAGTCCAGATCCACATGCAGCCATTTTTATACCCTATATGAGTAACTAAGGAGAGCAGATGACAGGACAGGCATGTAAAACCACAAAGTATTTGCTAAGCAATTGTTCAAAGTGATCTACCGTCCTTTCATTTATTCAGTAGTTAGTTATTAAATATGTAATACAATATTAGCTCCTTGTGTGTACAGGCTCTCAACACCTAATGTTTCATTACTAAATGGTTTACAAGGAAAGTTTCTCTATATAAGAAAAAATATCACGTTTGAAGGGATGTGAGGCAATGTGGGAGTGTGAGTAGTGGTGGTAAGTAGTGGTGTTCAGTTTATGATAGATGACACTAAGTTGTTTTCAAGCACCCACTATATCATTTTATGTTTGTTAATGTACATCTGCATGTTAGAAACTTCCAAGTACATATGAATAATATTTACCTGGTGATCACAGCAGGATTAGCACCTGCTAACTTTCTTCTGGCAAAATTTATTTTTTGCAGAGGATACCAGTTCACCTCATTGACGTTTATATCCTTTGTCCATGTGCCCCCTTTTTTCAACTGTTTCATTTCAAAATTCTAATGGAAGAAAATTTCACACACAAACCATGAAATATAATCTTGCGTCTCTGTAATACATATTACTGAACACATTTTTCACTTAATTTCATTTATCAACCATATTAGATATAGTGCATGATTTCAAATGTTATACATACCTGATATTTATATATACCCGGTATACTCAAATTCCGTATATATGCATACAGAGCCTTGCCTAAGTATTGACTCCCTTTGGCTCTCTCACATTTTGTTGCCTTACAACTTGGAATTTGAAAAGATTTAATAGGCATTGTTGCCAATTTGAGTACACAGGATACCTGTTCTGGTTGACATGTGGGAATTAACCCAATCGTAGTGGATTACCCCTCCATGCCATCCCGAAAGCGTACAAAATAGTTTTATCATGGCACAAAAGCTGCATAAACAAAAATTAGCTGGCATGTCCCCTCCACAAATAATTAACTGGTAGAAGTGCTTTTGGTGGCAGTTACAATTGTGTCTTCTTGAGGGAGTCTCTACCAGGTTTGTGTATCTGGATCTAGCAATTTTGCCTGTTCTTGATCTTTGATCTCAGGTTGGATGGGACTGTTGGTGAATAGTAACTTTTAAGATTGAAGCCTTGCCACAACTTCTCAATTGGATTGAGGTCTGTGATTTGACTGGGCCATTCAGCCATTGAGGTTTTTGTTTTTAAACCATTTAGTGTTACTTTGGTTGTATGTTTAGGATCTCTGACGACCTGTTGGAAGATGAACATCCATGCCACTCTCAAGTCCCTCACCAACTGAAAGAGGCTTTGCTCTAGAACTGCCCTGTATTTGCCTCCATCCATCTTGTCCTCTATCCTGACCAGTTTCCCAGTCCTGATGAGGAAAAGCAACCTTGCAATATACTGCTGCTACTACCGTCAGGCTTCAACAAAGAGATGGTGTTCTCATGACAATGAGCCCTTGGCTTTATACCACACATTGAATTTTTTGGTCTCCCCATAAAACACAATTTGTATCTCATCAGATCTTAAAACTACTTATGTTTGCAAAAAGGCATGGAAGAGAGACACAGAAAAGTCAAACTGGGTTTGATATAGGCTATTTTCAGCAATGACTTTCTTCTCATCACTTTTCCATAAAGCCCAGCTTTGTGGAGCATTTGTGTGATAGTTGTCTCATGGATGGCTTTTCCTACCTCAGCTGCAGATCTCTGCACTCCTTCAGAGCATCCACTAGGCTCTTAGTTGCTTCTCGGAGGACTCATGGCCCTTCTTTGACTAATGCCCTCCCTACACCATCACTGAATTTCTGTGGATGGCTCTCCTGAGATGGAGTCACTGCTAAGCTGCATTCTTTCCCTTTTGCAATAACAGATTTAAACAAGATGTTTATACTTTGGGTTTTTTTTTTTAAATAGCTCAAAGTTGGTTGGTGCTTCTGCACAACTTTATCCAGGAATTGTTTTCCTTGGTTTTCATAGTGCTTTTTGGTTGGGTATGTTCTCTAATACACTTAGTGGCATTCCAAAAACAGGTGCCTTTAAGTGAGATCATGTGGAATTGGATACAAGTGGTCTCTGTTCTGTGATTCAAGTGAGTACTGGAGGGGTTGCACAGGAGGCCTATTTAGGCACTTCACAGCAAAGGGGATAATAAAAATGCCTGTTACAGTTTGTTTACCAAAGTTTTATGGAGGAATAAAAAAAATTATACTTTCACATTAATCTATCTTGTGTACATCTTCCTAAAGTTAAATCCATTCCAATTCCACATTGTGACACAATAAAATGTGTGAAAGTCAAAAAGGGCTGAATACTTCTACAAGGCACTATGGATCTTTATAAAACTGATTTTTTTTTTTAAAAAAGATACACATATGACTTTACTGATACTTGGATTTTCAATACTGAAAGTCATGTTTTTCTATTAATTCATCCAACAAATAATTATAATAACTAATACAGTATTCAAGTCAATTTCAAAACAGGATTTTCCCTTATATTTATTTTACTATAAAATATATTTATATCAATTAATGATATCAAACTGATATCATACCAAAACTGATGTCATAATATTAGGCACGTCTACTTTTTGAAGCCCTGTTAAAAGCACTCTTTAGAACATGACAATGTTAAATTTTTTTCTCTTCCCATATGCTTCTTGTAATGCTGGAAGATCCAGGCCATGTGGGAGGAACCCTACGAATGGTTTCTTCCCATCCCAATGTTGTTCCAGTTTCTGGGAAGGACCTGGGGCATAAGGAACTCCCATGTGATCTGAATTACTGATCTATTAGGCTGGCATAGAATGGCACATGGTTCATCAGTTCCTAGGTTGCAAAACAGATACTAGAAGCTTATGCACACTTATGCATTCTATTAAGAAGTTTAGAAAACAGCATATTATCCCTTAAAAGCAAGTATTTATTTAAAATGCAAGATAAGTGTAATAAGAACTTGCATCCAGTCTTCTAGCATGTACTTATGCAGTACTTCCTCCACCGCCCCTTGGCCCATATTAACAGGAAGTGGGACGTTTGCTTCCTCCCCTTCTTTTGATCATATCTTCCCACTTCCCACTCCAGATAATTTCTACCTTTTGTAATTCCAAATCCCCTTTCTATCTCTACCATACTAATCTACAACCTAGCCTCTCTTCCCTCTCCTAAATCTATTCCTGCAGTCATGAATAGACATTCTGCCACCAACCACTGTTGTCCTCTCCATTTCTCCTCCCTCTTATATGCAGAGTTTATGGCAAAACTTCACCATTAAGAGTTCACTGTGACTTAAGACTAGCAAGTGGCAAGTATATTCACTAATTACTAAACAGTAGTTTTACAGTTCATGTAGCAATTTTATCTTTCTTATGGGATTATATGCAATTATTTCTCTTGTTTTCTTCACATAAATCAGAATTAACAAGAAGAGAACCTACTTTCCAGTCCAAGGAAGGTTCTTTCACAAATACATCCATAGTATTAATAAGAACATCTTGATCTGCACGGTAGGCTCGTAAGGAATGCACCATCACATTGTAAACAAGGCCTGATTCTTTCATGGGTAACATTAAATTAATGAACTGGCGTGTCAAACGGAAAGGCATCAGTTCTGGCACCGGCAGGAACTACATGTAAGAAGAATTAAAAATAAAGGTTACTGAAAAAAAGCCATAAAGCTGTCAATTTATATTTTAATTCTATCTTATATAGAAAATGTATGTTTATAAATAACCAAATTTCAAAATAAAGCCAAGATCCTATATAATCTATGTAACTATGATGATGGACCTCTGTCATCATAGTTATGTCTGACGATGTCACATACACCCCAAACCTACCTTTGCAGCCTGACAGGATCCTGACCAAAGCATTTCCAAAGTGTTGCAGAACTGGGGTTGGAGAATGGTATCTGCAGCACTCTGCCAGTTACAGGAAATGTTGAGAACCAGCAGCAGGAGAGAGCCTTCAGGATCCTGCCACAGCTGCTTGTCAATGACTAGAAGAACAATGCAGACATCATTCCCCAGAGCCCTAATCTGCAGTGTCTTTGAAACACTTCAGTTGGGTGCTGAAGGTTTTTGGGGACATATTCAGTCTTTCATGACCATAAACAGGAGTCCCCAGCAGTTATGAGATTGTAAGTCCAGCTTATGATCTTGTAACTGCTGAACTGGATGCCAGCCACTATATCAAACGAGCACAGATTTTAGTGAAACCACTGTTAAATATTAGTGCCTTTATTTTGATTTATGCTGCCTTTCTTTGAAGGCCTTTAGGTCTTTTTGGTCTTATAAAAAATCTTTAAACATGCCTTTCTTTTCCGTTTTTAAACCAAATTATTTATTCCATTTTGTTGTTGCTGTGGATTAGAGACTTACCACTTTATTCAATAACTTCCATCACTACCACATATTAATTCAGGGTTGACAGTGTTTGGCCTCCACACTCACTCTCTCAATTCTCATTTCAACTTTCACCAGTCCAAGCCAGCACAGCCATTAGTGAAGAATGAATGATGGGACTTGCAGTGTAAAATCTGGGTGGCCATATATTCCCTAACTTTGTTGTTATTTTTCAGTATGTTTTATATGGTTAATAGGATACTGGAACAATGATTACAATTTATTTTTACCTTTTGTTTTCCATTAAATAAGGTCATGCTTAGGTACATTCTGATTCATTAAAAAAATTCAGCTATAGCAATAAGAACTTGCTCACTAATGACAACCTAAATCCATATCACATAATTGCTAGAGAAACAACAATGGGGGAGAATACCTGTGTAGCTGAACCAAATGCATGTCCAAAATCTATTCCCACCATGCCACCTGTTTCCATGCTGATCATAAAATTGGATAAGTGTCTATCTCCAATGCCAAGAATCCAGTGGCTGATGCACATCAATGCATGAGAGCTGGCAAAATGGGATCTCAGAGATAGCAAAGCCTCTGGAGTTGTACTCATCTTAACAAAGGCTCTCCTGGAAAAAGGCAAAATATACATGTATTAGAAATGGCTGAAATGTGGCCTAGGAACTGCATCTTGCTCCCAAATTGCAGCAGTGCAGTCAAGTTTAAAAAATAAAATAAAAAAAGCAATTCAAAACACTGCAATTTCAGTCCAGAGAACTGCCTCTTGCCTCAACCTTCCTGGCACATGCTAAAAAGCCTAAGAGGATGATGAGTATGAGGACAGAAAAAGGATCACTGTTGCAGTTTGATCTATGAAGGGCTCTGAGGAAGATTTTTCTTAGGAATTATGGGCAAGCACACCGTTTAAGCAACAAATACTGAAAAAAGCAAGGAAAGGTGAAGAAGTGAAGAAGCTGCAGCTCTTGGCCATGTGAGAAGTTTTGTGGGAAACATTGGGTATCATGAAAGAATTATCATTTTTTCAAAAACCATAGCATGTAAAAACACACTCACCTTAACAAATCTTTAGAAACACAGTTTTCTCGACGCTGGAAAGACATTACTGTTTCTGTACGACTAGCTCTTCTGGAAATAAACAAAGCAATGATAATTAGAAACTGTGGATTCTAGTAACAACCAAGATTCAAGCAGAAGTAACTGTTTTCACTGATCTTAAATATCTTTCTTAAATGCTTCTGTGTTTTCTCAGCTCTCAGCTATTAGATCATAAGCTCCTTGAAAATATAAACTATCAAAAACATTGATAGCATTGCATAAAGAAGATTATTTGTAAATAATTCAGTTCGGCTTTTTGATACTAATGTTATACTGTGTATAAGATTTTAACAAAGTGGTCCATGCCCAAAGACCTGCAGCAAAGGCTATGGATGAATGAACAAAAACAAGTGGTGCTCTGGGTACCTCTTTAGAAAGGACACACGATGCAGCTGGATCAAATTACAGGAGGACACGTAATTCAATTGGATCAAACTAAAGATACCTGGATTACCTTGCTTGTGGATGGAGCTGAAATGATGATCATAGCTATAAAGGCTCACTTAGTTAAATTTCTTAGTATCTCTCTCTGTCCAGTCATGTTCCTCTGCCTCAATTGCTCTTCCTAGCTTACATTTATAATCTGAGGTAATTGTGTCAGCATGGTGTAACTTAAATGTTCAACAACCTATATATTGTACACAGTCAATGCAATATCAGCAAGCCACCACAAACCCATTTCAGTCTTTGCAGTTGTAAAGTGAGTATCATAATTTAGATGGTGAACATACAAACAACTCACTACGTGCAGTTGTCCTTTAGTGGCCTTAACAGGATAACAAGCTATCAAGGAATGACTACAATATCTATATTAAGTGAAAGAAGCAAGCTCTCAGACTGTTAATTGAATATTTCAGCTGCTGGGCCTATACTGGGGAATTTCTGCTGCCTGGAGAGAACATTGTGATTACTAGCACTGCAAAACAGTTAAGAACTTGGATACATCTTTCATTCTACTCCAATACTTTCACTGAATGTGATAATCTTAAATGTGAACCAGATTTACATTTATTCTTTAAAGTGTTACAAACTGGCTTAGAAAAGAAGTGCTCTAGTTGGTGAGATGAACCATCAGCCATCTAGGCACTCCCAATACCATGCTTTTGAACATCTGGGATTAACAGTATGGTTTCTAATCAGACCTCCCTAGAGGACTTCATCATCCTTGTATTGAGGAAAATACAGAAATATTAGAAGAAAATGCTGCTTCTTGTTGATGCATATGCATATGTGTGTGCTATCTTGCATGGGCACACGTGCATGTTTCCAGAACTGCTGCTTTTGAAGAGGCAGGCAAACACTGGGTTCACACTTATAATTTTCCCAGGACAGAACAGCATCTGCTGTGATTGGCAAGAGAGCAGGACAACCAGAATCCTCCAGACATCAGGACTTGGCAGGGGGAAGGGATTTTTAATATTGTTACAAATAACAATTATTTTAAAGGCTTACTTGTACATTGGTGCATAGCGTGCAACTCCTTTTGTATTTCCCATCTTGGACAGCCAATCACTATAATCCACACGAGGACCTGTAGGGCTAACAAAGAGAAAACACAGTCACCAAGCAATTTACTTTTCTGTTACCAGAAAGGCACGAGCTGATCTTCTGACTTTTTTTTTTTTTTAAGCAAGAAGGCACTCTGGCCTGATTTACATGATGAATTAAGAAAGAGGTGGTGGGAACCCATAGTGGTACTGAACAGTCCAATCACTCTTATTTGCAGTTGCAGTGATTAAATAAAGTCATAAATAAGACTGAGTTTTGATCTATGACTTGCTGCTGCTTTGGTTTGTTTCCCATGAAAACAAACAGGAGAAGCACCTGTACCTGAATTACCTGCACCAACCCTAAAGCAGAGCTCTATGAATTGCTTAGCTGCTCCTGCTGTATGTGCTCATTTAAGTAAGCAAGCATTATCATGGGTGCCTGACACCTGTCATGTGAAAGCACACCCTTTGTGGAAGAACAATTACTGTATCAAATCATTTCTCAGGGTGCATTCAGGGAAGATGCTGTTTTTCAAGCATCATCATATTAAAGTGAGACTGCCTATGAATAGCAAATTACTATTTGAACAGACAGACCACTATTAACACTAGTTCTTCTTTCAAGCACTCAACCTGGCGGTAGGGGAGCAGGGGAGGAAGCAGAGGAAATGAGGCACTTAATAAGTAGAGAGGTGGTACAGGAATACCTGGCCGCATTGGATGAATTCAAGTCTCCAGGGCCAGATGAATTGCATCCTAGGATATTAAAAGAACTGGCAGAGGTCATTTCGGAACCGCTTGCTATAATTTTTGAGAAATCTTGGAGGACAGGAGAAGTTCCAGCAGATTGGAGGAGAGCAAATGTTATCCCCATCTTCAAGAAGGGAAAAAAGAGGACCCAAATAATTATCGCCCAGTCAGCCTGACATCGGTACCCGGAAAGATCCTGGAGCAGATCATTAAGCGTTCAGTTTCTAATCATTTAGAAAACAACGCAATAATCACGAGAAGTCAACATGGATTTCTCAAAAATAAGTCATGCCAGACTAATCTGATCTCTTTTTATGATAGAGTTACTAGCTTGATAGATGAAGGGAATGCTGTGGATGTAGCATATCTCGATTTCAGTAAGGCCTTTGACAAAGTTCCCCATGACATTCTTGCATCGAAGCTAGTAAAATGTGGGCTAGACAGGGCTACTGTTAATTGGATATGTAATTGGTTGACCGACCGAACCCAAAGGGTGATCACGGATGGCTGCTTTTCATCCTGGAGAGAAGTGACTAGTGGGGTGCCACAAGGTTCTGTCCTGGGCCCAGTGCTGTTCAATATTTTTATCAATGACTTAGATGAAGGAATAGAGGGCATGCTCATCAAATTTGCAGATGACACCAAATTGGGAGGGGTTGCTAATACGCCAGAGGACAGGATCAAAATTCAAAATGACCTGGATAGATTGGAGAGCTGGGCCAGGGCGAACAAAATGAAATTCAACAGAGAGAAATGTAAGGTCCTACACTTAGGCAGAAATAATGGAATACAGAAATATAGGATGGGGGACACGTGGCTGGATAGCAGTACGTGTGAAAGGGATCTAGGAGTCTTCATAGACCACAAGCTGAACATGAGTCAGCAGTGTGATGCGGCAGCCAAGAAAGCCAATGCAATTCTCGGCTGCATCAACAGGAGTATGGTGTCTAGATCGAGGGAGGTACTGGTACCACTCTACTCTGCTTTGGTTAGACCCCATCTTGAATACTGTGTCCAGTTCTGGGCACCCCAATTCAAGAAGGATATTGACAAGCTGGAGCAAGTACAGAGGAGGGTGACCAAAATGGTGAGAGGCCTGGAAAACATGCCCTATGAGGATAGACTGAGAGAGCTGGGTATGTTTAGTCTGCAGAAAAGGAGGTTAAGAGGGGACATGATAGCCATGTTTAAATATTTGAAGGGATGCCACGTAGAGGAAGGAGGGGGCTTGTTTTCTGCTGCTCCAGAAACCAGGACAAGGAGCAATGGATTCAAGCTGCAGGAAAGGAGATTCCACCTGAACCTCAGGAAGAACTTCCTGACAGTCAGGGCTGTCCGGCAGTGGAATCTGCTGCCTCGGAGAGTAGTGGAGTCTCCTACCTTGGAGGTTTTTAAGCAGAGGCTTGATGGCCATCTGTCGGGAGTGCTTTGAGGGTGTTCCTGCATGACAGGGAGTTGGACTGGATGGCCCGTGTGGTCTCTTCCAACTCTACATTTCTATGATTCTATGATTCTATGATTCTATGATTCTTCACTTGCAAAATCCCATACTAAGCAAACTTTATTATTTTTCCAGCACCCAACTACAACAGAAATGTGAACTGATCCTTTTGGTGTGGAACACACAGGCATGGTTAGTTTCATCCCTGGTGAGAAAAACTTCAGACAGTGACACACACTGAAAACATTCATTGAATTTAGTTCATTCCATAACCACATCTTTAAAATGTTCACTTTCATGCAATAGAAGATACTGAATGATTTCACTGAGAAACTTATTTTTTGAAGACGAATCCTTTTTTTAACTTTATATGGCTATTACATGTGCTAGCATGGTCACTGACCATTCTTTTTTATTCTTTTTATTAACAATTATTGCTAATACTTGTCTGTTAAAAAAGTCCAACAAATGTATATATATCCTTTGGTGAAAACAGAATCTGCTTCTTAATGAGCAAATTTCTTAGAAGAAAATGTCAAAGTATATTGCACATATTTTTATAAAGTGAAAGACACAAAGTAAATAGCACTGATTAAATCTTAAAGTGAATTTTAAAGAGAACAATACAGAGATGAAATATTGGCACTACATTACAAATTCAAACTGAACACCGATGGAGCTGCCAAGGACTGTATATGGAGAAAAGTTTAATAATAGTTGACTCACAAAGGTGAGCATAAAGATGTAGGCACAAAGATTTTTGGAATCCAGTACCCACACAAAGCTATAGGTATACAACCTCCCTGAGTATACTGGGGGCTACCTGCCAGATTATAGCACTTGTTCATGAGAGTATAAATTATCCCCATGATGAAAAGTGCTTTAGATTTTCCTCCTGCACAGTGCTTTCTCCACAGACTTTCACCATAGGAATTTTAGCTCATTTCTACTGGTACCAATGCAATGCTGAGTAGGCATCTATGTTGCTCTCCATTCTAATTGAAGTTCACTTCCTGCTTAGTCAAGCTAAAATGATAATATCCCTTGCTTGTAAAAAGCAATCTGTCGATAAGAAAATGGTGATGATGGAGCAGCCATGGATGATAACAAGCTCTGCGTTTACATAAGTAGGCAGAGAATATGTGTCAGAGGTGAAATAGCACCCATTAAACAAACAGCTGCCAATTATTAATCTAGGCCAGGAAGTACTTTGACTTCTGAAGATTAATGTCAAATGTTCCAATGGATATTACTACCATAAGTATTGTTAATTTACTGTCACACATCTTTTACGTATCTCCAACAAACACGGTTAATAGCCCAGTACAGAATTATACACCATTACCTGTTATAATCATTTTTTTCCTGTTCAGACATGCTGTTCAAAAGGAACTCCTTTAAAGTACAAGTGTTCTCAAGCCACTCAATCAGTCCTATTCTGTAACAAAGCAAGCCAAACTTATGTAAATAGTAACGCAAATTCACAAAGGGGTAAAATGTACAGAAAATAGCAACAAATTGGAAGGTATCTTTCAGGCTGATTGCTCAAGGATATTAAAATATCCTATGCACAAAAATGTGAACAAGAGGTACAGTCTGAAACAACATTTCTGCTTCATTCAAGTAAGTGGAAGATATATGTAAGAACATATATCTATGTGCCTGCCTATCAGTTGTTTATAAGGAGGTATTATGCACTAGCTAAATATTACCAGGCACTTGATACTACATAGAATCAGAGTTGGAATGGGCCTCATGGGCCACAGAGTTCAACACCCTGCTCAGGGCAGGATTCACCCATCCTGTTCTGAAACAATCTTTATTGCAGTTGCACTCTGGTCTTCCAAATGCTTCACGATTGAACTTCCAGAAGTCCTAGGCAGTGATTTAGGGAGCTGACATCCAAAACACCTGGAGGACCAGAGTTTGATAACCACTGCTTTATTGCATATAGTGAGTAATCAAGAGCTTTGTTGTTCTTGATGCTCAGTAACATTATTACAGATTTTTCAAACATTTGCTTGTATCATGTATATCCTATAGCGGTCTGTGATCCTTCATCTATTAACTTGTGAAATAAAGAAGAAATTTAAGATAGCATTAAAATGCACACCTGGTGGTCATTGGTATAACTTGGTAGGTCTTTAACTGCATGTTTCTCTGGCTGCAGGCAGCATTTCGTGAAAGGATGGTATTCATAACATCAAAGAGCTGCTCAATGCGCTGGTCTTGCCGAAGATCTTCTCCTCCTTTCACAAGAAAGGGATATTCCCGCTCATCACTGCCTCTGATAATTATACGTGTTGGTTTCCGAATGGATGCCATTATTTTTATCTTGACCAAACAGGGAAAAGGAAAAAAAGAATACTTTTCAATTAGAAGAGGACAAGAAAACACTGCATTAGAGCTATCAGTGGAAAATTAAAATCTATATTTTTGCATAATTGAGAATCTGAAAAGAAAAAAAAAGAAAAGAAAAAGGTCAGATCTGTATAATTTCACCAGAAACTAGTGTATTTGCTCACAGGAACCATATATACTTACAAAAATTACTTTTCAGATTTAGAAGTCACTGGTATACCAGAGTGATCTAAAACAGATCAAACTGATCTGGAGGGAGTGTTGGATCATTTTCTTACACATATCAGTTCTCTGCAACAGCATTACCAGCATACTTCATATATTAATGTATTAACATACCCGCTCATCAAATCCAGAAATTTTTGCATGGTATTCTGGCAATGGCTTTCCTTTACCATCATACTGACCTGGAATAACAAACAAATAAACAGCAATGTTGTAACTGATCCTTCCAACTGCATATTCGATTATGCAAATTAAATAATGCCATCTTCAAACCAGGGATTGTCAGAGTTTTGTTTCTATTTTCTTTCCCCTAATTCTGTGGAATGGTCTAAATTTCTTAGCATCTTTAATCTAACAGCAAAACTGCCTGTGAAGAAAGGACTCTCTTGGCTGACCAAATATGCTAGACTCAGAGACCTCTGCCTATTTCAATAGGAGACAAGAAAAGGACTACAGTCAGCCCTCCATGTTTGCTAGGGCTAGGAGTATAGGATCCCTGAAAAAAGTGGGAAAAATGCAAATATCAAAATGTGTGCATGTGTCTGTGGGAAGAGGGCTGAGGCATGTTGGGGACAGTGGGCACCCAGGATCTATACCAGGTCACGGAAAGGAGAGGGAAGGGGGGAGTTGGCATGGTGGCCCTATACTTCCTCTTTTGCTCATCTCCTTCCTTAGGTGTTTGGGGAACACTGGAAGAACATTTGTGGTGCTGAGAAATTGGGCTGTGATCCATTCTTAGCTGGCTGGACAATGGCTGGTAGAGAAGGAGGAGGACCAAAGGTGGGTTTTGAAGTAGCTGTGTGGCTCGATTGGAACCACCAAGAAGGAAGGTTCCCTCAGAAAAAAGGATTTTGGGTTGGGGGTACAGAGGTTGGAGAAACTCACAACTAATCATATCTGTGAAAGTTAAATGTGGAGGGCTGACAGTACTCCAAGGAGGAACTAGAAGGACCCAAGTCAGCCTTCAGTTATTTAGAAGAAGATTCTCCCATAATGGACCAAGGCCCCCTTTGTTCTAGACCAATGGATGGCAACAAGAAGGTAGAAGAAAAAAAGAAAGTAGAAACCACCTATTTTGTGCTCATGATGATATAAGCACATAAATGACTTTTAGTGGTTCTTGCTCTGGAACAGTATATTCATTAATGGTTTTTAAACCATATTTTAACTAAAATGTACTCTTAGATATCTCTTTAATAATTCTACTCTTAGATTTTGACACAGTACAACTGGCAGAAGCAGTGCTTTTAAAAAAAAGATAAACCTGCTTTGGATTTTAAAAACTAGATAAAAAAATATCGATACTCATGTTAGCTGGTACCATCTGGGAAGGAGGAAGAAGGAAATCGTAATGACTAGAGATGGAAAATATCTGTTACATGGAATTCATCCACTTTAAGACTCGAAAAGCAGATGCCATAAAATTACTATATGGAATATAAGCACTATTAATTCGTAACAATAGTAACACTGACAACATTAATAATCATTTTTTCCATTTAGCAATATTCCTTTGTATACCAAAACCTGCTTTTACCTACTGAAGGTGTAGCTTACCAGGAATTTCCAGCTCTGTCCTTAGGAATTCTGGTTTAAATTCGCTCATCCAAGGTGAGCACTCCTTCAGATTCCCAGGTTCTTTCTGCCATTCTCTCATTTTTGAAAGGAGAGACTCTGCAACAGTGTTGAAGACACTGCTCTTCATATCTAGCAGCTTGGAACCTCTTGTTCCAAACTGACTGTCAAATTCCTTCCCAAATTTCTGAAGGAGAGAATAGATTTACAACAAAAGCATTATGCTTTATAACAGACAAAGAATTCAAAAAGTATTTGATGACTCAGCACAGCTAAATGGGTATGCCATTCATCTACAAAAAGGAAATGCTTTGATGAGCTGAGGTCTGCCACTAACATCCAGCTCCATAATATCTGAAGAATATTTCTTCCTGTTAAGAGCCAATCACCCTCTTGGATCATGAATATACTGTACTAAATCTGCTGAAGTACATCACAACTGCTGCAAGGAATGATGTTCTAGAACCATTTAATTGCCTTGTATCTTTACTAGAAGAATTGATAACCATGTGCATATGCAAGACTGTCTGTTATTTTGCTGTACTTTATGAAAAAGTGAAAAAGCTGTATCACAAGCATTACAACAAGAAGCCCAGTTTCAAAAACCTATTTGCACTTATTAAAAAATGCATGAAGTTGTTTCTGATTCAGGGACTATTATTTCAGTATTTTTTTATTTCCCTTTTATCCCATTAAAGGAACTCAGAGTTGTATGCTTGTTCCTGCTCCCTGCTTACCCTCACAGCAACTCTGTGGATGTGGTTATGTTAAGAGATGATGATTGGCTGAGGCAGACCTGGTGAACTTTATAACTAAGGGAAGACTAGAACCTGGTCTTCCGGCTCCTAGTCTAGTATTCTATCCACAAGACCTTGTTGATGGAAAACAATGCCTAGCAATAGTTCTTCTACCATTTTTACTTTAAAAGCCTATGTTTTGTCACCAAAATATGTCTTCTACAATGCATTTGTTCATTAGATATTGCAAATCCAAGTATGTATTTCAATCATACAGCTATACAATTCATACACCGGAATGGCCAAGTCTACCCACGTTAACTGTGTTCCTATATGGGGATGCCTACGTCAGATCCTAGACTATGATGGCATCTCCATCAAGTTTCCAGACGTTGTTAATACAAAGTTGAGTCTTTCTATTTCCAGACTGCATATGGGATTTGAAAATAAGGTCAACAATGTCTAATAAAAAGGAAGTGACATCTAGTATAACTCAGCTTGGTAGAACTAAAGTTCTTGTTACAAGCTATGTTCAATAAAAACTCACATATACCTCAACAACTGCTATGGATGGACTCAAAAGACTTACTGAGGAGAGGGAGGGACACAGAAGACTTTGCAGTTCATAACAGGTTGCTTACGTATAACTGTGGCTCTCTGAGTGGTGATGTTTGAACCTAAACATATGTCTCATTCTGCACCTGCACAACCCACCTTTGGAAACTTCTACAGCTAATGCTATTGGGAGCTCACCCACCCCTCCACTGTACATACTCAATATTGTTTCTGCTCAAATTTCCTCAGTTCTTTTTTGCTGTAACAGCACAAACGCTAAGGAGGGCAAGTATGACAGAGAAGGAGGGGACAGTTCACAGAGGACTACTCAAAGAACCACAGTTACAGGTACGCACCCTGTTCTTCATTGTCTCTATGACTTCATCCCTCTGGAGTCTAGATACTATTCACATGGTAGCAAGGTGGATCACACTCAGGAAGAATCTAAGACAGCTGATCCAAAGACAGTAACAGCCCTTGCTCTCATATCCAGTCTACACTATCAAATAAGAGTCAAGTTTACAACCATGTAGCTGCCTCGCAAATTAAAGGAAAGAGTCTTCCTCCTGCGAAGGTGGAGGAACTGGCTAGAGTTCTTGTAAAGTGTCCTCAAAGATTAAAAAGCAAGGGCTTCTTAGCCATCTGAAAAGAGAAGGCAATAGTTGAGGAAAGCTGCTTTAAAACATGTTGCAAGGAGGCTTGATATTCCTGCTTCCTCACACTACAGCAACGGAAGGGTCTATGAGCTCTCCAGAAGGCTTCTGCATAGTCTGTATGAAATTCCAAAGCTCATCACGCTTCCAGAGAGTGCCACTTATGCTCCTCTTCATTTTGTGGGATGAGATAGAACACAGGAAAACAAATCATGGGAAAGGTGAAAGGAAGCCACTTTTAGTAAGAATGAGATTTCAGGCTGTAGAACTACTTTGTCACAGTGAAACTGAAGAAAGAAGGGATCAAACTGAAGTACTCCTAGTCTGTTTGTTCTCCTGCTTGATGTAACTGCAACCAGGTAGATACGATGGATATGTATTACGATATATTTTCAAAAATTCCTTAACTAAGGTTAATAGTCAGAAGGCCATAAGAAAGAAGGCAATGAAACTACATATACCCCTTGGGAAGATAAAGACAACCTTTGCCATTCCACATGAATTGAATTGAATTGAACATCATGCCAATCCAATTGGAAAGAAGACAAAAAGGAAATATATTTCTTCCACTTGTATAGATAAGATCTCCTCACTGACCACCTTCAAGCCAAATAAGGGATCCTGATCACTGATGGCAGTAGAGCATTGAGGGCCAAATCTTTTGGGCCATTAGTCTTAAAGTGTCTAGATCTGGATGCAGAATTTTTCCTCAGCACTGAATTAGGGGGTTCAGAATGGAAGATGCACCCTGACCTATCTTCCCAAATCTTTGCTAGCACCTTGGTGAGGAGTGGTAATGGTAAGAATGTGTACATCAGAGCTCTGTTCCAGTTGAAACAAAATGTCTCTCTCAATGCGCTCACTTGAAGGGGACCTCAAGCACAGTATCAAGGAACTGCTGTTGAACTTGATCATAAACAAATCCCTAGACAACAAAGATCTGTCATAGGATGCACAGGTGAAGCATCTACTCATGACACCGGGTCATTTATCTGCTAAGGCTGTCAGCAATGACACTGCTGGTCTCAGAACCTGGTTTGCTTGCCGTGGTGATTTGTCTGAGTGAAAGGGAATTTTTCCAAGAAAGTCCAAGCCCTTCCCTTTCACTGAAGAGGCAAGACACACCAAATTAAAGTTAAAAAATCTTGGTTTTTAAAGGAATGAATTCTGTTTTCCTTCCACTGGACTTCATACCGAGAGTGCCAAGAAAGAAGAAATCCCTTTCTGAGAAAAGACACACTTTATAAAAGTTTTACTCAAACTTTTAGGCAACAAAAAACAAACTATACACATCTGAGCCTCTGGAACATGTTCTCAAAACATTGTTGATAACATATGGGGAAAGCATACCACGTAGAGACAGTTAGTACCAGACCCCTTATCTTGTACTAGAACTGGAGTTGAAGCTACATTCCATTATTCTGTTTATGTTAGTAGCACAACATACAGGAAGAGACTTCACTCAAAAAAAAAAATCCATCAAGAATAGCACCTCTAGTAGGTCTATAGTTTGGCTGCAACTGGCAAGAAAGAAGCCATGATTTTTGAACTGATCTTTTCTTTACTACCAGTCCCAAAGACTCATGAAAAGGTGAAGAAGTGAATTTGAGTTGATGTCTCCTTGTCCATTCAATCATAATACCAAGAAGGTGCCCACATTGGAGAAAGGTGCCATTTAAATGCCTATAAATTGTTCCTACGTTGGGAGAAAGGCAGCATATAAATGGAATAGATATATAAACAGACACCACTGTGATGTAAGTGGCTTCCTGGAAAGTGACCTGTAAGAAGTGGTTTGAAGGCCTCAAGAAGTTCTAATACAGTGATATTATATTCCAACACAGAACAGGCATCTTTCATGGAGTATGGGCCTATGTACACTCCCCAGGATGCATCTGTAGTGATGATCTGTGCTGGTTTCCCTGGAAGGAATCAAACTCCCTAAAGAAAAGGTGCAGGTGTCATCCGCCAGAGGAGAGAGAACCTGGAAGTCTTATGAACTTGACTGGATTGTCTGTGCAGAATGCAGATACTGGCAAAAAAACAAAAAAAAAACAAAAAACAAAAAAACCCCACACATGCTTGGGGGCATACTGGTAAAAGAAGTGACAGTCGTGGTGTCCGCAATGAGTCATAGCACTACTTGTATGTCCTGTGCACAAATCTTTCTTTCTGACACCTTCACTCTAACTGTCACTTTCATGAGATGTTTTGCCTTGCCCCTTGGCAACTAAGCAGTTCTTGTTCAGGAATCTATGTATTGAATTGATTGACTAGGAAACAGGTTTGACTTCTTTGGGTTTACAAGCAGGTCCAGCTTGTGGAGGAGCAAAAGGCTGCCATGGAGGTCTTGTGGGAGAGCAGTTCAAGCCAGTGACACTAAGAGCCAGTCAACTATGCAAGCAAAGATGGAAAGAGGAAACTAGCTACAAAGGCCATGCATTTGGTTAAAACTCATGGGACTACAGAAAGACTGAACAGAAGAGATGGAAAACCAGCAAATAATAATTTTATTTATTTATTATTACCTAGAGTGAAGGCTAAGAACTGACAGTGGAATCAATGGATTGAAATATGAAAACATGCATCCTGTACGTTGAGAGTAGCAAACCAATCCCTGTGATGGAAAAAAAATCTTATTTTTTTCTGGCAGATGTTCAAGTGGAGGGCATCTTTTCTCATTAGAACTGTTGGTAAGCCCCCACGCAAGACTAATAGTTCTCAAAGCAAATGTTTCCCTGAGGGTTTTGACAGAGCCACATCAACAATTATAGAATTTTGGCTGAGGATGCTTGAAAAGCATGGCAGAATTAGCATCTTGAAAATGATAGTAGTTTTCAATTTTCTCCAGTGCTGGAGGGATGAATGACAGTGATATCCAAGATCATCTAGCCCCCCATGGTATCACCTCCTTGGGTCAAGGGATGAACTAGGTTGACTCAAGGCCAATTCAGAGCATATTCTACAGTGAACACTAAGCAATAGGAAAGTGAGAACATGATGCCAGTGAGTAATGGCTTGGTGTTGCAGAATGTTAATGTCCTGATGAGGCACTGATGTAGTTCCAAGAACATGCAATCAGCTCCCCCAGGTGTCACCTGAGTTAGATTCAAGAAAGAGCAGACTCTCCTTCAGATGCTGCAGAATGGGTATCAATGATCTCTCTATTGGCAATTTTCAAGTAGTGGTAGCTTGATTAGGGTAATGGAGACCATAGAAGAGTTGTAAGAAGAAGTATTATCATGGTACTGAGGTTGAATCCTGATGAGATGACTCTGCTGAGGATTTAGTCTCCTATTGTATCAAAGCTGACATTTCTTTGGTCTTCTCTCTTCACCTTCTTAGAAAAAGGGTCTACATTTCTTCCTGTTGTTGACGGAACTGACAAAGGTAATGCACTCAGATGACCCTGAACACCTAGTCAATCCTACTTAGAAGGTGCAGAAACAATATGCTTGGACCAGAGCCTGGTCAACCTCAGTATCAATGGACATGGCTCAGACTACAGTGCCAGATGCTATTTGCCTTGTTCCATTCCTGTACAGGGGACCGAACAAATGAGAGTAAAAGTGACATAAAGAGGCTTGTTCTGTGTAGCAAGGTTGAGGGCTTTACTTGCAACTTCCCAATGCAAACTAGCAGCTTCCCTTAACCCACATTCTGCCAAACTTGCTGGGGGGAAAAACGGCTTGATAATATTGGTATTTGTTGACTATACAGATCTCCCCAAGTGCCTATTGTGCCTCCCCAAGAAACAACAGGCACCTACAGAATGGTCATCAGTCTGTGGAATTTTCTTCTTGCATCCAGGGCACTGTTTGAAGAATACCTTTCATGCCATAGCTTGCAAGCAGACTAGAAGGTGATTCATCCAATAGCAAATCAAGAGTGTTGATGAAAACGAATAATACCAAAAAGCAAAAAGAAAAGGAATGCAAAGGACACTAAAAGTCCAAATGTGGGATGCTCTTGAAATGGCCCTTCAAGATTGAGTGAAGTTCCATATGATGTAGATGATGAATAGAAAAGATTTAAGCAGGAACTGCGTATAGCATGTGCAACAGATGGGAGCAAAAGACTGCTTAACTTTACAAATTTCTGAAGATGGGCTGCACAGGTGCAGACTGGTATGAATGTAGAAGTCTCAGAAATCACAAAGAAGAGTCACAGTTCTAGACCAATTACAGCGCTAGCACTGTTGGAAGTTCTGCCTTCAGCTACAGATTATTTGGTAGTGTCTTTGGATTAACATTTACAAGTCATAACCAAGTATCTACAGAATTGCTTCAAATCTTGTAAGGCCATATAAAACCGAGGAGGCATATGTTAAGTTGTACTGATGAATGGTCATATAACTAGAACACTCAATACCACATCCATTTCTGAAGCCTGTACAAGACAGACAAAATAATTAATTTGGCCATTTAATTCTTACCATCGTATTTTTACTCTGCTGCTACTCATCAGTAACTATAAAGATGATATATTAACAAGCATACCTGAATAAATCGCTTTCTGAATGACCCAAGACCTGGTGCATGTAGATTTCCCAAGTTCTCATACATTCCATTATACAACTGTTGAATGGTATTTTTATTTCTCTTAGTTTTCCACAGCTCATTTCTGATATCATCAGTCCAGTCCTATAAATCCAGAATTCAAATGGTTTAGCCTTGTCACATATAGAAGGCTCAAGTTTAAACACAGTGGCTAATGATGAAGATTAGGCAAACAAGTCCAGTAATTACTCTGATTATCCCTTGAATGCTCAAAAAGCACTATAGGAAAGCTAAATATCATAATTTCTAAGTCATTTCATAATATGAAAGTTTTGCATGTTGTACCTTAAAAAGCATCACAGGACTGGAAAGTTGTTCCAAGGCATGAACAAAATCTTGTACCACTCCTTCTTTATCTAATTTGCTCTTTATCCTATGAAGGAAGAAAAAACAGCAGGAATGCAGAACAGTTGCCAAAGAAATGGTCACAAAAGTATTTTTCTCTGCTTTCTTGATAAATAATATAACTCATCTCTTCCCTCCGGCACTCAGGAAAGATGCTTTGTTAAACAATCAGAGAACTACAAGACGACAACATGAGATCATACACACAATACTAGTTAGGCAATAAAAATCAGTTGAAGGCTGATTTTATTTAAATGAAAAACTGCACAGAACTGGGGTCGACAACACTGAGAATTCATGTGTCACCACACCCATTGGCACCTATCAAACCTTCCCATCAATCCAGATTTTTAAATATTTGGAGAGGGGATTCTAATCCAAACTTATAAACTCAGGTCAAAGCCAAGTTTACCTCCCACTTGGCTAATAATTTTACAGTTGCCATCTTTGATCATCCTCCTTTCTTCTGCTTCACCTACTCACACTCATGTTGGTGCCAACAACATGACTGCCAGAAGCCATTAGCCTCTTTACCATCTACCTGTGCATTTTTCATTTGTCCTATTCAAATACATTTGCCAACTTTTCTCTCTTCCCCACTTTTTAGCACCTATTTGAGTATCTTTTTTCATCCTTCTGATTACTCCTTTCCATTCATAACTCTTGCATTTGCTACTTGTACAACCCAACTAAGACCATCCCGTCAGCATCAAGGCAATACCTGTCCCTGTTGACACAACGTCGTACAGCTACCCTAGTACTGGGAAACATTATTGTATTAGGAATACTGCTGCCTGAAAGGGGGGTTATCTAAAGGTATTTTGAATATCAACAGCAGAAATAAACAGAAAATGCGTTATTTACATATTTCTTTCAAACTAAGGAGAAATAAGGGAAATAACAATGTGACAGCTGTTTCCCTGATCTCAATAAGTTGGTCTGAAGCTGACAGTGCAATCCAACACACTTCCTTGGAAGTAAGTTCCATATAGCTTATTCCCAGATAAGTGGATACATCATTCTAGCCTCAGTCACACAACTTTAGCATCCAAGGTTGCAGATTTACTCAAGAACAAAGTACCTTAAAATCAATGGAGCTTACTTCTGAATTAAAGAGTCATAACAGATCACTGTCACATCACCAATAAGATCAGTGGGATATAAAGTATGTATAATTGTTTTTTTTTACATTGATTTCAACTGGGCCTAAATGCGACTAATTTAGTCTACATGCAACCCAGTGTGATTTACACCAGTGCAGATGGTCCTAAATGTTTCTTTAAACTACACAATTACAGCACTGTATTCTACTTTAACTGCCATGGTTCCATCCTATAACATCCTGGGATCTGCAGTTTAGGGAGGGATATTTAAAATTCTAAGCCAGAGCACTGTAGGATTCCAGGATTCCACAGAACGCAACGTTGGCTGGAATCATGGTTATAATAATATAGTAAGAAAGAGCCCCATGACTTGTATGATAATTCTAAAAATTAAATGATTGAAATATAAACATAGGGAAAAAAACAAGGAAAGGAAAACAGAAGGAATTAACATTAAAATTAGGTAGAAAGACCTACTGCTCCACTCATAGGTTTTTCTGTATGATTTTCAGTGAGCTTCCTTTTCACCCTTTTCCAGAGCCCATCCCAATTAGCAAGATCCCCTAGCAAATCATCTTCTGGGCTGTCTGGTGGTACCTGCCTCCTTCTAAAGATAAATATCTGGATCCATCTCAAGTATGTAAAACAACTAGGAAAGCAAGAGCTAAAGAAATGCAGAGTAGAGCTACAATTATATTCCTTACCATACTTATATAACTTTAAAAATACCAGGTTAAAATATGTAGCATATATTATAAACATTTAATTTTAAGTATAATTTCTTTTTGCTAATAATAAAAATAATTTGATTTCAAAAATAGTTAAGTTATTTGGATTATCACCTTTCTACGAATTCCTTATTTTTATGGCCTATGACAGTTTCAGGGAAGGAAAAACTTTCACTGCTGATCATGAAGGGATACACTATTGCCTGTGGGTAAGTGTTGGCAATCTCTTCCACTGTATGCTGCACAGCACGCGCTTCCTCCTTATCAAGCACTGCCATCAACTGACCAATCCAGCCAATAAACTGCCAGCAAGGCACTGAAGAAATCTGTAAAACATATAATATCCATGAATGTCAGCAACAGCAAAAAAAAAGCACAGTATTTCCACCAAAACTAAGCAAAACCAATCAGAATGTAACATAACACTTTTAGTTATCATTTTTCATCTGAAAATATATGTAGATTGTATCAATCCATGTCAACCTTTTACTTGGACAAAAGCACATTACCATATGTGTCTAAGGCCTTTTATAACTGACATAAGATTTCCAAGCTCAACTGTTAAAGAAAGGCAATCAAATGTTCAGTATTTACAACACAATTCCACTGGCAATTCAAGCAAGCATTAAGACTACACTGGAGTTTGATTTGCCAGATGTTTCCAAGAAATGAAGTGACTGTGTATATTGTACATTTGGGAGGCCACTACAGACTTCTATTATTCAAATGGAAAAAATCATCATGCTGGCTGTTACAGAGAAAAAGAGGCAGAAAGATGTCCTTCTGGGTAAGCCTCATAATCCTGGAAACATAGCGGCTTTTCTTCCAAAGCATTCTGGGAAAATGGGCAACCAGTTTCCCCTAGCAAGTTTACAATGTAGAGTATAAACTCTCCCCTGCTGATACTAGCATTCAATAGGTTTTGTACAGCTATCACAACTAGTGGCCATCAACAGAGTTCACAAATTGGTCTAATCCCCTCTACATCCATCTATGCTAAAAGCCTCACATCTTCTTGCAGCAAACTCCGCAAATTATTATACACTGCCTGCAATACTCCTTTTTGTTCATCCTGAAATTCCTGCAAGTCATTCTGATTGAATGACTGCACAGTCCTGTATTTGAAAAAGGGGCAAAAACTTTTCTGTTTGCTTCCAGCATATCATGCATAATTTTATAAGCATGTATCATGCCATCTGTCTTTTGGAAAGCTAAAAATTCCCTGATATTATAAGCATTTTGTCATAAGGAAGCTGCTGCAGCCTCTATATCGTTTTGGTCACTTTTTTCTGTCCCCTCCCAGCTCTGTAATATTCCTTTCTGAGATACTGCAATCTAAATTGAACACATTATTCCAAATGTGATTCCACCATAGATTTGTATCAAGGCTCACCAACACTATTTTTGACTCTTTTTCCTGACAAACCACAACATGGAATTGTCTTTTTCACTGAGCTACTCATGATGGACTTAAAATTCCTTTCTGGGACAGTCAATGCCAGCTGAGATTCCATCTGTATACACATGAACTTTTGATTTTCAGTCTCAAGAGGTAACAGTTTACATTTACTTATACTAAACCAAATGTCATTTTATTGCTCTTTCACTTAATCTAGGAATTCCTTTGAAATTCTTCAAAATTGTTTTTGTCTTCCAACCATCCTGAATAATTTGATCTCCTGTCAAAGCCTACCTGTCTTTTTGTTTGTCCATAGAGATGGAAAGACTCACCTCTCGTACCATGAGGCCCAAGGTCTCTCTTGGATACTTCTCTACAATTTGTAATAGCCTGGGAAATTTTAGCCGGGCTTCTTCTGAGTTGAGTTTTAAAGCTTTTATTACTTTCTCTACTACAGTGACTGGGAATGCCTGCAAATCCACAGGATCTATATCTAATGAAGCACAAAATAACCAACAGAATAGTATCATTTGTGCTGTTAATAAGAGGCTTCATTATCTGTTACAATAAAAAGACCTTGTCAAAACTTGTATAAAAGAAATACTTTGCTCCATTTTCCTGTGGTTGAGCACTTTTGACTGTAATAGAGTGCATCTACTGTGTTCACCGTTTTGTCTATGTAGATTACTATCACTTTCTCCTTGTAAAAAAATAAGTTATGACTTCATGGGTACTCAAGACTGACCAGAATGAACTTTAAAAAACATAGCATTGATGACAGAGATGCAAGCACGCTGTAAGCAAATTCACTGCTATTTAAAACAAGGTCCTGAATCCAGCGATGCAAGCAGCTCTGCCTGTAGGGGACAGATTTCCTCTCAATGCCATCCCTCCACACTGCTTGAAATATGTTCTAGACAGTTTCCCAGTCATCAAGAGCAAATTTTGAAAGTGTGTGGGGAGCTTCTGGGGTGGAGATAACTTCCTACTGATTCACCACACAGAAATGCATATGACCATATACCAGCACAGTTGGAGCTAGACCAGTTTTCTTAATTGTAAACAGCTATTTTTGCAACCACCTCAAAACTAGGTAGCATGTTATTTCTTCCATGATGTAAAATCATCATGAGTTAATTTTACCATCTCAGTTCTGCATAGGAAAAAAAAGGTATGCTATTATCATGGTAAGAACTGGTACTCACCACACTAGAGTAAACATGGAAACTATAGTAAATCTGATGTTTTATCGGCTAACATTCACTGTATATCAAAACATGGTCATTTAAACTAGTACCAATTGGCCTTAAACTGCTTCCCATCTATCTAATTCAGAGATATACAAATAGAATAAACTCATTCTTTAACTTACCTGCTGTGCTTTCTTCTTCCTTACGAAGATGTCTGTCACAGAAATTAGCCAGTGTCATATAAGCATCTATGATGCCATTTGTATCCATGTGTTCAACTGAAATGGACTGTACCTCTTCTTCAGCTTTCTTAACAGCCCCTTTGAAATACTGAAAAGCTCTTTTGTTCAAACCCGCAATAACCTGAAATTGCAACAAACCAGGAACATCATCACAGAAGTGTACACCAAAATACTTAACAAAAACTAATGAAATTAATATTAAGAAAGCAAATGTTATATATGATTCCTTAAATAAGGTTTTGAAATGCACAGAGACAAAGCACAGAGCACAGCACAGAGACATAAGTAGAAGGCCGGCAGGAAACAAAGATACAAGGATCATAGATAGGAAGAAGCAAGAGAAATGGAAACTGGAAGAACTCTTAATAGAGGGAGCCTTGAAGCAAGCTTCAAGAAGGAAACCACCACTTGTGGGTATCATCTACTGCTCCATGCCACTGCCTCACTGTTCATACAATGATAGACCTCTTCCCTCCAATACCCTATACAGTGGTTCTCAACCTGTGGTATGTGTACCTCCAAAAGTATTAACAAGGACATTTAGGGATACACACACTGAATAATGGTAGAAAAAGTATACAGTATAAGCCATTCTTATAAAATCTTATACCATCACAACTCAAAGCAGATTGCCCACAGCTTTGGCATTCCTGTCCCAGAACCTTAAGGGAGGAGGGACAGTGGATCATAGAGATAAAGAGAAGAGTGACACACAAGCTGAACTTCCAGCTGCCACTGGCCTACAAACTTTTTACAAAAAGCGTTTCTCTCACATGCATACGTATACACAGACTTCTATTCAAGTTGCCACAATCCTAGCCCCGTCTACACTAGGTGGCTTCTTGAGGCTTCTGTGCATGTGCTCTTTTCTCCTCCCTTGTGTCCCTCTTCATGAAGAGAAAGGGCACCTGGCGGAAGCCTCCAGTTTTGCCCCGAATCCATGTGAGGGGGCACAGAGTATGAGTTGTTCCTCACGCTGCCTTTAGCCAGGAACAAACTGGATCCTCAGGCTGCAGAGAACATCTAGATGGGTAAGGGGGCACAATGGCATAGAGGGGCCTGGCATCCTGCCTTTTCTTTCATGGCTGTGAGGATTTCTCCCCAGAACTCACAGCTTTCTGATGGGGCTTTTTACCCCTCAAAGAAAGGACATCGTGACAAAGAGAGGAGGTAACAATTTATGGAAATGGGTTGCCAAGGGGTACAAAAGTGAAAAAAGGTTGGGAAGCACTGCTCTAGAGCTTGGAGTCACCCAGTAAAACCAATTAGCAGTAAATAAAGGAAGAATACAACAAAATACTACTTTAAGGAGGAAATAAATATTTCCTTTGGGTGCCAGATTGAATTCCTCACCCCTCTCAATCGAGCATGGCCCAGATGATGTCAAGGAGTGTAGCCACATTCTAGGCATTGCAAAAATGACCACAGCCTGTGACATTCCAGATCTCCAGTCATGGGTCTGCAATCTGGAACCCAGTTCAAAAGAAGTAAACTCAGTACAACAATTCACTTTTAAGGAGAAAAATAAATTACCTTTTCAATATTATCAGGTCTTTCTCCTGAAAGTAGTAAGACCTTTTTAGCTTTTTCTTCCTCAATTTGATCAAGACAGTGTGGATCTTTGCAAAGCGCACTGGCCATAATGTTGAAAGTAGTACCAAGGAGGAGGTTTTGGTTGCGGAAGACATGGGCATTCAAGCTGTCAGACTTAGTCTCATCTGTTGGATTAAATAGTATAAAAGTGATACTCTTATACAAATCATCAGGGGCTGGAAAAACATCCTGATAAGGAATAGTTTTCCAAAGCTTAGAAAAAAGACATGGAGGGATGGGACATATCATAGGTATATAAAATTATGCATGGTGTTGAAAAGTCATAATTCTAGATCCGAGGGTGACCAAATGGTGTGTGATTCAGAGCAAATAATAAATACTTCTTAACACAATAAATAATTAAGCTATGGAATTCACTACTACAAGTAACAGTCATGGCACCAGTGTGGAAAAGTTTTAAAAAGGGAATAAACAAGTGAATAGAGGATGAGACGAAGGCCTACTATCCATGATAGCTATATATAATAACCTCCAGTACCAATGCAATATTGCTTCCTGCAGAATATGAGTGGGAGGGTCCTGCTGCCTTCATATACATGGTGAGCTTCCCATAAGCAGCTAGTTGGCCACTGTGAGAACAGAACACTGTGCTAGACAGACTTTTTGTCAGAACTAGTGTGGCCCCTTTTATATTAACACTAAATTATGTGTTTGTGAATCCTACATGGAACACATACCTAGTAGGGAAATTGTTTTGAGTACCGTAAGTATTTGTTCAGGACAGCTTTGGCTCTGGCTACGACTATGGCTATACCGGCAATAGCTGTGGTTCCACTTCACTAGCCAATCTTCTCTAGTCTTGGAATCTCTGTGCAGGTCCTTCAGAAGTTTCATGGCTACTGAAAAGCTATTCTGTATTAACAGTTCAAAGGATGAAAAAAAATCAGTATTACAAACAATATGAAAGAAAGGCAGATTTTCCTTTATGGTAGGAACAGTAAATTAATAGTAGGAAGAAAAAAGCAGGAGAAGCAAATTTGTAGTAATACGCTTTACAGGAAGCCCAGTCTGGCAACAAAGATTTTTAGGAAATCAGGTACTTGTATTTTTTTAAGAATTTAAATAAAGACAAAACTGCTTGTTGAAAATCCATGATCTCATATACATTTTCCCCAAATCAGGAAGACACAGTGGCTGAATAATTTGAGAAGCAATTTTATGGCTTAGAATTTTCCATCTAATTTAAGTTCTCAAAAATTATGGTGTCTCATTGATTGTAAATACCCATTACAGTTCATGGCAAAACAGCTGGCCAGGGTATAAACCAGAGCTGAATAAGTGAAAGGAGAGAAAGAGAAATCAGTGAGTTCCAGTACAGATCAGGCAGCTCTTGTCTCTAGACTGGCTGCATGAGAGGTGAACCAGCATTTTATGGATTGCTCCCCTATACTGACAGGACAACGCAGGGGCATACAAAAGTCATAGAACTGATTCACATGTAACCTGATTTTCTTGCATTAAATCAATCCATGATACTTGATGGATTAATTTGTATCATTCTAATTTATAACATATCATGAATAGCATATAAGTTGTTCCATGTCTGAATTCTCTCTGTTTCAGTTTTAAAGAATCCCAAACACAATGTGAAAGTGTGAAGAAGAGGATAATGCAATAGTGCATATTAAGATTTAATTACATTACTAAGTCCTCCTCTGTCTCACACACATGCCTGTAAAGGACAATGTTTGAATGCAGTTAGTACAGCTAGATACCTCAAAGCACTCAAAACATACTTTTGATATGCCTTTCCCAAATCTGCTTTCTATGTTTTGAGGGGTAATGGATTATGAGTAAACAAACAGGGTACAGTCACCTGTTTCCTTGCACTCTCTATCATCTTCATTTTCATGGTGAATTTGCAGTTTCTAATCATGGAGCGTGCATCTTCCATCTCACTGTCCACTTCCATTTTTAAATTGCTATCTCCTGCACCATCCATTTCCATGCTGTCTTCCAGATGTGTGTTAGGAAACCTCTCCTGAATTTTGTCAACAAAGAAGCACCTGCAACAATTAAAAGAAACACAATATTGACAAACAAAGGTCTGCAGATGTCAATCACCCTTAAAGACACCCCAATTGTTATTGTGTTATACTAACTCAAAATATTAATCTAAGCTCATTGGTATGGTTTTCATAGCTTAGCTGTCCATCTTTTCCTTAGCAACCCTTACAATAATTTAACTCTCAAGAATGAACTTCTAAGTATGACAAACAGCCACGGTTAAAACAGAAGTGGCAAACTTCCATTCTTAACAAGACATGAAAACCCACTCCCCACTCTCCAGTATGCTTATAATAAATTATCACCTGATCATTTCTACTCCCTATCAATGCCTTCAATCTTATTTCTTTTTTTGTTTTCAATGGGTACCCTACCATTCCACATTTAAATTTATTTCAATCACACTTCACTGAAAGACACACAAAATCTTTCCATGTACTGGAGGAACACATGGAGCAGAGTGAGAGTGGACCTCAGGTCTGGCAGACCTATTAGCTTAATCACTGGATTTCCATATATTTTGTAGACACCTGATAGGGAGGACATACACACACACCTGTATGTACATAGGTTCCACATTCAGACTTCTGCTGAACACACAGCAACGTGGGGCCAGTAGATGGAGCCTTGCTCCAATGAACCATCCACACATTCACTAAGAATAGCTTACTGTCACTTCCATTTTTGGTTCCTTTATATCCATATTCTTGTTTCTCTCATGGAAAAAAACACCTGCTCATAGAAAACACTGCTATACTGGCACAGCTCTGGCTGGCTAGCAACATGTTGCATCCTCTACCTCAAAATACACCTTGGAAAGTCACTTAACATTTTTAATTTATAAATGTAGATGCTTTTATAATTGCTGAGTGGCCACCTTCTGCCCCCAATTATACAATCATTCACCTGATTCTCATGTTAAGAGGAAATTATTTCATTGGGAGAACATAATATTCTTGGGTGTGTCCACTATGGAAGAGACATCCTAGGAAATGAAGCATATTTATTTAAAATATTTCTGTATCACTTCCCAGCCCACAAGGGCTCCTGAGGTGATGAACAAATCAAAATCAATTAAAGCAATACAAATTTTAAAAATGCATTAAAATACTCTTTCCTAAAAATAAGCCTTGAATCCAGTTTTGAATCAGTTAAAATAGCAACCTCAAACACTGTGTGCCACGTGGAACATTACTGTTTGGGCTCAAAATCATTTAGGGCTTTGTAGGTCAATACCAGCACCTTGAATTGAGCTTTGAAGCAATTTGGAAGCCAGTGTAGTTCTTGCATGACCCGTGTTATAAGTTCTCTAAAATACACATCTGACACCAGCTTGGCTACTGCATTATGCAATAACTGCAGTGTCAAGGACAGCCCCATGTAAAGTGTGTTACAGTTTTCTAACTGAGAAGTAACTAAGGCATGAACTACTGTGGCCAGATTTGCCTTTCCCAAGAAAGGGTGCAGCTGGCACACCCCAAGAAGGAGCAAAGCTGCTCCTGACCACTACAGCAACTTGGCATTCCAGGAGCAGTGCTGGGTTCAAGAATACCCCCAAGCTGCAAACCTGATTTTTCAGAGGAAGAGCAACCCTATTCAGAACAGGCTGCAATCCCAATCTCAGGTTGGTTTTCCTACTGACCAGTAGCACTTCCATCTTGTCTGGATTAAGCCTCAGTCTATTCATCTGCATCCAGTCTTTTACCGCATCTAGACAACAATTTAGTACTATCAAAACTTCCTTGGCATCTACTGTAAAGGAGAGATAGAACCATGTACCATCATACTCACGATACCCAACCCTAAAGCTCCAGTTGAACTCTCTCAGTGGCTTCATGTAAATGATGAAAAGCATATGAGACAGTATTGGCCATTGCCGAAACCCACAGACTAATGGCTAGAAGGCTGAACAACAGTTCCTCAGCACCACCCTCTTGGAATGTTCAGCCAAGACAAACAGGAACCACTGCAAAGTAATGCCCCCAAGTCCCAAATCAGCCAGACAACCCAGAAGGATACCATGGTATCAAATGCTGCTTTAGATCAAAGTGGACCAATAATGACTCACTGCCCAATCCAACACTCAATGTAGGTCATCCACCAAAGTGACAAGGCTGTTTCTGTTCCATAACCAGGCCTGAACCCAGACTGGAATAGGTCAAGGTAATCTGTTTCATCCAGGAAAGCCTGGAACTGTGTTGCCACCTCTCACTCTAGGACAATACTTAGGAAATTAGAGACTGGCTGACAGTTACCTAGGGAGTTGGGTTCCAATGAAGGGTGTTTTTTTTCAACAAAGGTCTTACAGTTACTTCTTTTAGGGAGATTGGAATATAGCCCTCTTTCAAAGAAGCATTTACAGCCTCCACCACCACAGCACCTTCTTTGGCAGCTTTAATTAGTCAGAATGGACATGAGTCTAAGAGAAGTAGCTGGCCTCACTCTCCAAGCAACTTGCCTGCATCATCATATTGAACAATCTGAAATTCATCCATCAAAACCAGACAAGTACATGTCTCAGTTACCTAATAGACGCTACTTTCAATGTGGAGTCAAAGTCTGAATGAATTCAAGCAATTTTCTCCACAAAGCATTTAGCAAATTTGTCACAGCACTTTTCTGACGGCTTCTCCTCAGCAGCCTAGGGTCTCGAATGCAACAGCCTTTGAACTTCTCAGAACAGCTAAGTTTGATGAGATTGAGTTTATGTAACAGAGGCAGCCAAACAAACAAACCTGTCCTCATTGCTGCAAAGAAGGTTCTAAAATAAGCCTTAACCTGAACTCGATCAGGTTCATCCTGAGTCTTTCTCCACCATCTCTCCAATCGTCTACCCAAGCGCTTCATTGTCCTCAGCTCTTCAGAAAACCAAGGAGCCCATGATCTGCGACTAAATAAAGGACTCAGAGAAGCAAGTGTGTCAATTGTCCAGGTCATCTCCCTTTCCACAGATCAACCAGGGTATCAACTCTAGCAGCTGGAAAATCTCCCAGTGCATTCAGGAATCCTTTTAGATCTGTCAGTCTCTGGGGGTGGACCATTTTAATGGGTCCACTGCCCTTGCAGTGGTTACGAGTCCTAACAAATCTAAACCATATCAAGTAGTGATCGGTCCATGGCAATAGGGTTCTTTCAAACCCCCTTACCCTGAGATCAAATTAACTGAGACAGGCCCATGGTTGCGACAGGAAGTCATGAAATCCTGAGCTAGCCCTGATGTGGGTACCTCAGCATGGATGTTAAAATCCCCCAACACAGTAAGTGCAGGGAAAATTAACACCACTTCTGAGATCATCTCCAGCAGTTCTGGCAGGGAGTCAGTTGGACAGCAGAGTGACAGTACACCAACAGGACTCCTATCCTGTCTCGCTGCCCTTTTGCCAGGTGTATACACTCAAACTTTGGAGACTGTTGCTGCACCCAGAAACCTGGTGGACATAACTGGGTTGAGCTGACACGCCCCTCTTCAGTTAACCAGGTTTCAGTTATACATGCAAGGTCAGCTTGCTTGTCCAGGATCAAGTCCTGGATCATGCAGCTCTTCCCAGTTACTGACTTGGCATTAAGCAGCAATACTTTATGGTCTGATAGGGTTCTGTTAGAATAGTTAGGAATTTGTCAGCTGGATGACAAACCAGAATGAGAAACAGAAACAAAATATCTCTCTGTCCTTCTCCTCCAATGCCTTTTCTACCTCTACCACCATACCTCTTCCTGACCATTATGACTGAAACAGTCAGTCGTACTTTCTGAATACATATTTTCTGAATACATATTTGGCTGACCAGAAATACAGAACAAATTATTATGAACAAACACACAAATCAGTTTAGTCTGAAGAACTCCCAATATTTAGCCAAAGCTGGCCTTATGGAATTCTATTGAACAGGTGATCTCTTTTCTTAGTTGAAAAGCAAAAATGATGATCTGGCAAAAGCTTCCCAAGGCCAATGCACGGTACCATCTGGATTCAGCAAGCAAAGCAAGACTCTGTTGCACCCCAGGTGTGGCCCCAGGCTAAGGAGTCATAGGACAAGAGCCCTTGCGCTTGCACCCTTTGGTTTATGCCTCTAGCAAGATGCCTGACTTAACAGTGCCTGCAAACAGGAAGGGGCCAAACAATCTCAGCAACTCAGGTGTTAAAAAACCCCAGTGTATTTCAGGATATGAATATTTTGAGGCCCTTTCAGGGGCTCAAAGAAAACATTTTGCAGAAAATTCTATTTTAAAAGTCTTCTACATATTATCAAATATGAAAAACTGTTTCCTTTGACATTCTCTATTTTTGATGCTCTCTTGTTTCTGGCCTCCTTATTCTTGGGCATACAACAAGCATAAGCAATCATAGATAACCGAGAAAAACTTCTATTTACCGATTTGTGATTATATCATCCCAAATGTTCATTGGATCCATTTTGGCATCTGGATATCTACTTGTCCAAGTACTGAGGAGTCGTTTAAGGGAAGCCTGAAATGCTATATTACCTATGAATCATCAGATGGGAGAAAGATGTTAAGGGAGAACACACAAAATACTCAAAATTACATTTACAAGTAGACAATGCAGTATAACACCCACATATTTAAATTTAAGGTAAAAAATATGACCAGTAACTGATCAATGGATCGGGTACGTGTAAATTTGTTTTATAAACATCAGTTGAATTGCTCACTTTTGTCAGCATCCTGAATGTCAAAAGCATCTCCTAATGCAGGATAAAGGAGCATTTGTCTAAAAAGACTAACAACTTTAGTGCATTACAATCTTGCTGCATGTCTCTCTGATCAGATCAAGAGCCACTATCATACGATGTTGTATGTAAGAGTATTATGTATTTTTATATGCAAACAAAAAAGACATACATATTCTTGAGAAAGGAAAATCTTACTAGAACTAGGCTCTATAATTTTTCTGAACATACAAGTCTACTATATACGTGAGAACATTATGTCAAAGGAGAAAAACTTACTTGGTTTGCTTATAAAGTTGATAAAGTCCTGTATTTCTGTTAAAGCTTGAACTGACTGAAGCTTGGTAAGTCGACTCTGGTGCAACAGTGAATCAATACTGGAATAGCTCTGTAAGAGAACACACATATCCCTTTGAATTTCTATCCAACAGTCAGTTGATCTTTCCCTGGGCTGTGCTTTATCTCTTGTTATACTTTTTTTTAATTCCTCAGAAGACAGAGAGTACAGAACAAAACCTCTGAGCGACATAATCATGCAGGAAGCTTAATACAGTAACACTGCCTTGTTAGCAACACTGTATTTACTCAGTCTAAAAACTCATATCACCTTTCTGAACATTACCTGCATGAACACCTGCATAGCATTGCTGACGTAGTATCTGGCTCTGTCAAAATCATCCTGCAAAATGTAGAGAAGACTCAACTCTTGACTGTAGTACATTTCTATAAGAGCTTTCCTCTGTTCAGTCTTCATAGCTTCATCAATAAATGTCAGTAAAGATTGGTCATTTCCACCTTGAAGGAGAAGTTTCAATTTGCTACGAATTAGGTACGGTAGATACGCTTCCTAAAATGAAGAGAAATTATGAATTATTTTATTCATATGGTTGTAAACTTATTATTACTGCTATTATTACTATTATATTTGTATCCCACTTTTCTCCCAAAACTGGGACTTAAATTTTGAATTACCATTTAAAAGAGCAATACAATTAAAACTGTACAAAAAGTAAACATTAAAACAGAATTAAACTATTCACCATATTAAAACAATTCAAATCTCCAGTTTAAAGAATAAAATACAAATAAAAGATAAAAAGCTACTAAAAACAATTTAGTTTAAAATAATACAGCAGCCCCTTGCCAGTTCTTTGAAAACTTTTTGTTTTAAAAGCCTAATGGAATAAAAAGGGTTTTTGCCAGCTGATGGAAGGACAGCAAGGAGGGAGCCATTCTGAGCTCCTTGGCAAGGGAGGTCCAGAGTCTAGGGGCAGCTACTGAAAAGGCCCTCTCTTGTGTTCCCATCAACTATGCTTGCAACAGTGATAGGACTGAGAGAAAGGCCTCTCCTGATGACCTCAGTGTCTGGGCAGGCTCACACAGGGGGTCAGTTATGTGGGACATAAACGTAAGGACCAAACTCTGTATTACGCAGGACATCTATGCCTATCATTTTTTTAACCACTTAAGCAGAACTGTTAAGGAAAGGAGGGCCTGCAGTTCATGAGCAACACATAAGGGGTTACTTAATCATACCCACACAATTTGCGCAATCAAAATCTAAACAATAGCTGCTGCTTGACAGTTTACTATCTACAGATAAATCTCATCGCTAAGGATTTGGACCTAAGATATAACTGGAGTTCAGGATTCATTTCTTAGCACCCTGGTATAATGAACACATTCAAAACAGTCAAAGAGACAGAGATACATATAAACAGATATATTAGCAAACCTGATAAAATGGATCGCTCCATGTTTTATTTAAGTCTGGAGGCTGTCCATTATCAATGTTAACAGTTGAACAGTATTCTAAAGACTTCCATTCAGTCAGATGGTTGTAACATTCCAGAGATGCAAGTTCCCAAAAATCCTTTTCTGCTTCTGTCGGTTCCTCATCAGGCCAGTCTTGTGTAGAAAGTGCCTATACGAGCAAAGATGTATCAGACAACTTTTAAAAACAACACACCACCAGCAGGAGCACAGACAGCTGCCTTATATCAAATGAGACCATCAGTCCATGTTGCTCATATTGTCTATAGCAGAGGAGGGCAACTGTGTCAGGAACAAGGCCAGTTTTGATCTGCTTGTAGTATACCATCTGTGCTTTTTCAGCAACTCTTTGTTTTTAGCCCTTTCTTCTGGGCTTTTCAGAAGGTCAGGAGTGGGAAAGGAATGGTAAACTGCCAGTTTGGAAGCCTTCCTGGAGATGACCTATATATTGTGCATGTGGACCAAAGGCTCTATTCCTGAGCTGTAGCTCCCCAAAACAGTTCCTCCAAACTCCACAAAACATAGAACTAGAGCTCAGAGAAGCTAAAAATGTTCCAAGGATCTTCAAAAACAAAGACATGTGCTCATTTAAGAATGCTAAGTTCTAGATACCTCAACACTCCTACTATTTTAACACATGCAATTACTACACGGATTTGCTCTACCTCCTAAGTAATTAATTAACAAGGTAAAATATCAGACACTTATAGAACTTTTCTTGACATCTTTTTGCAGTCCATTTATAATCATTCTGAGTCAAACCTACCTCATGGGTAATTCTTCCAGTCTATACATTGTTCCTTCTTTCTTTCCTTTTTTTTAAACTTCTCTTCCGCCTTTGAAAGATACTACTAAAGCCTTCCTGACATCTAAATACTTTTTAGTTGCAATTCAACCCTTTAGTCACAAAGACAATTACTATGATCAAAGGAGAAGTTATGATTTCTACAGTTTCTTAAAAATCTATATTCAGACTAAACATTTTTTTCTTCATAAATCTGAAAACAAGGTAGTTTAGAACATAACTGTACCTCATCGTAAAGCTTAGCTGCTTCAGCATAATCACTTCTCGCCTCAGCTGTTAAAGCCTTCTGAGTAATTTCCTTGGTGCCAATCTTTCCACTGAAAATACCCTGCAACACATCATACTCTCCAATAGATCGATAAAGCCTAGAAAATGGGGAAAAATAATCAAGTATAATTAATAAAGTACAATTAATACCTTCATATCTGATAGAATCATAGAAATGTAGGGTTGGAAGAGACCACAGGGGCCATCCAGTCCAACCCCCTGCCATGATTATAAGAATAATTTACATGTCAGATAGTTCTGATAACAGATTAATGAAAGTTTCTGTATTTATTATACCTCATCCACCTCTCCCACTAAGGAGTTCAATTCCCATTGACACATGAAGGTGGGCTGAAAGATATAAATCTTTATGACTAATGTTACACAGAAGTTCAACCACAAGGACCTTCTTTATACACATAGCTTGGATTTTATAGTCTACTGCCATCAACCAGCCACTTTGGGTTTGGTTCTTCCCTCCAAGGATGATTGCCCCAATTTGAACTCATAGTCAAAATCTGGGAGACCAGAAGGTAGGCTCTGCACTTCAAGTTTCCAAGCATCAGAGAATAACCAGAAGTGAAGTCTTTTGTGTTTCTCATACCTTCTTGGACAGTTTCATTCTCCTCCTATTCCCTTGAATGTATCACTTATACCGCCTACATGGTTCACTGATTGACAGCAGGTGTCAATTACACTGGATCTGGCTTTCAATCCTGCCTTCCTGTTTCTGTAGTACTGTGTCTAACTGTTCTTTGGAAAACACTGACCCCCCATCTTTTTTCTCTCTCTGTGTTAAGACTGTTAGAAATATATAATGAACCACGTGCTAGGGCAAGCCTGGAGAACCTGTGACTGTCTAGATGTTATACGATAATTTTCATCATATTCACCAGCCTGATGAAGGATGATGGAGGATGTATGTAGTAATTCATCCACATCTGGCTTCCCACCCTTGTGTTGGGGGCTGATATACTAATGCTTCTTCTCATCTGTAAGATATTTATTATAAAACCTGCACTATTTACTCCAAATAGTTATCTCTAAGCTGCTTTTTTCCACTTTGTAGTCATATTCCACACTTTTGGGACACAGTACATGATTTGCTATATGTGTGCATCATACCTCTAGAAAAGACTCTTTTGTTCCCAAATCTATTACAAAAAAGGCATCAGCATCGGCATCAAAATATTTATTTGCGTGCATGCCTTAAAGTTGCCTAAACCCCACCCTATATCAAAGATCTCAGGGCAGCTTATAGATAGCATTAAAACAAGTTAAATAGTTTAAAACAATAAAAGGCTTTGCTGAACAGCCAAGTTTTAACTTGGTGCCTGAATGACAGGAGTGTTGGCATCTCAAGTGTCCAGGAAGAAGGCATTCCACAGTTGGGCTGCCACAAGTGAGAAGGCCTTCCCCCATGGCACAACACAGTGTATAGATCTGACTGGTGGGACATGGAGGAAGACCTCCCTAACAGACCTTAATCCTTAGGCAGGCACATATGGGGAGAGGCGTTCCCTCAGGTACTCAGTCCCCCCAAGCGTTGAGGTATGGGAATGAGGACTCTTGGTAATTATGAGTAGAGAAACTGAGCCTGGATTTCTCCCAGTATTCTATTATACCACACTGGCGCTAATTCAACAGCACTGCTAATGAACTGCTAGATAACTCGATGCATGTTCTATAAACAGTTGGCCATAAAAATGCCACTTTCTTTACACAATTGACTATAATTACAACATACAAAATTTTAACTATAAAGCATAACAAAGAGCAGCCTGTTGTGAATGCAGAGACAACTATCACCTTCCATTAATCGTAATGTAATTTAGTTAAGAAGAAATCATCACAATTAATTTGATAAGCATTAATTTTCATGCAGTTTTAAAACTATTCTCCAGGTTAGGGTAAAAAAAACCTACTTGGCAAGTTCAATCCATCTGGTCACATCAGGTGAAACTTCTTTTTTCCCACGCATTCGTTTGGAGGGTGGCTCCTCTGCCTCCGAGGAAAGGTACACTAAAGCTTGTTCTAGAAGCAAGATGCCCACTGGTTGCTGTAAACTTGCTAAGCAGCTGGTGCTCACAGTAGAAGCATTAAGGTCTAGAAGCTCTTTGTGCTGGTAGCTCATTTCCTATTACAGCAAAGTCATTATTAGCTACTGCAATTGCTTTTTGATACTAGAATAATGTTACAGTAAATAAACCAAAGCCATAATAGCAAAAAACTAACCACCACAGGTTTAATCTGGTCTCTTTCCCACCCCATTGTGTAATATCATGTTTGAGAGTAATGTACACCTCCTACATTTCCTCTACCTCATGAAAAAGGGAAAAGTATGCACAAAACTATGCTGTGAAGACACAAATACATTTACATAAATGGGAAATTAAGCAGTTGTCATTGTTTTGGCAGTGAATACATGTTTAAGGTACATATAGTCTGAAACACTCACTTAAAAATGTTTCTAACCTCTATCCTGTCTCGGTGCTTTAGACCCTACTTTGTTTTTGTCTAAGATAAATATTAGTATGCTCCTGAGTGACACTTGTGGAAGCCTCATTTAGAGCAATGACTTCTGAAGGAGGATTGTGTGAAGCAAGAAACTGGGAAAGGCTGGACAGAGACAGCCAATCAAAGCTCACTGAAAGCTGTGAGTAGGGCATATGGGAAACAAATACGAACACCAGAGGCTCGTCTGTAAAAGGGTTAGATAGGGCCAGTCAGAAAAAGTTGGAGCCAGTTAGGAAGAGAGTAATTGATAAGATTTGAAAAGAATTTGGGGGAACTAAGAATGTGGAGAGTTCAGAGAGAAGTGTTACTTTGTTTGAAACTAAGGGGTTACTGTGTACTGCGTATGGAACAAGCATAAGGTACAATGTTCATTTTCTTTGTTGTATAACAAATCTTTACTGGTTTAATTGTCTGTATTTCTGACTGGATGTTTTAATTTAATAATTAACTAGGAGAACCAGGTATACTGTTACCACACTGGACCCAACCATCAACACAGCCATTGTTCAGCATAGTGGTCACCTTGACAACTGAGTACCAGACACAGGGAGCGATCTTAAGGGTAAAAAGGGCACAGGGAGTGATACGAGGCCAAAGGCTCAAACTGTGGGGACAAACTGGATGGGGAACTAATCATTTTAGCTTGTCTTCATGTATATTATTGACAAGATTTAAAAAAGCAAAACAAGATTATGAGTTCTCAAATACAACAAAGAATGTACTACCTGGATGCAAGCTATGAATGGTGGAAAATACAACACAGTTGCAGTCAGAAAGTGGTTGAAGTCTTGTACCAGTTGCTGGATGATACTGTTCTTTTCTGGCTGAGACTTGGATTTTTTCATTTCTTCCAGAATTCCACTAAACAAACTGCTGAAGAGCTGTTTGGCCAGTGTAGGGTCCCTCTGTAATTGACAATGCAGATAATCAATTGTTGGTAAAAATAGTAGCAATAATATTGCACAGAAAAATGCACATCACTTCTACATTCGGAGTGTGTTACAAGCAAGGTGAACCAAATGTAAAGCATTTTTAACAAGTTCTGGAGGAAAAGCAATGTTTAACAATGAACTGTCAGGTTTTATGGTCTGTAATAATAATTTACCAGTTCTTGCTTATAGGTTTTTAATATCTTACAAACACAGATATGTATATTTTGTTATATCAAATGAAAGTGGCATCAACCCTATGAAATGGTGGTCAATAACATGGTTTCATAAAATACGCAGAAGATATTATTCCTTTTAATCTCTGAACAATTTGGGATTACAGTCAAATAGTAAAATCCTTTTAGAACTGACCGGGATTCTTTAGTAAAAGGCAAAAGATTTATACGATCTGAAGAGAAAACAGAGAAACCATGATGAACAGCAGATATCTAGTCAGCACATTTCAACTTTCTTAAAGTAAGGCTCTCTTATTGTAGCCATATCACCATTTTCATCACTGTCAGAGAAATGGAAGGCCTAGGAGAAACTAACCTAGTACTTGTGGTCTTCTTTTTGCCCAGTGCTAGTTCTCTTCTCCAAGAGAGAATGAGGAGTTGGTGCTTACGTGAACAATCATTCTTGGATGACAGGAGGAGCAATCCACAATGCATGGGTTGATCCTCGCGCCAGCTAGCATACTCAGGAGTCGTCCTCGAGCTTGATGCAAAACGACCGTTAAACCGATTCCTGTCTCTCTCCAGCCAGTTTCTTTTCTCTAGCGTACCTACTGGAATACCTAAACTTCTCCATCATATTATCTGTGTATTTCTTTTTTCTTTTTTTTCCCTTTTTTTTTTTTTTTTAGTGGCGGGCGTGGACTGCTCCTCCTGTCATCCAAGAATGATTGTTCATGTAAGTACCAACTCCTCATTCTCTGGCTGACAGGAGGATCAATCCACAACGCATGGGATCTTCCCAAGCTTACCCATGGGTGGGATGTTTACACCACTGCTTGCAGAACCCGGCGCCCAAAAGCTGCCTGGGCAGAACTGTATTTGTCCAGTTTGTAATGCTTGATGAAAGTGGTTGCCTCCTTCCATCCAGCTGCACTGCATACATCCTCCAAAGAAAAGGAGGAACTGTAAGCCACCGATGTTGCCATTGACCTAGTAGAATGAGGCCACACATTCTCAGGCCGTGGCTGTTTTGCATAGTCATAGCATATAAATATGCAAGTCTTTATCCATGCCGCAATAACTGCCTTACTTGCCCTTTGACCCAATGTCTTTGGCTGAAACGACAACAGCAGTGCCTCAGAGTGACGGAAATCAGAGGTTCTTTTTATATATGCCTTTACTGCTCTCCTGACATCTAACTTGTGCCATCTTTTTTCCAATGGATGTGACGGCTTTGGGCAAAAAGTAGGTAAATGTATTGTTTGTTGTTTATATGCTGACTGCAAGCATTTAGGCAAAGAGGGATCCAACGTCAGAGTGAGTTTATCCCTTTCAAACTTGCATAAGCTTTCATTTATTGACAAAGCTGCTAACTCTGACACCCATCTTGCTGAAGTTATAGCCAGGAGGAAAGCAGTTTTGAATGATAGTAATCTCAATGAAGCCTCTCTCAGAGGCTCAAACGGTGGTTCTGTCAAGGCATTCAACACCAGGTTTAAGTCCCATGACGGAAACCTGTGCACAGTTGGAAAAGAGGATAGTGTAGCTCCTCTGAGAAAACGTTTGATATGAGGATGATTAGTTAATGAGTCCCCGTCATCTGACAGAACTGATGATAATGCTGCCACTTGTCTTTTTAAGGTATTAGGGCGATATCCTTTCTCCAAACCATCCTGTAGAAACTGTAGTATCTGTGGCACACTTGCCTCTGAAGGTGGAATGTTATTCTTTTCACACCATTTTCTGAATATTTTCCATGTTCTTTCATAAATCTTTCTAGTTGATTCTCTACGTGAACCTAACATAGTTTTAACCACATTCTCTGTATATCCCTGCTGCATTAAGCACTGCCTTTCAATCTCCATGCAGCCAATTTCAGCCATTCTGGGTCTGGATGACTCACTGGACCCTGTGTTAATAGATCCGGTCTCATGGGTAACCTCCACGGAGGCCCCTGTGCCAATTCCAGCAGCAACGGGAACCATGGTCTCTGTGGCCAGTATGGAGCCACAAGCACCACCGATGCTTTCTCCATCCGGACCTTTAATAACACTCTCTGTATGATTCGAATTGGCGGAAAAGCATAGTGTGTCCCCTGAGGCCACTTTACAGACAGTGCATCGTGTGCCTCTGCTCCGCCTTCTCCAGTAATTGAAAAATATCTTTTTAGTTGGCGTTTTCTCCAGTGGCGAACAAGTCGACTTGTAAAGGTCCAAAAAGTCTTTTTATGTTCCGAAAATGTTCAGGGACCATTCCCCTGGATGTAGCCAATTCCTGCTCAGGTAGTCCGCCTGCACATTTAAGTCCCCTTTCAGATGTACTGCCGTAATTGATGCCACATTCCGTTTGGCCCATCGGAACAGGCGCGTCGACTCCAACACCAAGGGTGTCGAGTGTAAACCGCCCTGCTTGCAAATGTATGCCTTTACTGTCATGTTGTCCGTAAAGACTTTCACATGACAATCCTTTACTAAGTGACAGCATTTCTGTAGAGCTAGATGGACTGCCTTCATCTCCAGGTAACTGATGTTGAAGCGTCTGTCTAAGGCCGTCCAACATCCCTGTACCGCATACCTTTCGCAATGGGCACCCCAACCTGAAAGGCTTGCATCTGTTGTGATATGTATCATGTCCTGTTTCTGGAAAGGAACTCCCATATTCACATTCCTCTGCTGCAGCCACCAATTCATTTCGATCCGAACATGACGTGGCACTTCTACCTTGTAATGCCTTCTGGCAGCTATTGACATCTGATAGCCCATCAGGAGTCTCTGTAGTGGCTTCAAGTGGAAACTCCCCCATTCCACTAACTGTGTGGCAGAAACTAGGAGTCCTAACACCCTTGCTAACTTCATTAAGTCTGCAGACTTGCTGCGACTCAAACTGCGAGCTGCCTGCTGTAAATTTTTAAACCTCTCCTCCGAGAGGAACAATCTCCCTTTCGATGTGTCTATAATTGCTCCTAAATGCGTTAGTACTCTTGTTGGTGTCAACATGCTTTTCTCGCAGTTTAGCAGGAAGCCATAATCTGTCAAAGTTTGTATTGCTAAATCCAAATCCTTGCGTAATCTGTCCTGCGAATGTGCCTTCAGCAGGATGTCGTCTAAGTATGAGTAAAGATTTACCCCCTGTAGCCGCAGGAAGGCTATTAGTGGAACCAACACCTTGGTGAAGACCCGCGGTGCTGAAGCCAGACTGAAAGGTAAGGCCTTGAATTGGTAGTGACCATCCTTGTAATTGAATCTTAGGTATCTCCAGTCGTCTAAGCACACGGGGACATGCAGGTATGCCTCCCTGGGGTCTATTGATGCCATGTAGTCCCCAACTAGCAGATTTTCTTTTATGGTTTGCAGTGTTTCCATTTTGAATTTCCGATGTTCTACGAACCGGTTGAGATACCGAAGGTTCAATACTGGCCTGTATTTGCCGTTTGGTTTTGGCACTACAAAGAAAACTGAGTACACCCCTGTGTGCCTCTGATGTAAGGGAACCTCTTCTATTGCCCCTATCGTCAGTAAATGCTGTATTTCTTGCATATCGCCTGTTGTTTGCCTTTTTCTTTTGGAACAGGAGAGGAAGAAATCTGTCCTCTGGTCTTGTATGTAAGTACACCTGATAACCTTGTGTTACCACCTGCAGGACCCATTGGTCCGAAGTTATCCGAGACCATCTGTGACCATAGGCCAGAAGTCTTCCCCCACTTTTTGGTGTTGGTTGTCAATATTGAGTTTTACCTCGCTTGGGATTGCTCCCAAGCTTCCCTTGTCCTTGTCTATTATATTGGTATTGCTTTGTAAATTGCGGTCTTTGTCTATTCCATTGGTACCTTCCAGTCCTATATTCTGAGCCTCTACCTGCAAATCCATACGATCTTCCTCCACGAAAGGAGTAACTGGAGTTTCGAAAAGGTCTCCTTTCTGCTTTTTTCTTTTGAAGCGTGGGCATCACCTGCTTTTTTTCTTTAGTTTCTACTAAAACCTTTTCTAAAGCCTTCATACCAAAGAGTAACTCTCCTTGGAACGGAACGAAAGCCAAGTTATTCCAAGACTTTTGGTCTGCCTCCCAGTGACGCAGCCACAAGGAGCGCCTTGCTACCGTTAGCCAATTAATGTTCTTTGCAGCATATGTGGCTGCATCCAGACCCGCGTCAACCACATATTTTAACACTCTCTGTATCCTATCCACTGCCTTCCTCAATTCCTGCATGCTCAGGTCCTGCGTCTCCAATATGTCCTGAGCCCACAGAACCCCTGCTCTCGCAAACATTGATGCAGCTGTAGATGATTTAATTGTCACAGCCGCTGCTTCATGAGCTTTCCTAAGTGATGTCTCTGCTCTTCGCTCATCTACCTCCTTTAACTGGGTGTCCCCCTCCCTGGGGGCAATGGCCCCCGAAACTAACCCCGCAATCGGAGCATCCACGGGGGGCACTTTAAGGAACTCCGCATCCTTCTGTACAAAAGAATACAACTTTTGGCCTGATGACCAATTCCTCCTATTATTTCCTTGAGCAGACCACTCTGCCATAATCTCTTCTTTAAATAAATCTGGCATCGGAATGTCCATATTTCTCTTCTCCTTCTTTCTAATTACCGACGCTAACTTACACTCAATATTATCTTTTTCCTGTGACACACTGTCAGCCACTAAACCTAATGTTTGTAGCACCCGTTTCAAAGTACTCCTGAAAAACTGTGGCTCAAACATTCTATCATTTTCTGGTTTATCATCCGCTTCCTCCTCTGAAGAGTGATCTTCTTTATCCACCCACTCAGATTCTTCTTCCTGACCCAGTTCCTCATCAGATAGAGCTAGGTCCTCTGTCTGTACTGACTCCCTAGGTGGTGTAGATATTTCTTTTGAATAGCTCCTCTTTTTACTTGTACTTGGCCCTTCTACCTGGGCCAACCTCCTTTTCTTTGCCTGATGTGGTTCATCTGGGAGATTCTGTATTGTTTCCCTTGTCTTCTGCATATCTTGGTGGTCTATATTATGACTGTGTTGTTGTTGTGGAATTATTGGATTATTTAGAAACTGAGTATTATTAAGCAGTTCCTTGTTCAAATTCATCATATTGATCAGTGCTAACTGATCCATATATTCCTGTGTTTGTAAAATCATTGGTGACCTCTGAGTGGCAATCACTGTTTGTAACTGATTTGCCACTGCCACCTTAATCATGAGCTGCATCTCACTTCGCCAGTTTCCCAGCAAGTGCTGCCTCTGCAAAGCCTCTAAAGACTCTTGTGCTTCTTGCCTTTGCTGTGGGGCATTTGCCATCCAGCCTGGCAAGAACTGATTAAACTCAGGAGGCAAGCCTATGTGTTCCATTCTCTGAAAGCCCTGCTCCCCTGAAAGTTGTTCGGGTGTAACAGACGCAGCTGTTAGTCTCGCGTCAGCCATTGTGTTAAGCTCTGCCAGCAAGTCACTGTTACCTCGCGACGCCACTCCCAATATGGCCGTGGCCTCTGCTGAGGGAGTGGCTATCTCTTGTGTCGCCACACCTAAAATGGCGGCTGAACCTCCTGGGAGTGGCCTTCTCCGTGACGCCATCTTGGAATCCTTCTTTCCAAGATGGCGTCCCGAAGACTCCACGATGAGTTTCTGATTGCCGGCCAGCTGCTTAGAGGTTTGCTTACCACCGGATTCTCCGGTCATTTTACCTTTTTATCTGATTTTTTCCCCCCAACTTTTCTCTGACACCTTTACCACCGTGGCCTCCGGTTCATTTTCGCTGGAAGTCAAAAATATCTTTCGGAGCTCCGCAGTTCGATCGTCTTCCGCGATCCTCTGCGTTTATTTTTTTGGCCCTTAGCTCCGCTTTCCTCGTCCGTGACCCACCTACTGGCGGTTTTCTGGACGGGAGCCACTCTCAGTGTGTCCGAGCCCAACATTTCTGTGGTGCTCCGGATCACCTCCTCAGGCAGCGCCTTGCCGATTCCTTTCCGATCGTCATTTCTTTCAGAAGACATCTTTTCTATGTTTTTCTTACAATCCTGTGTGTGTCTCTCTCTTTCTAACTCTAAAATTAAATTGTTTTGCTGGAGAGGGACCAACTTGCGTCCGCTGACACGCAGGAGAAATTTTAAACTGGCTGGAGAGGGACAGGAGTCGGTTTAACGGTCGTTTTGCATCAAGCTCGAGGACGACTCCTGAGTATGCTAGCTGGCGCGAGGATCAACCCATGCGTTGTGGATTGATCCTCCTGTCAGCCAGAGAAAGAGAACATATGCAACTGACCCGCCAGGATCAGATAAATATCCAGGTGAGGAAAGGCTGAAGCTCACTGTTACCATGACAAAAATGTTCGCAGGCCATTTGTCCAGAAAAGTCCTGTACTTGAACAGCTATTTTCCCTTCAATAAAGGAGTCCAAACAATGAAGTCATTTGGATAGTTCTGTCCCTGAAGAAAGCAGGAAGTATTATCTACCTCTAGATATCCTCGTATCGTCTTAAAGAATATAGAAGGAATTGTGGCTGTATTGCTTTTTAAGACGAGCCATCTTCCATATTTCATTCCCTACAGTAATACACAATAGAGCTGTTGCCATTTAATTTTGAGTAGTAACACAATAACATATATGGCTATTGTTGTTGATTTCAGAGAAGCCAGAGGCTTTTTAACAAACCATGTATTACAACACACAAATGATGTGGACATCAGTCATATCCTCTCAAAAACTATCAGGGGAAGAGTAAGAAACAGACCTCACACTACATTACTACACAGCTTTGATGATCTTGAATGGTGCCCCATGAAACACAGCCTTGACACAGCTGTATCTCTCCAGCCTGCAATGACCTGCAAGGTCTGAAAACAAAGTCTGGAGGCCAAATGCCCAGTGAAGACACAAATATTTAAATGCTCATTTAGCAGAATAAATATTGCATCACACCTCAGTTCTGAAGTAACTGAAGCAATTGAACAGTAACAGTTTAAAGAAATAGCTTAAGGATAATAATATCAAATTGAAATGATACCAGTTTTAAAACAGGTTTGCCAAAACTGCTTTACAAAATAATCAGGACATTCTGATCAGATAGCAATACCTGTGCCACCGCCTGCAGAGGAGTGATTAGACTGCTGTATTCAATCTGGATGTCAGGGAGGTCACCTTGTCTATATTTCCTATAGAGAGTGATCTGCGCATCTTGTTTCATCTTCATCTGAGTTTTTATTTCCTGCAGCAATTGACAATTTAGAAGTTAAGTTCTGTCAAGAGCAGAGCAAAGTGAGATCTCCTACAGTTACTGAACTATTTGAATGAGTATGTGCTGAAGTGGCTTGCAAAACCATAACATTTATTTTTATTTTTAGTTTTTTTTTTTAATTTTATTAAACTATAACAAAAAAACAAACAAAAAATAAAACACCATGTGTTATACATAATAGTGAATTAAAAAACAAACAAACGAACAAAACAAAACAAATTTTTTTTCCCCTCTTTTAAACAATGCAAACTTATATTATTGTTTTTCCCTTCCCCTAAAATCATAAACTTGTTCAACTTGTTCCATTCATACAACTTATACATTTTTGTTACGTATCTTCAATTCTTATTTTCATTATATTCATTTTTATTATTATACTTTCACTTTTAATTCAATATTTTTCACTCCCATTTAATCTCTTACTATTATTAATTATAAACTTATTACTTAATATCTCTAATAATAACCTCTCTCTAAAACCAATTACCTTTTAACTTTTTTCCCCCCTTTTAAACATTGAACATCACATATCAAATTACATCTATAAATCACAAGTTTAACACACACAGATAATAAACAATAAAAAAATACAAAATAAAAGATAAAAGTAATAATAAAAAAAAAACCCACCCCCCAGAGCCAACTTTTTATTTAATCCACTTTCCAAAATTGCCATTCTTCTTTTAACAGGGTAGCATTACCATCTCTTTTCAGAACTTTTTCTAAAAAAAACCATAACATTTAAATGCAAGCTGCAGAAAGGTTTGTTTTGAATTGTATCTCTCTTTTATCTTCAGATATTACTTTTTCTTTGTTTTAAGTCAAGCAGGAAAATCTGTTACCCCTGGAAAGTTTGCTTTTTTTGTTTGTTTTTATTGGTTACATTTTATATGTCCTCCCAGTGAGAATATATTAGCAGGCAATGCATATATGAGAACGATACACTGGGAAATTACTGTGAAGGTCCATTCCTGACAGGGAAAAGCAGACATCCAGGAATAGGTTAGCCTTATCTGCCAGCCAGGCAAGGAAAGGGATCATAAGGCTTAGTCTAAGTCTTTTTGATTTTACATGGAACTACTGCTAGTCCATGCAGTTCCATATAGAACCCAGAGACAGAACAAAGAAAGGAAAGATAGTATTTAATTTAAGAAACCTCAGTGCCAGCAGAAAAGAAGCCATCTGGGAACTGGAATACTCTAGTCCCTGTCTACGAAGCAGGGAAAATGTAGTAAGGACAAAAATGCACTGAACAGAATTTAGGTTAACAATACTTGTTGGAGAACCCTCCTGTCATAAAAGCCGATGCAGATTCAAATCTATCCAACTTATAATGCTTAGTGAAAGTGGATTATTTGCTCAAGCAGCTGCTCTATAAATTTCCTCCAAGGGTGCATTTGTAGAAAACACTGCCATTGTGGCTACACACTTGGCTGAGCGTGCTGTAACACCTCATGGATTAGAAGTACCAAGGGACTTGAATATTATGAAAACACATGCTTTCAGCCATCTAGTGATCATACAGACAGATCTTTTTTATCCAGCTACGTGGGTAGGAAAAACAAAAAGGGGCTTCTGAATTTCTGAATGCCTGATATCAATTTTTAAGTGCCTTCAGACATCCAATTATAGGATTCCTCTTCCAGGGTATGCGTGAGATGGGGACAAAAGAAAGGAAGAACTAAGGGCTGGGACACGTGAAAGGGTGAGTTCACTTTGAGCAAAAAGCTCAAGTTTGACCAAAGAGGAACAAAGTCTGAATAAAACTAAAGTGAGAAGAACCCACCAAGAGAGCAGACACCTCAGAGACTCTTCTGGAAGAAATGATAGCCATGAGGAAAAGAACTTTGAGAAAGAGTATGAAAAGAGGGACTGAATCTACTGGTTTGAAAGTGGACTTTGTACGGGTTTTGAAAACTTCATGGAGACTCCAAGATGGGGATCAATGAACGACAACAGGAGAAAGTCAGGGTGCTCATCTCAAAAAAAGTTTTTACTTGTAGGTGTGAGAAAATTGGAGCTTTATTGATAAGAGGTAAGATAAGAGGTCAGGGATGAAGTCTGCCTATGAAGGATATCACAATTAAGTCTAACTAATTACAAAAACTCAAAAATTTCCTGAACTAATATAGAATATAGCAACGGAGGACCTGGACATTTCAAACATGAAACTGTCTCAATGAGATAAACACCTATACATTCTATTCCTTAAGAGATACCTCAGTAGAGAAATTCTGAAAAGGAGTTTCTTAAGCCTGCACTTGTGACCGATACAAGAGGAAACAAACCTTCTCTTGTTTCTGCTCAGCAACACCCTTTCTTGCATAAATCAAACTCAGCTTTTCTTGATCCTTCAAGAAGCGTCTCCGCAGTCTCAGAATTTCTGCCCGTTCATCTATACCTAATACACACAGAAGGAAAATTACTTTCAATTTAGTCAAAATTCTATTTCAAACAACAAAATGTAATTTACACACAAAATCTTACTTATTAGAACCTGGAATCTGAACTGTCATCCACAGCATCATTTAAGACCTATAATGAAATTTGACAAAATTGGAATCTTGATTTTGGAATAGTTATGTTACAATGTTCCAGGTTCTTGAAACCAACTTGTCTTTTTTCATTTTTGGTATCAATTTCTCTTGATTATTCTTTGTAAATAATACCAGATCAGTATCTCCTAACCAGATCAGTATCTCCTAACATGATGCTGACAATATCATGCTACAAAGTCCATGAGACTTTTGCCCCACCAATGCCAGTCATTTCCTGATCTGACAGACATTTTCACCCAGATAGAGGGAGCTGGAGCACTGCTGATCAAGAGCCAGTTAGCTCCCATTTGAAGAAGATGCTAACAATCTGAGGTAACAACAACTACAAGGCCAAACCAATGGAAGCATGAATAATACCTTTAGCTTTGCTGTCCACTTCATCCCCTGGCAAACCTAGCCTTTTCTTCCCAAAATTAGGACCTAAGGGTTTGAAGGCAACTCTATGTGATCTGTCACCCCGTTTGTTAACCAGAAGCATGGATGAAGACAGGGACTCTGAAGATGAAGAAACAGTGTACTCTGCAAAGGTGTCAACACTGCTTCCTATTAGCCAGTTAAAAGAGCTTCTCCCACCTGAAATAAGCAGAAAGAACCATTACACAGGTAAAATATTCATGATCCAAGTTGCCTTTTCCCACCAATGTAGTCTTCAGTCCAGTTACAACCAAGGATATTTAAATGAAGGTGAGAGTACTGGAAGAGATGCAAGTATGAAAGCTTAGTTGCTTCAGAAATACTTGTCTTCCAGTACAGTTATACTTCAGTTAACAAAGTAGATGTGTTCCTGAGTATTACATCTTTAACAGAAAATCTGTCACCAAAGGTAGGTTTCTAAATCACAAAAAAGAAAAGGAGTTCAACATGTTTCAATGAACTTTTCTTTTTCTAAAATTAACAACATGCATATGTTATATCAAACACCAAGTCAAGTAACCCTTGCATATTATATATATATATATATATTAAAAAAGTGATTTGAACCTTCAAGGGGCTACATGAAGGCTTCTTTCAGAATGCATCTATGGATTACTTCTTCTTTCACCAATTCCTATTTTTCTTATGATTTCCACTTTGGTGGCCAAACTTCTAGGTCTATGCCTTTTTTTTTAAACATGTTGGTAGTAGCTGGTGGGACATATATGCTCTCCTTTTTCCTGTTTTGCCATTCATGCCTATTGAATAAGGAATTCTGAGGTAGCTGAGGTTTACTTTGTCTGTTGCAGGCAGGTGCACACACACAGCTACAGTAGATTCAGTTTTCCCAAATCAAGCTCTGTTTATTGTACAGTTTACTACAGACACACTTTGCTGCAACCAGATACTGAAAGTCTGTGTTTCTCCAAATCTCCTTCACCGTTTTCCCAATGTGAGCTTTCAGCTAGACAGAAGATGAGGAGGAAAAGTGAAGGGAAGAGGCAGGCATGAAAATCCTTTGTAAGAAGTTTTGCTGCCAAAGGTTAACTGGGGTACACCTGTATATAATTCCACATGCAAATACAAACATGCTGAATAATACAAAAGGAAACATGAACTCCACAAACATTTAGCAATTTCCTTAGGGTTAGCTACATTAGTGTACTGAATCAAAAACAAGCAAATATTGAGGCACTTTAACAATAAACCCAATGTGATGGCTGGCAGCAGTATTGGGATGTTCAGCCCTTCCCCTCTGCAACCCTTGGGGCAATAAAAAAAACCAACAATTCCACAGTATCTCCCAGCTTTCCAGAGGTTTTTTGAGGGTACTTAGGGAGCAGCAGCATGAAGGGAGGACAGTCCCTACTTTGCTTATACTAGACACCATTTGTACACAAGCCGAATTCCAATACTAGATATTAAAAGCTAACAAATTTATTCATGCACATATTCATGCTTCCAAATCATGATAATATAGATACTTACTGATGTTTTGGGTGGGGGTAAATTCATATTGTTGTTGTGTAGCTCGCACTTGCCCTCCCATGGATCCTTCCTGTGAGCGATACCTGTTGGAGCTCTGGGAAGCTTGGGTATCCACAAACAAAGGAGTAAGAATGGTACTTCGGTACCGCCAATTTGAGTCAATAGCAAAATCCTTGAGAAGAGAAACAAGGAGCTGAAACCATACTTTAAAATAACCTCAAATGTCTGCTGAGCTTTGTGTTAAAAATAATCAAACAGAAATTTAAAGGTAATTTCAAAATAAAATAAAATAAAATAACTGAACTGGACACAAGAATGTAATAATTCAGTTTGATATCTCATTAGTATTTCATGAAAGGAAATCATAGATCCAAACATTTGGGGAAAGCTACAAAGCAAGGATACTCTTATTGTTATGTAATTATTTAATTTTTAATACTTTGTTTTTAGAAGTTTTGATATTAGGAAGTAATAGCAAAAGTACAAAGGGAGTGCAAAGCCTTCACTCTAATCAACATTCACTCATTTTTAAATATGCTCAAGATCAGTTTTTGAACAATTCTTGCTAGAAAATATTTAAGGATTTACTAAGGTGTTGTATAGAGTATTCATGAAATAGGATCCTTGGCTACACTGTTATCACACTAAATGGGAAAGAGACTTCATTGTTGCTACTCAACATTATGTGTGGAAATGGAGCCAGCATAATACACCTTTGAAGGTATGGGTTAGATCCAGGCTGACTGCTCTGTGGGTGAAAAAGGTTCTTTCTGCTCACAGAAGGCACAGATCTTCCAGGGGGCAAGGAAGTTACATTCATTGATTCCCCCTTTGGCCCCTCCTACCACCTCTAATTAGTTATGAACAGTCATCAATTATTGTCAATAATAAAAATGAAAAATGTATCTATTGAGTAGATTACTACTTTGTAAAAATACTGAATGTCCACAATGTAACTTTAAAAATTACCACCTTCTTTCATATATAATAAAGAACTGAACTACATTACAAAATTATATTACAAGTTATACAATCAAACAGCTGTTCAATGATTTTGCCCGGTTTGTATCTGACAGATTATGGAATCTTAACACTATCTCATCAGTACTGCACTACAAAAAACAAAACAAAAACACATTCACCTGAAATTTGCATTCCGAAAGTGGATATTCAAACATTTTTCTGGAATAATCTGGGCTCCTACTGGTCATCTCAAGAAGAAAATTTGTAGCTAAACTCAAATACCGAGTTTCGATTTTGACAGAATATAAGGAACTTAACAAAGTCAACATACGATCAAGGGTATTTGTTGGTAACCTAGTGTCATCACTCCAAAAATTTCTAACAATTAATCTGTAAAAGAGCAGATATACACATTTTCCTGTGAAAAACATACCACAGTACAATAACTCTGTGAGCTGAGATACATGTAGCTAAACAATTTTGAAATGAAAAAAGTAAAATATCCTTATTTATAAATTTATCAAGGAAGAAGTGTGAAAACAGAGATCTGAAGTTACTGGCAAAACTCCTTTTTATCTTGTATAGACAGAGAGCTTCTGTATGCAAAATTCTTCTTTGGGAAAGGCTGTGAAGAACTGCCCCTATCATGGGAAGAAAAAGCCTATGTGGAGCCTGGGCCTGTGAGACATTCTGCTGCCTGAGACAACAGAAAAGATATGTCCAGCAGAATTCAACATACGGAAGCAAATTAGACTGACAGATAAATCTTACATTAATATTCGCACAGGGACAGGAAGTCATGATGGGAGCTAGTTTAAGGGAGGTATGATAAATCATATGACACGCACAGCTTTGCAACTGAGTGAAGTAAGGGGTTATAGGAGTGCAGCCTAAATCACTTAATGAATTCTGAAATCACTTAATGAATTCTGAATTCTGAACTAATGAATTCTGAACTGCATGCAACTGAGTGAAGTAAGGAGTATCGGCTACCAATTCTGCCCCTCAGCATCTGCCACCTGAGGTGGTTGCTTTACTCTGCCTCGTGCCATGACAGGCTGCTTGAGGAAATTTATCCTAACACAACTCTTAGGCCCAAATCCCAGTACAAGTCTTTTTAAAGTTCAGAATTCATTAAGTGATTTAGGCTGCACTCCTATAACCCCTTATTGTGGGGTAAGTCCCACTCAATGCAACAGGATTTACTTCTGAGTGTACATGCAACAGGACTGCACTGCTACATTCCTACTGCATGTATTATCAAAAAATAGCCCACATCCCAAATATAAATATGCAAAGCTTTCTGATGATGTCCCACTGTTTAGTTAACAATCTGACACAGACTGAAAGAAAATTCTGATTTCTGGGAGCAAACAGTAATCAGGACTCATTTTTACTGCAAAACTTATTTTAACTGCAAAAACTCAAACATATATTACTCACTGTAGTCCAGAATTTTCATCAATCAGTCCTTGAAGCAAAATTTCTTTTGCCATCTGAAACACGGCATAAGACACCTCATCTGCCTGGCTTTCAGGATCTCTAATTAAACATTAAGGAGAAGAAAAAAGAAAAAGAACAGTTCAACAAGACTCTTCCTTCATTCACTCATACAAAGAACTATTGAATATTTATGTTGCACCAAATTTATTCCGTGAAGCCAATGAGATTCATAAGCAATCTCTTCATTAAGCCATAAGCAAATTGAATATATTTTTATATGAAAATGCTCATTTTTATACAGCATTATCTGTGTCCATGGCACTTCACAAACGACAGCTCTGATAGTTCCTTAGTACAAAAATCTTATCTAAAATAGACAAGAGTGGGGAGGCTTAAGAACAGAGCTTCGAAATGAGACTTTTTCCTGTTAGCGGGTATTTTACTTCATCAGAAAGAACACTACCATGCAATTCATTGCTGGCTTTTGTCTGCCACATTACTTCACATCAGCCTCATGCCCTCTGTTGGTGGCAGGCAGAATGCATATCGAGAGAGCAAGAACAGACAAGATCAGCAAGCAATTTTTGGAGTGATGACACAATGTGTGAGAGGGGCAGAAAGGCCCACAATGCAGCAAAATGAGAGTATCAACCCCTTAAAGTTTTGGAGGTGCTATCATTTGGATAGTTAAACAAAAAACAGAATCCTAGTGATGTGTAGGAGGCCCAGGGCCAAAATGTGACATTGTGGGCCACATGTGGCCCACAGAAAACACTTTCCTCACAAGCACAGCAGCAGCAACTTCCTAGAAAGCAGCCTTAGAAATAGTTTTGAAATACAGAAAGAGCATTCAGAAGGCATCAACAACAAACATGTCACTGCGAGTGCAAACTTTCAATCAATTCTGTCTATATGCAACTGTGTCCAATAAATCATATGATTTAAAAAGTAATGACTCATACATTGAGGTACACAATGTGCTAGAAAGTTTTCCCAGCAACGTCAATGGTAAACAATAATTGGGGCTGAGCATGGAGGTTTTGCAACCAATAGTGAAATGAATACTTCCTAGAAGTAACATTCCAAGCTGAATATTTTAGCTTTGGTACAGCAGGATGTTGGAACCAGGGAGATTTTCCAGAGGCTACTTAGAAAATGTGAATCTTGAGAAGGAACTTGAAAGGAGTAATAGATGTGACTTTTCAGAGGTGTTCAACAGATCTAGGTAGTTTAGTCAATAAATGAAATCAATCCTCAACTACTCTGCAATTGTTCTTACCCCATCTGTCATCTTTGTCACCTTCTCTACCAAACAGGCATCTGTATTTTGTCCCTTAATGTTCCAGCCTGTCACTTGGCTTCTTCTACCTCTAGATATTATTGCTAGTCACCTAAGCCACCAGTCTCCTTAAAATTTCTGCTTTTATCTGCCTTTTCTGCCACTAATACAAAGTCTTTACTGTCTCCTAGGGCTAGTCTAAGCTTCAGCTCTGATCTCAATAGATTTTTGTTCTAGCAGTAACACATAATCTATCTTCCTCTCTCCACCACTTTTTTCTCCACTTACTTTTCCTCTCAAGTCTCTATGCTACTCATCCCTCCACCTATTCTATCAATCATCTTCTTGCTTCAAGCTATTTTTTAAAATTTCCCAGCCCCCAACGTCTCTTTTTCTATTAATAATTGTTACGAGCAAAACACAGATCCCCTGTGAAACATTGTCCATAAAACATTCTCCATAGAGACTGACCATTTTCAAGAGCACATCCATTTGTTGGGTATGTGCATACATGCACAGGTTAATATATACAAATACAAGCAAATATTTCATGAAGTGGGTGGTCAAGCATGTTAGAACCTGTCATATCATAGCATATCACATCATATATCTCCTGAGTAACAGACAAACGTTCATCTGCATCTAACCGGTAAAAATTCTAATGCTTCCTTGTACATAAGTGGAGAGATGGGGAATACCACAGGCAGACAGGGAATTAGGAGATGCTGGCTGATTTTCTTCATACTGTTACTTATTTTTGCTTATTTTCCTTAAGAAAAAGAAATAGGTGGATGTTGCCCTCTGCATGTGTACTACCTAACACTCCTATGCCTTTCTGATACTTCTGAAGAAAGAGCAGACAACTATTTATACAGCAGAAGTAGAGTTCATGAGGCTGTAGTCAGGTGTAAGTATAATCCAACCACAGAAAGGAATGCTCAGAGTACCCCTTCAGAATATCAGCTAGGAACCTTACTCTGTAGCTTGGCCTCCAATGCCCAAAAAGCAACCCCTCAACCCAGGGCCTGTCTTAGGGAGCTAAGAAAGGGAGCAGGCACAATTATCTCAGAGAAGAAGATAAAATAACCAGATAAAGAAAAGTGGCTAGGAGTGCATGTTTCTCTGGTTGCCTCTGGAGGCACTAGGAAATTTACAGCAAGCCTACAACTGAATGGAACATGTGGCAGGTTCTATGAATTTTTCAAGAACAGAAATAGTTTCTTGGAATATGTGTTTAACATATCAGTGCTTGAATCCTTACCTGTAGTTATCATACAGCCACATGAGAATATCATACATTCTCCCCCGACATAATGGTGAAGGGTGTGAGATGAAGCCTGTCACTGTAGGAAGAAGCTCTCTTACTTCAGCTGGTTTCAGCTTAGGTAGCATCTTGTATACTATATCCAAGCAGACTGTTTGTCTTTCATCATCTCTAGAATAAACAAAACAACTCCTTTCCTTATTCTTTAAACTTATGTATATAGACAATTAAAGAGTATATTCAAGGATTTGATTTTAATTGCAGAAAATACTTTTATGAAGTCTAAAAAGTATAAGTATACAGAATTTAAAAATAACTCCAACACATCAACAATTAGCAGGGCTTTAGTTATAGAAAACTGCAATGAAGCCAGACTTTTAACATCTTTTTTTTAAAAAAACTAAATATGGAAATCCTTCCTTGAATCTATCAACTGAGCCTATCAAACTGAATAAATAAATACCAAAATACAAAGTATTATTTTGAACAAGTCTTATCTGTTTAAATGTATCCAGAAGCATTTTCCAACAGATTGTACTATATGTGCATAGAACTTGCAAGAAAGATGGGCTAGTTATGCCCTTACTTACCGGTGATTCATGATCTGTGTGAACTCCTTACTCTTCAACTGTAAATACAAATCAGCTATTTCATGGGCACGGCACAGTACTACTTCCAGACAGTAAGTTTTCATCACTCCATGAAGTTTTGGTATCAGGAAGAAGACCGTATTCATAAACCTTTCCATAACCAAGAATCAGAAAGCATGACAAGTTATAACACAGTTAGATAGATGAACTGTTCTACAGAATAGGGCAATACATAATTTTAATATACCTATCAGCAAGAGGTGGAAAGTTCTTTGCCAGTTTATTCAAGCACACAATAAATTTGTCATCTTTGGTATTCTGGTGTTGTTTTAGTTGCTTTATGATAAAGTCATAAACTGGACCTTCCGTTATCTGAAAAAACAGAGAACATATCAATACACACTTGTAAAAGTCAAAAATTTAACAATGGCCAACATTTTTAGTAAAAATTATTGCTACTACTGTTAGCAAGAAGCTTCCTCGAGACCTGTACAAGATTAGGGAACATCATGAATGCCAGCCTTTTAAATGCCTATCAACCATAGCAGAAATGGAAGGACAGGATGCTTACTTGTAATTGTAGTTCTTTGAGTGGTCATATGTGCCATTACACAAATGGGGGGGGGTTTGCACCTGCACAGATCCATCCATGGAATGTTCTACTAAGTAGCTTTTAGCAGTAGCACCACCCCTTTAGGTACAAAGATAAATAGTGCCAAGAGCTACTCCCCTCAGTTTCAATGTCCATCATATGGAAGTGGACCTGCAGAAAGAGGGGAGGAGGGTGGATTGTGTGAGCACACAGATAACCACTTGAAGAACAATAGTTACAGGTAAGCAATCTATCCTCCTTCTTCATGGTCTCTGTGCCTCGCACAAGAAAGTGACTAACTAGTTTACTACTGGAGCGGGGGCAGGTCAGTTTAAGATAAAAGACAATACTGCCCATCCAAATGATGCATCTGCATAAGCCCCTGCAGTCCAGATGGTAGTGCTGGATAAAGGTAGATAGGTGTGTCCAGGCTGCAGTTCTGCAGACAGAGGCCCTGAAGCAGCTGTGAGATGCCCAAACAGTTTTAGAACAGGACTGAACCATCAAGGGCTAAGTTTTGTAGGTCACATCAATCAAGTCTACCAACCAGAGGTTGTATGACTTCTGTCAAAGTGATAGAATGAGCTGTAGAATCAGTCATGTTGGTAGTAAGGTATATCCCTCACTAGTACCAACAAGTAGGCGTGAGAGGTTAGACTCATGCAGGGTCATAAGCACAGCAGCTAGAACCTGTGGAGTCTGAATTCGGGAAGGCTTCTTGATATTGAGAATACTACAGATATCAATCCAAGTCATCTCGGTAATGCTGATTCCAATAGTATGCATCTTCCTGGACCAGAGACAGCCTATAGTGAGAGGACAGAACTGGGGAAAAGATGGTTGAGATTGATGTTTCATGGACCTGGAGATGTGACTGCTATGAGAAAGGAGCCAAACCTGTTTTTAAAGTCCTCTTCTCTTATTGTATATGCAATATTGTATACTGTATATATAAATGAGTCGGTAGATTGGAGGCGTGGAAGAAAAACCTGGTTGTTGACATGGTGGCAACTGGCTCTCCTGCAAATCTCATTTTGGAAGGCTGGCAGGAGGATTGTCCAGAGAAGTGTGGTGGACCCCGTGTGGAGTGTACAAGGTACCTCCTGGGCCAGTTGGTCATATTGAGCAGAATTATGTCTGCTGACCATGAAAGGAGGGCCCAGAGAAGCCTAACGACAGGCTGAAGAGGTTGCTGGTACTGCGGTCAACCTTTGGGCTAAAGTTGTTGATGAAAGCACTCCTCATCTTAGCCCATTTCTTTTGTCTGGAAGTGGTAGAATAGGCTACACTCCTCTTACATCCTCTGGACGTAATGCATTAATGGACCTGCCTGGTGTTGGCAGGGCTGGAATCAACTCTTGTTCATGCTGTACCTTAGCTGGAAGCATGACTGGCTTGGCCGTTGATGTCGACGGGGAGGACATTTGCCTCAACAAAGAGGATGGGTCATCAAAGACTGAAGCTAGTGACCATTTCTTGCAAATGGAGGGGGAGGCTGTATGAAGCAGGCAGCTTTGGGCAGCTACATTGGTGACATTTGAAGATTGCTCCCAAAGGAAAAGGTGAAGGCAAGATAGATGGTTTTTGAGGCCTTTGTGTTGTGAATCTTTTGCAATAGAGCAGGAGGTAACCCAATCGCCTTCAACAAGGCAGAAAAAGCAGTACGAATGACTGTCCAAGTGTGGAATCTTTTCCCCAAACGAGCAGTTTTTGAACAGGGCATTCTAGGCCATACAAAAATGACTTCCTGCCGCTGAAACTGGGGAAGGGGAAATAAGTCTAATGATGAATCAAGGAAAGCTGAAGAGAAGAGCTACTCAGCACTAGTGTACTGAGGTGAGTCACACAACAGATGAAAAAGAATTGAGCGGAGTAGCTCTTGACATTACCTATCTTTGTCACCAAAGAGGCAGGACTACTGCTAAAAGCTACTCAGCTCCAGAAAATCCAATGGATGGATCACCACAGGCACAAGACCCCCACCCCACAAACTGCGCACAGGCACAGAGATGAACAGGTTGCTTACCTGTAACTGTGGTTCTTCGAGTGGTCATCTGTGCCATCATACACTAGGAGCTTTAGCGCCTGCGCGGTAGCGTTCGGAAACTTCTAGAGCTTGTTCGCTTGGCGGGAACCCCTCCCCCACGCCGGTACTGCGCATGCTCCTCCCGCCGAGCAACGGTCTCTCCTCAGTTCTGTCGTCCGCCGTAGAACCTACAGGGACCTGAGAAAGAGGGGAGGAAGGGCGGGTGTGATGATGGCACAGATGACCACTCGAAGAACCACAGTTACAGGTAAGCAACCTGTTCTTCTTCTGTGGTCTCTGTGCCTTCATACACTAGGAGACTGTGTAGCTTACCGGTCGGACGGCGGGTCAGGTCCTACAGCACGGAAGCCAACACCTCACGTCCAAACCGGGCATCTCTGCGCGACCGGCAGTCGAGCCTGTAGTGGCGCACGAAGGTCGATGGTTGGGACCAGGTCGCCACACGGCAGAGTTCATGCAGGTCAACTCCTCGCAGGAGGGCCGCAGAAGTAGTCACAGCTCTGGTGGAGTGGGCTCGAAGCAGGACTGGCGGAGGCTTCCTCGCGAGTTCATACGCCAGTTCAATAGTCCTCACCACCCACTTGGAGAAGCGCTGGGTGGACACTTTTAGGCCCTTCCGACGTCGCCCATAGCAAACAAAGAGATGCGGCGTCTGTCGGAAGGAAGCAGTCCTGTCCTTGTAGAAAGCCAATGCCCGACGCACGTCCAGGGAGTGGAGGGACCGCTCCAACGGTGTCGTCGGGTTCGGGAAGAAGGCAGGCAGGATGATGTCCTGGTTGAGATGGAAACTGGACACCACCTTTGGCAGGAACGAGATGTCAGGTCTCAGGACCACCTTGTCCCTGTGGAAGACCGTGAAGGGCTCATCGGAACGAAGAGCTGTGATCTCACCCGCTCACCTCGCTGAGGTCACCGCTACCAGGAAGGCAGTCTTCATTGTCAGGAGCCTGTCATCCGAGGTCGCCATTGGCTCGAAGGGCGGCTTCGTCAGCTGCGAGAGCACCAGCGAGAGGGACCACGGCGGTAGCGGCGGCGATACCGGCGGGTAGAGATGATGAAGTCCTTTCAGGAACCGCTTAACGGTATCGTTCCTGAAGAAGGCCGAGGCAGCAGATCGTGGCGGTTGGTATGCCACGATCGCGGAGAGATACACCTTCAGGGATGGAAACGCCAGGCCCTGTTGCCGGAGGTGCAGGAGGAAGTGCAGGACGGTCGAGAGCCCCGCGGGCGATACCGGCTCACTCCTCTCGTTAGCGAAGGTCAGGAAGCGTCGCCACTTGTATTGATAGTTGCGACGGGTGGATTTCTTCCTGGCCGCGACGAGGACGGTACCGAGCACGGGATCGTCTAGTGCGATATCCTCCAGGCATGGAGGGCCAGGCGTGGCAGGTCCGGATGGAGGACTCGGCCGCCGGAGTGGGAGAGCAGGTCCGGTGTCGGTGGCAACCGGAGCAGGTCGTCTCGCGCGGCTTGTAGCAGGGGTGCGACCAATGTTGCCTCGGCCAGTACGGGGCTACCAGGATCGCGTCGGCTCGGTCGGCGAGGATCTTCGATTGTCCGGCCGAGCAGCGGGAACGGGGGGAACGCGTAGAGGAGTTCCCCGGTCCACGGAAATGGAAGCGTCCCCGATGGAGGCACGATCGTGGCCCGCTCTGGAACAGAATCGGCGACACTTCCGTTTTCCCTGGTCGCAAAGAGGTCGACGATGGTTCCCCCCACGGTCCCGAATCAGTCTAACCCTCTCCGGAGAGAGACCATTCGTGATGGGATGAGGTGTCCCGCTGAGGGCGCTGCCGTGGTGTTCTCCTGCCCGGCCAGGTGAACCGCCAGGGGATGCGTGTGAGGCGAATGCACCATTCCCACAGGTCGAGCGCGATGTCGAGCAGGGTCGGGGAATGAGTCCCACCTTGTCTGTTGATGTAGCAGACGGCGGTGGGTTGCCGGGGAAATCAGGACCGTGCGCCCCGCCACGGCATGGCGGAACGCCCGTAGGGCTTTCCAGACGGCGAGCACCCCGGGGTTGATATGGAGAGCGGTCTCGTCGTCGGTCCATCTGTCGCGGACTCTAGATCGCCGCAGTGGGCACCCCATCCATACAGGGAGGCGCGGTTTTACCGTCACCTTCGGTGTCGGCTGTTGGAAAGGCATCCCTGACATGAGATTGCATCGCGATGCCACCATCGGAGGGATGAGGGGACGTCCCCCGGCAGCTGCAGTCGGAGTGTCGTCGCCGCGGGGGGCGAGATGCGGACGAACCAGTGTTGAAGAGGTTTTCCCCAGCCTGGCGAAATGTCACAGCGGTCGTCGCAGCCATGTAGCCCAAGAGCTGCTGGACGCTTCTCGCAATAACGTGGGGGCCGACGAGCGTGAGCGGCGGCCCGGATCAAGGTTTGTGCTCGAGACTTGGGGTACGCCCTGGCGGAGGTCGAGTCGAGCGTCGCCCCGATGAAGTCCAAGATCCTCGCCGGCTCGAGGTGGGACTTCTTCGGATTCACTCGAGACCAAGGCGGGTCAGGAGTGACAACGTCATGTGGACGTCTTGGTAAAGTCTCTTTTTGGGAGGACGCCACCAACAGCCAATCGTCGAGGTAGGGGAAGAGGGAAAGCGCCCTTCGTCCGCAGGGGGGAAACCACCGGGGCCATGCACTTGGTGAAGCCCCTTTGGGGGCAGTCGAGAGTCCAAAACGGCAGCACCTTGTACTGGTAACAGGTGTCGTCGACTGCGAAGCGGAGGTACCGTCTGTGCTGGGGGGGCGAATGGCGATATGGAAGTATGCGTCTCGGAGATCGATGGAGGCGAACCAGTCCCCTCGATGTAGGAAGGGTAGGATCGACGGACGTGACCATCTTGAACCTTTTGGGGCGGATGTAGTAGTTCCCCCCTTTGGAGGTCTAGGATCGGCCGGAGGGTACCTTCGGTTTTTGGTACCGTGAAGTACCTGGAGAAGAAGCCGGTGGTTTGGCCTCTTGGGGGAGCCGCTCGATCGCCCCTTTCTGGGGGGGGGGTTACCTTTTCCCAGGGGGGCCCCGGACTCGACGGCGTGGAGAAAGAAAACGCCGGGGAGGAGGAATATCGAGAAACTCGATGGCGTAGCCAAGACGGACGATGGAAAGCACCCAAGAGTCCGTAGTGACATACTGCCACTCCGCTAGGTGTCGAGCGAGAGTCGGTCGGTTCCGACGCTATGGGGGGGGGTGAAGAGTGGGTATTGGTGGGTCCTGCCCCGGCACGTCAAAACCGAGACTTTGTCTCGGGGGGAGGACCTTCGAACCCAAAGCCGGGCGCCGCCTTTAAACGTGCGTTTGGGCCCATAGCCGGAAAGGGCGGTCTCGACTGTCCAGACTGGGCCGAAAGCTGGAACAAAGAGGTGGAAGATCGTCGCCAGGATGGGCGGAAGGTGGAGGCCCTGCGGGCCTGCGTGGCCGGCTGCAGCCCGATTTTTTTGCGGCAGTTTTCGCCTTGACGAGATTGTCCCAAAGCTTCGCCGTGGACGAATTGAATAGGCCTTCCCCCGTCGAAGGGGACTTTAAACCCCTTCGGGGTCCTCCTGGGGTGTCGGCCGGTCGGGCCAAGCATGGCGGCGGAGGCCGACGGATCCCGCCATGACCCGGGAGGCGATCTCCACTGCGTGCCGGGAGGAGGCCATCTGGTGCCGAGCGATGGAGATAGCCTCATTGAAGATCACGGAGGAGGCTTGGCGGATGTCCTCCGGTACCGCTTCCATCGCCGGTTGCAGGCGATCGAGCACTTTCTTCAGGTATGCCGCGAGGCAAGCCTGAGTGTTGGACAGCCTGATCTGCAAGGAGGCAGCTGAATAGAACCTCCTTGCGTAGGCGTCCAATTTCCTGCCTCTTTGTCCGGCGGGGTGGTGTGTTGCCTGCCGGAGCCCTTCGTCTGCGCGGACTCGACGACCACAGAGTTCGGTGCAGGGTGATTAATAGATAACCGGCGTTATCCTTCTGCACCCTGTAGAGGTGTTCTAACCGCTGCGGTATCGGCTGAGCCGAGGCCGGTCTATCCCAGGCGGCCTTCACCAGTCTGGATACCCGGGGCAGGAGAGGCAGCGGGGCCGTGGAAGGTCGCTTCTCCTCGAAAACGGAGAAGGCTGGATCGTCATCCTCCGGCTCCGCATCGGCGATCTTAAGGCCGAGGGTAGTGGCCATGCGGAGCAGCATCGCAGAGAACTGGAGGACGTCCTCTGGAGCAGAATCTGGGATCGGGTCCCCGAATCCCAACGGAGGAGACTCCTGGAGGCCGCCTCAGACACCTCAGACTCCGCACTCGAGTCATACGACTCCGAGCTCGGTGAGTCCTCTCGCCGCTCGCTTTCCGGCTCCTTCGTAGTCGCCGCAGGTGTTGCCTTCCTAGGCTTCTCCGCAGCCGGGGCGGTGGTAGCAGCAGCGTCCCGCTTGGGATGGCTGACCACTGACTTCACCCTCTTGGTGGTGACCGGGGTAGTCTGGCAGGCTGACGTCGTCGTAGCCCGCTCAGTCACCACCGACTCCGTAGGGCGCGTCGCCGTTGCCGTGACCCTAGGAGGTGGCGATATCGCCCGATACCGTGGTGAAGGCTCCCTCGCCCTATGATATCGAGGGGAGGGAGAGCGGCTGAAGGAGCGGCGGTCCGACGGAGATCGGCTTCGGCGTCGACGGTACCGAGCCTCGTCCCCTCTAGGCGAGCGCGATTCGCGCTGTCGACGAGGTGACCGGGACCTCCGGAAGGTCTCCCAGCGACTCGGGCCACGATGGTACCGATCCCGGTACGATGGCGAATGCGACCGATAGGAGGCCGGGCGCTCTCTCCATTCAGATTCCCTCGCGTACCTGGCCACGTAGGACGCCGAGGTGTATCTGGAGGCAGACGAGTGAGGTTTTCCTCTCTTGTCTCCCTCGGAGGCGGCGAGGCCACCGGACGCTCGGAAGAGCGGGACCGGGACCTGAAGGAGGTCGAACGCCGCTCCGGAGAAGCAGAGGGCTCTCTCTGCAGGTCGGCCGACCTGCGACGGCTAGAGGGCGGTGGCGCTCCTCCACCAGGGTTGGAGGGTCTGCCACAGGCGAGTCCGGGCGCTGTTGGGGAACGTCCTCGATCTCATCCTCCGAGAGGTCGACGGACTCGCCTCGCCCTTTGGAAGGCTGCTGAGTAGGAGGAGGAGTAGGAGGTTGAGCGTCCCCAGCCGGGGAGCGCTTCTTTTCCTTCTTCTTCTTCTTCTTCTCCTTCTCCTTGCCCTTGCCTCCGTCCGGAGCAGGGCGCTTTTTTGCAGGCGTCTCCGTAAGGGGAGCCTCAGCCTTCCTCGCCGTCGAGGATCCTTTCGCTGACTTGGCAGCCGCCGACAGCTTCGGGATCCTCGGTAACGCCGAGATCGGCGTTTTCCCGGTACCGAGCCCGATACCGACGAGGTGGACGGAACGGCAGCCGCCGATACCGTCGATGGCGTGGTCGTCTTCTTGTCGGCCATCTTGGAAGTGGAGGTCTCGTCTATCGCCCGCAGAGACTGTTCCCAACAATAAGATTTGAGTTTTCGCGGAGCGGTTGCGAAGAGTTTGGGAAAATCCCTGCAAATTGGGCAAGTCCGGATGTTGTGGGACTCGCCCAAACAGAGAGACACTCCTTATGGCCGTCGTTGAGGGCAACCTTGCGGCCGCAGGACACGCACTTCTTAAAGAGCGCGGACATAAGACGAAGAAACGCCAAACTCCGAAATCCAAAAAGACGAAAACCGAAGGGGGAGTCCGAAGAGAGGTCAAAGACAGTCCGAAAGTCCGTAAAACCGTGAAAAACAGCAAGCCAAGCACGACGTGAGAGGAACAAACTAAAGAACCTTCCGTACGCGGCGGCGGACGAGAAAGAACTGAGGAGAGACCGTTGCTCGGCGGGAGGAGCATGCGCAGTACCGGCGTGGGGGAGGGGTTCCCCCCAAGCGAACAAGCTCTAGAAGTTTCCGAACGCTACCGCGCAGGCGCTAAAGCTCCTAGTGTATGAAGGCACAGAGACCACGAAGAAGAACATGAAGAACCACTTTTATTTCAGAAGCAGAACACCTCTACTTACAGATGTCAGGAACAAACTGACAGCTGAGGATAGCAATCTTTGCCAAAATTTTGCAGTGGCATCTTGTTCACAGCAAACTTGGCTGGACCTTTGTTAAGATGTAGCATGCCAATTCCTCTGTTTGTAGTACAAGATATTTCTGTTTAAGCCACCCCTCCCCCTTTGATGTTATGCTACAATATTTACTAGACTCACAAAGTAAATAAATACCAACACTGCTTTAAAAGCATGTTACAAAAATTATTTCAGTCAGGACCATAAAAATTAAAATGGCAAAGAATGCTCTCAGAAAATAAACGTGTACTCACATTTTCCTTTTCAGCAAGATACTGAAGAATGAGTCCCAGCACTTCAGCAGCAGCTGCATATACTTCTTTGTATCTTACTAAGGCCATGTTGTTAGTCAAAGCTTGGAAGTATCTGGCACAAACAAGAAATCGGCTGTGATATGCATAGAATGCCACATTAACATCTGGGCATGTTAAATCACAGATATCAAGAGCAGTCATCTGAAATCTCTTGATACATAACCTAAATAGCATGGATTATAAAGTATCTAATGCAGGTACTTCACATTTACAACTCTATATGTATAATATATAATGGTATTACATGCACACAGTTTTCGCATTGTCTTGAAAATTTAACATTAGATCCAGGAGGCCAATTTTCCTAATGGATTCTTATATCTGCCTCTTTGCCTCCTACCCCACTGCATGTAAAGCCAAGTTCTAATGTAACATTGTAATGTAAATATCCCCTTTCTTAGGTTATCAACATGCATTCACAGACTTAATCTTGGGAAAGAATTAGATGTACATCATGTGATCACAGCAGTTGCGCAATGTCTTTGCAACTTCAGCATTACAGAGTGTCTAACACACACAAAAATAGATCCAAACACCTTCTAATGTAATCCTAGGAGTATGTAACACTATAGGTTGCCATTGCTTGATCCAGAAATCTAAAAAGTTTACCAAAATAAGGACATCTTAAAAAGATACTTGTGGAGAGGTGAATTTTATGGAAATCAAATGACCATAAGAAAAATTGAAACTGATTACTTGTGAAAATTAGGTAAAGAATTTGTCCTTTTCAGGGTTAAACTTACTAAAAAAATGTTTTTGAGGACCTGACCCAAGTGTTTCCAACTGCAAGAATAAACCTACAGTGTTAAGACTGCTTCTCAAAATTTATCAAAGAAAGCTGTTTTTCTTACCTCACACTATCTATTCCACACTTTGAATCATAGGGAGGCAAACTGTTAGCAAGAACAATTCCTAGTAACTGAATTCCAACTGAGTTGTCTTTGGTATTTGGGTCACCACCAGAAAACTGTTCAAATATTATCCTGGAATGTAAAAAAAATAATAGAGGGCATCACATGTAATAACTCAGAGGTTGACATATCCCAAGAAATGAGAGGGAGTCAGATTCACACTTAGTACCAAAAAAGCATAAACTGTAGAGCTTTAAACCCTATAGAGATAACACTTTCATCCATTCCCACCCATTTCTTCCAACTGGTTGGTTTGGTTTGTAAAGGTACTGAATCAAATGACCTTTAATTTATCTAGCTAAAACTGAAGTTTAGTCTGAGTTTCATTTGTATGTAACTATAATTCTTCTGTCAACAGAGAAATGGCAACAAATAAGGTTTGTAGTTACTGAGCAAACAACTGGATGACAATAAGCAGGAATCAGAATAATGATTTAATGCAACAGTGCACATATCATCAAATGCTAATATTACATTTGAAAAGACAAGACTTCAAAAGCTTGGACACTTTAGTATAACAAATTATAGGCACTGTTCAAACACAACTTTTCCCTAGCTGTATCCTGTGGCTGTAACTTTATTAAAATTACTTACTTGTAAGGTACGATGAGGCAGTCTTTCCAGCACTCTACTACTGTCTTGATGATCTCTAGGTTATGTCTAAATACTGCTCTTTTTTGATGAAATGCATTCTTCATCAGGAACTCAAGCAACCTGTTTGCTAGGACTTCATCCTTGATATTTCCCTAGTGCAACAAAATTACGATGTAGCATTATGGTTATGCACAAGAACAGTTACAAATACATACGATTATTTCCCTCATTGTTCACCATTCAAAGTGAAAATCTGCAAGGTTAATTAACATGATCAACAATCTATTGTATTAAATGAAAACAAAATATCTATTAAATATTAGTAGTAGTACTAATGCTGTTCCTGTTCACCTTGAGAATTGGATAAATGGACACATTTACTAAAACTTACTCTAAAGAGTAAAAAGTTACAAACAAATTTGAACTCAATAGTACACATTCAAAAATAATCTTCAACTTCTGTAAAACTGTGTCTACTTCTATTATGCTATATATACTTCACCTTCAAATGAGTCTATGATTTTAATGCAGCCACAGCTAAGGAAAAGCTTCCTTTTCACTTTTTCACAGTGTTATTATCATTGTCACCATCCTCAGTTTCACAGTCTGAGGTGTTATAGTGACTGTACTTTGGGACCATCAGTCATTCTGATTCTATCCAAGAATCTAGGAATCAGTACAATATTGCTGGATAATGTTGCATGTTCTATGCAGTGACACTTTTTAGAGTCTGTTGTTGTCGCTACCTGGCCTTTTCTCCCAAAACTGGAACTTAAGGCAGTTTACATTTTCACTCGGTACAGTTCATGTTGCACACAGTTCCTGAAAGCATTAAAGAAACCTGACTGCCCCAGTCATGAGAATGAGTTATCATCTCCTTTATAAGCAAGTATAGCCAGACAGTTCAAATCCAGTTTAAACACAAAATATATTCTAGTGCAGATATGGGGAAGCACTTTGGCTCTTAGGAATCAAATTGTCCCACAGAATCTGGCCAGTGGGCAAATGATGACAGGGACAGGGCTCTCCTCCTCCTCCCCTGACATGCCCCAGACCTCACCTCCCTACATGGCCATTTTCAGTTTCTCTGTATACAGAGAGATAGAGTTCCACACCTCTCTCTAAACTAAGAAAACAGATCCTGCCATGTTCAACATCCCCATGGGAAACTGAGCTGGGTGAAAACAAACTGTTGGGTTATTTCTGTTCAGCAATTTGAGGTAACTGATAACATGAGGTGCCCCATGCCATCCAACTCACATTCTCAGTGGGGAAAACAAGGTGAAATTGTCACAGGTGAGGGATTCCCGGATTATGGGCATCAGCGGGCCAGATTTTCATACACCAGAAATTCTCCTCCCCTGACCTAAGCCAATTTTGTTTACTCCAAACACCTATGCTGCTGAAGAAAATGTATGTTTGAAACACCACTGTATTGTTAAAAAAAAGTATCTGGTCCATTTAAAGATATTATGTCTACTACTTTATGCTGAGTAGCACAAGCATTTCATCACTGCTAAGATTACATATGATAACAAAAATTTTATATTTATAAATATATTCTCAGAACATGTTTGCTATATTACCACTCAGATTTATTTAGAGCCAATAAAATCCACATGCATTCAGTTAAAACTTTAGATTAGTAAAACAGGTATATTATACATGAATGATAAGCACTACTTTGTATGAAAAACCAGTAAATTCCATTAATCTTAAAATAATTCATCTTAATTAATGAGCAATGCATATAGTATGCGTACACTATTAATCAGATTATTATTACCACATACTTTGGGAGTAGCAACACCAGTCCAGGAAAGCAAGGTGACTACTATCTCTACCACCATGTAATGAATTCCTTCTCCACCACTATCTCCAGAAACAACCAGCTGCAGTAAGGGGCCAATCCAATGTTTTGCATAAGGCTGGAAAACCTAGAAAGGAAGAACAGGATGTCATCTATACAGGCTAATTTACTAAATAAAATAGTAGTAAGACAATGTCCTAAAAATGCTTGACAATAAAAAAAATTTGATGTCTTGGAGACAAATAATCATATGGTATCTGACTGAAGGGCTGATTTCTATTTACACCCTGAATGTAAAATGCCATTTATGATACTTTAATCCATCAGATCTTTCTGTCTATTATATATCCTGAGTAAAGTTCATAGCACAGATCATAGCACACCTATGGTACGAAACATTATATATGCTTGCTCCTAATACGTGTTGACAAATGTTTGTTCACAAGCAGATCTCATAACTACCATTTTTATCAGTCATCATACAGAAAAACAGCTAATGTACTAATGTTATAGCTAGATGCAGGAGTCAGATACAACCAAGTCATCACAGGTTCTGTAACTTAGGTGAGAAGATTTTGTATCTTACTAGATCATCTATTAAGCCCACAGCTGTCTAGTAATCTCCAATTGAACTATATCGTGTATGTAGTTATAAAATCATAAATATTTCTGATTCTACCAAACTGCATAAGTATTCACTCTCTGTCCCATGGAAAATAACTCTTTTGTGAAGTTTTGGACACTTGTTACAACCTAACTCAACATGCTGAGTCAGAAGCAAGTTCTATTCTGTACCATGTTTCTAACAGTACAGAGGACAGTAGTCTCAGAACTGAAATAACTAATGTCACTCAGCACATTTGACTGCTCATAGCTAAGACATACATGGATGCATACTATAGGCCAAAAGCATGTCAGCCATATGGCTACAACCTTTGATTCAGAGCCTTTATGTCTCTATTTAGTTGCAAACCATAATATTCTAATTTTTAAAGAAACCAGCTGTTAAAAAGACCCATGCATGGGAAAATGGGGGACTTACTTTAAATCAGTTATTCAAATTATTTTTCCCTTTTCCCTGAATTTGATCCATCTTGAAATATTCTACTTGCCAAAAAACCAAAAGTGTTCTCACAGAAGAATAAACTATGCATTGTTATGCCTACATTTTATTCAGCTCAAACTAGAGATGCACACACAATTCCCTGCTTGATTTTCACTGATTTTGGGAATTTTTTTTTAAAACATAGTCTTCAAGAATGCTCATGGACAATGTGTTCAATTGCCTGTATTCACTAAAAATATTCGAGAGGAGAGATGACTCTTGCCTTGCAATAAAACTACAAAGGTTTGAAATTACAGTTAATTTATGATATATTTTCAATATTGTAAGAAATTCACTTACTTCTTCTGTATTCACGATTAGTTTTGCCACAAAGAGGCGTATATTTAATGGTACAGATGGATTTCCCAGTTTGCTGTGCAGAAACTTCATCCACAGAGGAAGATCTGGCATATCAGTACCCTAAAGATCCAAAAGATTACTAAGCATGCATATATACATATAATTAAAATGCAAATTACAACTGATTAGCATGCAAGCACACACACACTTCACTAGCAATTTCAGAAAATTATATGGAAACTGCTCTCCACTCAATCTTTGTATCAGGTTTCAGCTGTGAACAATCTGATCCCAGATTCAGCTGTATGAGAGATTAAAACAACTCAAATCATGATATTTCAAGCAGCAAATCACTTGAATCAACTGAAACAATGGCTTAACTTAAAGTATGCAGTTACAGGGTGTGACATACTTTTAAGGTTTGAGAACCTTTTCAATTCTGGTGACAGCTGGACTTTGTATCTGTGAGGGAAAGAAGGCTCTCATGTTTATGAATCAGAAATCAAGGAAATGGCATATTGGAGAACTTACTGTGAAAGTCCGTTCTAGCCAAGGAGAAGGAGCCATCTATGAATGGGTTAACTTCTGTCACTGTCCACATTAGATGAGACATCACATGTTTTAAGAAAGCATTTCCGATTGGATCCTGACTCCTCCTCAGTTCATTCCCAGGCCAAGAAAAAGGAAAAGAAGGAAGACCCCCAGAGAAAATGAAGTGGTCATGCCACATTAGGGCGGGTTTGGATGGCTCCTTCTTCTTGGTTAGAGTGGACCTTCAGAATAAGTCCTTCAATGTGCCATTCTCAGCCAGTAGAGAAGAGACATCCATAGATGGGAATTACCCTAGTGTAAACAGACTGTGGAAGCAAAAGTGGCAAGAAAATGAGTTACTCTGACAGGACTTGCTGGAGCACCCTTCTCCTGAAGGATGCCCTAGCTGAAGCAAATTTGTCTAGCCTATAGTGTTTTGTCAAAGTGGAAGGTGTGACCCAAATGCCTGCTCTGCAAATTTCTTCCAGGGAAGCACCAGTTAAGAAAGCTACTGATCGGGCCACTGATGTGGTAGAGTGTGGTGTCATGTTTTGTGATTTTCAAAGATGAAGAGATTCATAGGCCAGAAAAATACACACTTTGATCCACAAAGTTAAGAGTAGAGGGAGAGATCTTCTTCCCTAGGGAGGTAGTCAAAAACAAAGAGTGCTTCTTAACTCCTAAAGGGCCTGGTGCTCTTGATGAACAGTTTCAGAGCCTGCCTAATATCTAGTTTATGCTAAAGTTTTTCTAGAGGGTGGACTGGATAAAGGCAGAAGGATGATAACGTGAGTTATAATGGAGAATTTATTTTACAGAAAGGAGTAGAAGAGACAAAAAGGTTGAGATTGCCTAGTCTGTCTTTTTATATCTTCCTCTGACATAGAAGACACGACCTTCTTCTTATCCCTTGTTTCTTTTTTTTAATTTTTTTATTAATTATAAAAAAACAAAAAACAAAACATAACACCACGTGATTACCATAAAAGTGAAAAAGAAAACATTACACTGAAATGGCTTACATTATTATTTCTTTCCAGATCCTTTATCATCATCTATTTATTCCACATGTTATATATCATATTGCTTATATATTTTTGTTACATTCTTAACTGTATCCTTTTCAACTATATTTAAACTATTACTGTTACTAAATATAATCCTTTTACTAAACATATTAATACTAACACTAACTTTAAATGTAACCTTAAATATAATATTAAATATAACCTTAAATGAAACCTTAAACGTGAGCCCTAACACTAAGCGTAAATTATCCCGCAAGCCAATTATCTTTCAGCTTACTCTGATTTCCAAAATTGTAATTCTTCTTGTAGAGGTGTGACACTTCCCTCTTTTATTAGGACTTTTTCCACAAATATGTTTCATATTTCTTCAAAATCATTCCCTTTCATTATTTCTTTTTTGACTTTAATTTGACATGTTACTATTAATCGCTATTTTCCACACTTCTTTATGCTAATCCTTTATTTGAAAATCTTCTCGCATTTTCCATTTTCTTGATATAATTAATCTTACTGCAGTTAATAAATTTGTAATTAAATCCTTCATTGCCTGGGTACAATTAACTTTATCAAATATAAATAATAATGCTACACTAGGACATATTTATAAGTCAATTCCTGTTATCTCTTTTATCTCTTTAAACACAATTTGCCAAAACTTCTGTACACCTTCACAATTCCACCACATATGAAAATATGTGCTTCACAATCCCTCCAACATAATCTTGAGTGTTTCTTATCTACATGGTTTAACTTTACTGGTGTTAGGTACCATCTCCAGACCAATTTATAATAATTCCCTTTTATCCTTATGGATACATTTTTTTAAATGACACTGATTCCAAATCTTTCCCTATTCTCAAATATCTATTTTTTGTGCTAGTTTTTCCTCCCATATTTTTCTAAGATATTCATCTTCAACTTCATATATTGACAATATTTTATATATTTCACCTGTGGTACCCTTCAATACTTCATTTTCCTCCATTCCATCTCTTTGCTTAATCATTTGTTCAAATCTAGTGTATTCTCTAATATCTTTAATATTACTTTTCCAATTCCTTGTCCCCTACACTAACTGAATATAATCAAACCATGACATCTTAGCACCCTGCAATTTCTTTTATCTTATCCCTTGTTTCAGTGAGAATATCCTTAAAGGCCTCCTCTCCCAAGAAAAAGGTTCCCAGTGTAAGGGACTGTGGCTAAGCTGGACTTGGACTACATGTGTGCATTCCAACGTTTCTACCAAATGGATCTTCTGGCTACAGTGGCAGTAGCAATGGAATAGGGGCTGAGAAAGTCAGGGAATCTCTGGTGGCATCAGTCACAAAAGCTCAAGATTTATAGATTTTAAGCAAGACCTTTAGTAGGGGCTTTATATCTAGATCTTGGTTATCAAAAATATCTTGGACCCAGAGCATGACTACTCCACAAATAAGTGATGCTGTGGAAGATGCATGAATAGCTGAGCAGAAGCCTCGTAGGAGAACTTAAAGGATAAACCTGCCTTTTCTTCATTAGAGTCTTTAAGGGTATAAGCTCCCTAGGCACAAAGACATTCACCACAAATACCAAAATCAAACCATCTATTTAATTTCTTTGTTCCCATTGACTGGTATCTGCTAAGCCTGGGTAGACATGATTTCTGAGATGGCTGCATGGATTTCATGTTTATCTAGGGATGGGTGTTTAGATTCCATGCCTGTCTGGGTGACTCTGCCTGGAAGCCTCTCAGGAAAAGTGGTAATCTCAGGTTGTTTATCAGTGTTAGCAGGAGCTAAAGCACATTTGAACTCTGTTAACAGGGGTCTTGAAGGGAGTTCATTGAACTCAGCCTCTTTATGAATGGAGGTAGAACTAAGTTCAGTTTCTAAAGGATTAACATACCTTCCTGTTAAATCAACCACCCAATCTACAGCAGTTGCTACAGGTTGCTGTCATAACAGGGTTCACATATCTCTATCTGAACATGTTTGGGGGCTGAGGGACTCCAAGCAGCCAAGCAGCCTTTAGATTTGGTTTTAACTTCCCCCTCCCCACTCCCAGCCAATAAGAACATGTGGTGCAAAAGAAGGAGGGACACAAGAGAAGAGGAAATAAAGAAGAGAGATCTTAGAAAGAGAAAAAACTACTACTATTGGAAAGTTCTTTTGTTTTTGTTTTTTTAAAGAGAACAGGAGGAAAAAAGGGGGAAAGTAGCCAAGATGGAGGCATGGCAAGGGATCCAACAGGAAATACTTTCTTAAAATATGTGATCCTTTGCCTCCCTTCAGTGGTGATAGGTTTAACTCATTCATGAATGGCTCCTTCTCTGCTGGCTGAGAAAGAAGCCATAACTCTTCCTCAACTATTGACAATGCTGCTCCCATCAATCAACCCATGGGTGGGTGGGGGGACCAGAGAAAATACACTTCACACAAAGAACAACATATGATATTATTTGTGGAAAGTGTTAGTTTCACATATGGTTTAATACCAACATAACTTTATAGATTCCAATAGAAGATGTTCCAAAAAATAACTTCTGTTGCAATCAGCAGTGAAGGATAACACAAGTCATTATAAAACAAAAAACTTTCACCTAAGAGGTATACTGAAGTTCCAAAGCTCTTACTTAAGAAACACTGTCAATCCATCTAGAAAGGCTCAGAAAAAGATATGTTACAAGGTGAACAGGTTGCTTACCTGTAACTGTAGTTCTTCGAGTGGTCATCTGTGCCCTCACACACTAGACTTTGGTGACTTATTTTCTCTCTCTCTTCGTCGTCCTTCGCTTCTCAACCTCCTTCATTCTTCTTTCTCCGTTCTATGTCAGCGGCGGCGATGGTTCTCTCGCCCTGCGGTACCAAGGGGAAGGAGACTTGGTGCGGGAGCGCTCACGTCTCCAGTCACCTCTGGACGGTGACCGGGACCGCCGGTAGGGCACCCAGTGCCTGGCATCGTGATGGTACTGATCTCTATTTGATGGCGAATAGGATCGGTACTCCACCGGGTACTCCCTCTATTCAGACTCCCGCAGGGACCTGGCGATATGAGAGGCCGAAGTGTAACAGGAGTCGGTGGAGCGGCGTGGGTGTGGGTCATCGCACACCTCTCGACGCCGAGGTGACGGTGGCCTGGCTCTGCGCTCTGGAGAGCGAGAGTAGCTCCTGTCTGAGGCCGATCAGTGCCTGGACAAAGGCCGATGATGCTCCGTCACCTCTTCCCCTCGATCCACCAAGCCACGGTGGCTATGCGGGGTCTCCGCCTCCGTCAGGACCAGCGGTTCCGGTGAGGACGAGGCCTCCACGGCCTGCTCCTCATCAGACAGCTCCAAGATCTCCTCCGGCAGGTCTTCCAGGAGCTGAGTAGGAGGTGGGGTTGGCAGGCGAGTCTCCTTAGGGGAAAGCGCCTCTTCTCCTTCTTCTTCTTTTCTCTCTCCTTCTCTTTCTCCTTTCCGCTTTCTGGGACAGGGCGCTTCCTTTGTGCCGCGGTCGGTGGCCTTGATGGCTCAGAAGCCTTCGCGGCTGCGGGAGTCCTCTTTGCTGTGTTAGTCGCCGAAGACAGCTTTGGGATCCGTGGAAGCGCGGAGATGGGCGTCCTCGGTGTCGGTACCAAGCCTGGTACCGATGAGGTGGACAGAACAGCAGCCGCCGATACCGTCAGGGTCGAAGCCGCTCTCGAAGCCTCGGCCATCTCAGCACGTGGCGTTACCTCCCTCGCCCTGAGTGACTGTTCCCAGCAAAAGCGCTTGAGTCGCGACGACCGGTTCCTCAGGGTCTGGGAGATAAACTCACGGCAAATTGGGCAAGACCTGGTGTTGTGGGTCTCGCCCAAACAAAACAAACACTGTGAGTGTTTGTCAGCAAGAGTGACTTTCTCGCCGCAGGACGTGCACTTTTTGAAGAGAGCCGCCGACACAGAATGGAGAAAGAAGAATGAAGGAGGTTGAGAAGCGAAGGACAACGAAGAAGGAGAGAAAATAAATCAAGTCACCAAAGTCTAGTGTGTGAAGGCACAGAGACCACAAAGAAGAAGTAAAGATTATACTCACTTTTTCTACTGCAGGTGTGATGTTATTTCTGTGCATATGTTTAATCAATGTGGTCATTGAAGTCATACATTCATGTTGATTGAGTTCATCCATTTCCAATTCCATAACATCATCTGCAACCACAGATTCTATAGGTTCCTTTTGAAATGCAAACAAAGTATTAGTTCCGAAAAGCCCATTATCAATTCCTATGAAAAATCCTAATTTTCTTTTCACAATACTGTTTTCCCATCCTCCTCTTCCTCATCTCTTTTCCCCAACATTGGTATTCAAGTTTGTAGTAAACATTTAGCAATAGCAAAAAATTATATACAGCTTTAAACAGTGATTGATCCTGTCCCAATCCCTCTGAATAGACTGAAGTTCAAACTTTTAGCACTGACCTGCTAACATACATTTATTTTATAATTGCATAATATTTATTGTATACCTGATATTTTAACAGGCTAATTTAAACCAGACACAAATTATGACAGGAATCATCTCTCTGTGGTATTCCATACTGATAGTCTCTCATCTAAACTTGGTTACCAAACATTATACTTGCAGTGCTTACCTTCCAGCACTGACACCATCTCAAACCATTAATCCACACTATGTCCACAAAGGAGGGGTTGATTTGAATAAAATGATGATAGCATGGAAAACTACACAGGTAAGCCTTATGGGAGTTAAATCAGCCCTGACCTACATTACAGGTATACCTCAGTTAACAAAGTAGGTAAATTCCTGGGCTTTGCTTCCTTAACAGAAATTTGGTACCAGAGGCAACTGTAACATGGAAAGAATGGTTATAGAGCCTACACCACAAAAAAGAATTCTGTGTGTTTCAGGACACTTTTTACTCAAAACTAGCAATACCCATAGAAAGTCAGGTAGTTTAATGATTTGAGTTTAAGACTAAGTTTCTGGGAAACCAGAGCTCAAATCCCTGGCCAGATATAGTACTAGTTCTTTAAATCTGAAGCCTCTTTAAAGTAAAGAAGTGTACGATGAACAAGGGTGTATATGTGCACATGCACACACACACATACATTTTCTAAATGTAATATATAAAAGTCAAAGTTTGTGAGTTTGTCTGTGTCAGGCAGGAGAAGACCTCATATGATTGGCTGTGTCTGGCGAGAAGACCTCATATGATTGGCTGCCTGTGAAGACTTTATGGAATTCTGGGGTTGGCCATTTAGGGAGGGGCCTTTAGAATTCTCAGCCAGAGAGCTCTTGGGCTTCAGGCCGATTGCTACAGAGACAAGCCTAGCAGCAAGAAGCAGGAGGATAGTGTATTCCTTTAAAAACCGAACCTCTGTATGTTACCAACTCTAAATGCAGACTGGATTGGGCAATATGGGGAAAAGTTACAGTTACAGGACAAGGCAGTTTGGGGAATTAGAGACACAGGATCTCAAATCTGTGTATTTCAACTGCATCTAACTCCTAAGGTAAGGTAAGGTACCAGTAATTCCTAAGGTATTTCTAACAAGTATTACCTATAAGAAAATAAAATCCCAGACAACACCAAGTTATATACACTAGTGTAATATAAAAGTAAAGTCACCTTTCTCCTGAAGCGAGAACTTGAGGCACTAGAATCTTGTGACTGATATGAAAAACTCTGCACTCCAGTTGAAAAATCAAATTGGCTCATTTCCTCACTCAGACTGCTATCCACCATATATGACGCAGAAGCTAAATAATGTGGTTCAGCTAAAATAAAAATATATATAGTTACTTTAAAAGAGCAACTGAGAGACAATGAAATAATTGCTGCACAGAACTCTATGTATGTGTCCATACATTATATATAACATATTTCAAGGTATGAATTACTGCTATTCAGCCTGTTTGCAGATGCATGTGTGCCTGCATAAAGGCCAAGAGAGAAAAAGTGGATTTCTCCTCCACAGAAATATCATGGAAATTTAATTCAGGTTCATGTAAACTTCACGTTGCTCATTTATGCAACTGACAACAAAAAGGTGATTTTTTTAAAAGCAAAACTCAGACTTTTGATCAGAAACACCTAATCTCAATGAATTTAGTCACACTTAAGACCAACTGAACCAACAGGATTTAAATTTGCCTCGTTAATTTCAACAGGAATTTGTTTCAACAGGATGCATGTTTGCATTTTACGGATGCATTAAAATATTAACAGTATAGAAATTTTAATATATATAAAAAATAACATCCTACTAATTAAAAGTAGTCTTTCCTCTGCCAAAATGTTGTTTGCTTTGCAAGGCATTCTTCTCCCTTTAGATGTATTTGTTTTTAAAAAATTTCCATTCTGTTAAATGAAATGATCAGCCTCTTTTTCCTGGATCTCCCACCAAGAAAATCTACCTAGCACAGCAGACTAGTTTCCTCCAAATTTTTCATCAAAATTCACTAATTCTTAAAAGTACTCATTTCTGTCTGAAAGACTGAGGACATGTGACTCTATTTGACCTATTCTTCTCTTTACATAATAATGGTTAAATCACCAAACAAAGTATCTCTGAGATTTTGGACTACAACTCTATCACGCCTGACTTTTAACTATACCAAGTGTGGCTCATGGAAGTCAAAGTTCAAAACAGCTGGAAAGCATCAAGTTGAGGAAGGCTGATTTAGATTACAAGTTCCTTGGGGAAGCGTGATTTTGTCTCCTCATCAACACAGTCTTTTTGCCCAATAATAACAAAGAATTATACCTGAATCATCACTCACTGCTTCCCTGGCTTCTTTCCTAATGGCAAGATACTTTTTCTTTCTTTCCAGGGGAACCTTGAACATAAAAAAAATGTTTTCCAACATTTACATTTATAAGTCTTTCAAAGCTACAACAAACAAATATAGAATAAATAAGAGGAGTAGAAGCACTGCTTACAGGAAAATAAGCTCACTGGTACTCCAACAGTTTTTAGCTATCTAAAAAGCACCGTCATTGTCCTCTTCCATGTCAGCCAGGTGGAAGTTTCAAGGTTATTTTGGATAATTTCCACACATACCTCAGGTGGTAACAAATCTTTCATTTACTATTTTTCAGCAGAAAAGCCACATTTACAGCAGCAATGCAGGTATCTCTTCCCTATATTTTCATCTCTATTCATTCTGCATAGGTAAAACCTTCCAAAATGCCAACCCAGTGAAAAAGTTTTACTTTTGTTGGAAGTAGAAATCTCAGAAAGTCAAGTCCCAGTGCCTTTCCTGGGACTTGAATGATGTCTGAGTATTTTGTGCATTTTTGGTTGGTCCAATAAAGATATCACCATTTTGTGGACTAAGCGTGATACTATTATGACTAGACACAGTTAATCTCCATATCTTTAACTGTATTTATGAACAGTCTTCAACATACAAACCTATGCTAGATCAGACCGAAGTCCTATTTAATCCAGTACTATATGCACACATTACCAATAAGTTGCCAATGGAATGGCCACAAACATGATATGAGTGCAACAGTACCCACACCTCTGCCATTTCTCCTAGAAACTGATGTACAGAGACATATTGCCTCTGATACTGAAAAAGATGTACAGCCTTCTAGAGTAACAGTCAATGATGGACCTATCTTCCATGAATTTATATAATCTGACAAACCTGTCCAAGCTGGCAACTATCCTGTCTCAGGGCCAGGAATTCTGCAGTTTAATTATGCCCTGTGTGAAGAAATATTTCCTTCTGTCTACATGCTGAGGACTTCCAGCAATTTAAGTAATCTAAGCTGTGAAAAGATGTGCTGTGCCATAGAAGCAACATATACTGCCAGTAACAAAGAGTGTAAAGACATGAAAGGCTGTTGCATACCTGAAGAAAGCAAGTGAGCAGGCAGTTAGAAGGGAACATTTTGTCAGTATCTAGAGCTTAAACCAGGAGCAATCTGGTGCTATGCAGATACTTTGAACTACAACCATAATCTCTGACCATTGGCCATGCTGGTTGGAGCTTGGGGATCTCAGTAACCTACATCTGTTTTAGACTCTGATAACATTCTGTAAGCTCAGGTGTCTATTGTGCCTAAAAACTCTAAGGCTGCAATATAGGCCAATACAAAGTAGATGATGGTAGTAGAGAATTTAAGACAGATTTAGAATTAACCAGCCACCTCTTTTGCTATAGGTCTTCCGTCCCTGCATCGCTTCTGTGCTATTTACGGCGGGTATAATACTGCTTTCAATTTCCACTAGGTGTTTTGCTGCTGCTGGATACCCATGGCCTGTATGGCAATCTGACACGATTAGTATACATTTCACACACAGACCAAAAGGCCACTGAGAGAATTACTAGGAAGGAGGGCATAGTCTACAAGCTGACCTGGCATTCCCTGCATCATTTCATTTGAAGAACCTGATCATTTTCTCACTCACTGAAATAACCACGCATTTGCTGTCTTAGTTAGTCCCTCAACTATTGAACACAACTTGAATGAAACAACAGGTATCATTCTGCTTGTACATGTCAAGCCAACACCTCTCTGGAGACTTATGTCCTTCAGCTAATATCATGTATCAATGTACATCACTATCATTATTTTCTGTCTCCCAAGATTGTGGTAAGTAAATGCTATGTTATATTTTGAACTTCCTTCCACATTCTGAACAGCATAATGGACTTACAGATTTGGACAGAACATCCCACCTTCCCCACAGACCTCATGCTTGAGAAAAACACAGCAAAGATAAAGATTACAGAATTTCAGTGAAATACCAAAGACTAAATTTTTCCTACCTCAATCTCAATGGGAAATGAGTAATGGCGTTGCAAATCCAACAGGTTTTCAAAAATAAATAGATTCTGCAGAGGGGAAAAAAAGAGAATACATAAAACATTCTAAGTTGCTGTAATTTTTGCTTTACTATTTTTTTCACTTTCAGCATAATAAAGCAGGCATCCTTCAATGACAGGTTCTATTTGGGCTAAGAGTGTGTGATATGACCAAGGCTCCCCAGTGGATTTCCATGGCTAAGTGGGGAATCAAACCTTGGACTCCAGGGTTTTAGTCCAATGCTCAAACCACTACACCACTCTGGCTCTCATCAGACAACTTTAATTATCACAAAAGTTTAGAACTGCTATCTGGACAAAGTATGAATTAATGTAACTGAACATCATTACACTTTTGTATTGCAGCTTACTATCAATTTCTGTTGACTATTCTGAATTGCTAAATATTGTTTGTTTTTGCTGACATACTTATCATTCTAAAAATTAAAATATTTCTGGGAGGAAAAAGGCCATCAATGTCACTCATCCTTGGGCACAGTCTCAAAGTGGATACTGCACCCAACCTCAGTTAAAGTAAAGTAGAAGAATGATTGGGAAATCCATTTGGTATACTAACAATAGCAGAAGAATAAAGTACAAGTAAATGTGCTCAAGTAACGCTGCTGTCAATACAACTGATATTTAAAAATGTATACCCCTTGTTTACAGATGAATGTCCTAGGGTTACTGAAAAGGTTCCTGGTTTTGCATATGTATCATCCCTTACTCGAAAGAAGGAAAACCTTTAGCCCATGAAAGTTCAGCATCTCTCTGGGCACGCTCTACTGTGCCTGCCTGCCCACAGCAAATCCCTTCTGGGAAAAAGAGGATTCTGGATTATGAAAAATAATAGCAGAAATCTTCCGGTACATAAAAAGAAACCCTTGCTGTTATCTCAAATCTCTGATCCAGCATAGCACAGACAGTGTCACACGCTCAGTCGGTGTTTTCAGGAGCTGGCTAAGCCCTAATTTCAGACTCAGCTGCCTCCTTAGAACTGCCGATGGATCACTTTCTTTCCACTTTTCTTGAGTGAGGAAAGAGCAAAGGGCATGTTTTGCCTCAGAATCCTTGGCTGAAGTTCTGGGTGGAAAAGCTCCACATAGCACTTGAACAATTCCCAACATTGTCCATGGAATATCTGAGGTGGAGGAATCCCACCTCCATCCCACATTGCTTCCTTGTCCCTGGACTAATCACTTTTTACTTCTCAACAGTAATCACGAGAAACTCTTAATTCCCCCAATTTTTGTGGAACAGGTACTATGCTGAATGAAGCTGTCAAATGTCCCTCCAGTAGCACACAAATGTTTTCAGTAAGCCTGTGGTGATCACTATCTGAGTGATGGTTCAGCTGACATATATGAAATCCAAATTTGGACATAGGGCCAGTCACAGTTAACCAGGGTGAAATTTGATTAAATATATACCTTTTCTGGTTTTTCAGTGAAAAGAAAGCCATGGTAGAATTTACTTTCATTGAACACACAGCTGACAACAGCAATGGCACAATTATATGCAGCACAATGATACTGCCTCCTCTTTTCAAGCAGTTGAGTTTCTCCTGACATGTTTTCTGTAAAGGCATCATAGCAGGACCTTGAAACAAAACAAATTATGAAAACAACCATTTGAAAGGAAGTTATACCTTGACATCTATCAGCAAATGCAAACCTGAACTTCAAACAACATACTATTAAAACATAAACTGGAGTGTTTTTCTATAATTATTTGCAGAAATAACACAGCAGAAATAACACAGCAGCAAACATCAATCAGCTTGCCTATATTTTCAAAGTGGCCTTAAGTAGCTGAATCATCAGCTGCAAAATACATATAGATTTTTGTCACGGCACTCATTGGGACAAAACAGGATGCATGACAGAACAAATAGGAAGAGTTTTCTTATTTCAGTTGGAAGTTCAAGAAAAATTAAAGCAGAAAGCAACAGGTGCTTCCAATTAAGAGGATGAGCAAAAAGATTTTGAGGATAAGGCTGCAATCCCAGAAGTAAATCCAACACAATGCTCAAAGTATCAGTGAGTTATTTTGCTCCCTGCTCCACATCCCTTTCTGGCATTAAGAACCTGATCTGAAGAGTTTTTATGTTATGATTTTATGACTTGGTGAAGGTGGATGTGCAGGAAAGCGGGTGATATATCCCTTTCCACTTAAACAAGCTGCTTCAATGGGCATAGTGACATATGGGATGCTAGTCCTAAGTACAGTTACTAAGTAATATGCCTCATTAAACACAGTGGAATGGGATTTACTTGTAAATAAATATGCACAGATTGTATTATGAAAGAGTTTGCACATAAAAACTTAATATCATGCCCCCAAACAACTATTGCCTCCATTAAAAAAAATCAGGAAAAGTTTGCACTGTGCATCACAAACAGGGAGCTTTAAGAATTATTTCATTAACTATAAAAATCAATCCAAAAAATGGTTTAAAGAATGAATTTTTTTTTTTTACTTTATTACTGTCTTTGTAAGTTCATTTCCTTCTATACAAGTGGAACCCTGAAAAACTTGGTTAATTCTGGAGTCTTTAGAATATACATCATCCTTGGAAAGACGTGAATACATCATTTCCAAAATCTTGAAGTAGCTCATTTTCTTGATGAGTTGTGTTTCAAAAGCAGATTCATTTGACTAGAAAGAGACACAAACAAATTAAGTTTAGGAGATGGCTGGCAAGACTGTTTTAAGAACGATCAGATACAAATGCCTTAGATATATATTCATTTTTTAAAAAAAAATCAGTAAACAAAACTGTCATTCAGTGATCAGAACTTACTGCTTTAGTGACGCACAAATATCGACTCCAAATAAATACATTTCTGGACACACTGGTGACTCCGGTCAGCACAGGTGTACACAGCTATTCCTTTTGCCCCCACAGAAGGGAGCTTCCAAGTACCAGAGTATGACTCTATAGCAATTTTGCTCTCTTCTCCTAGTTTAAGAATTGCAGCCAAATGCCGCCTAGGTGCTTTTTGCACTCCCTAGCAATAAATGGCTGTGAACGTACACTAACATGCTTGGCAGTTACCCTCAGGGAAGCAATGCAGGAGGAGGTACTGAATACCTTCTTCCACAACAACCCAAGAATGATATATGCTGGTTGCACCAGCATATTTAACCAACAGGATTCCAAACTATAGTCATGTTATATTAATTAGCATACCTATCCTGTATTCAAACTCTTTGTATTTCTTCCCCCTTCTCTTCTACAGGTTTACTGCTTAAATCCAACTGACATACTTTTTCAAAAATTGTCCAGTTATTTAAAATGTTAGTTTCAGAAGACATGCTCAATCTTTACCTTCATTAACCTGGACTTTAGTGCATCCATAGCTTCCGTAATAATTTTACTTAAAAATTCTTTCAATGCATCCAAGTTGCAATGGAGCAATAACATGAGAAGAGAATGATCGATATAGGCTTGACGGGTTGCATTTGAAAGAAGGATTTCACTCTGAAACATTTTGTGCACTGCGTCCAGCAATGCCACTTGCTTTTCACAGCTACCCCTGAACGCAGCAAAAAAATGTGAATGCATTTCCGTAAACATACACATGTAGATTACATTCCAAATTAAAACCTAAAGTAAATCCCGAAATCTCTTTCAGAGACATTCATGAGTAGTATTTTACTAACACTATGGGAGAGGAAGAATCACACTGAGGAATATTTTCATAATAACTGTTTTGACACCATGTTTCCTGTAAGTAAAATATTCTTCTATGCTGATCAGTCACATAGGAGCCATAGAAAAATATTATGGCTAAGACTCTAAAATATCTGAACAGTTCTGAGAAGGAATTTTAAGTAGCGCATTAGATATTTATCATGAAAGTCCATTCCTGTATGTGGAAGCAGACCTCCAGGTAATATCTTTTGGCTGCCCAGTGTAGGCAAGGATAATGCAATAGGAAGAGTAGAACTATATACATAGAGCCTGGCTCCCACTCCAGCTCTTGCTCATAGTCAAGTCAGAAGAAGAAAGCAGAGTGAAACAGAAGTATAATCCAGTTGGCACAAGTTAAAATGGTTTATAGCAGAAAAGTCACTACAAGGATAAGACAGCAGCTCCCTTCTTCCCCATACAGCAATGGATTTTCATAGTAAATACCCAGCATGCCATTCTTTGTACATGGGGATCTGATATCCAAGACTGGAATACACCTAAGCTGTTAAAAGATGTAGGGTGCGAGGGAAGAATTTGGGAATGGAGGAATTTGTTGATATCCTATTTCAAAGGCAGTCTTAACAAAAGAAACTTCTTTAATTTATAATGACTGGTAAATGTCGAAGGACTTGACTAGGCCACTGGCCAGATTTCCATGAAGGAACCATAGCAGAAAGGGTATAGATGTACCTCTTCACCTGACAGAATGAGCAGCAAATGTGAAGAGATCTAAATGAAGAGGGACAAAGCTGTGGAGTATCTGAGAGAACATTGACTGGTCCCGACTCCATTCTCCTGGATCCAAGATTAAGCTACTGAGAAAGTCTGCCTGGATGTTGAGATCCCTCTGATGTGATGGAGTATTTCTAGCACCATCAGCATTGACAAAACGGTGAAGGAGGGCTAGAGAAGCACAGATTTACAGTGTCATATTGCAGAAACATCTCTGTGGTAAATAAAGCTTAAGCTGGGAAAGAGTGGGATTCTCCTCTAGTCAATTCTATTGAGATTGTTTGCTGGCAGGCAAGGTAGGCAGCAGCAGCTTCTAGAATCTCTGAATGAACCCATGTGAGTAGCAGAAAACAGAGAAAAGGGGAAACCAACTAAACTTGTCACACCTGCTAACCCCAGCCTCTCTAAAAAAACAAAAACAAAAAACAAAACAACCCAGCACAGAGATCTAGAACTTTGGCTACCAAACTGGAAATCATAATGCAAGTGGAGCCTGGGAAAAGCAAAAATCATCTCTGTATGAATTTTGGAAGAAGCCTTCAAGTGGTCTCTAGAAGATTCAGAAGCACAGTATTCATTAGAAAAAGGGACCTGATACTGAACAGGTTGATATGGCACACTGTATAAAATGTTAGCAAATACACCCAAAACCACACACACCCGCAATCACACACAAGCATTACTCTGCTTTCTGCTGTGCAGAGTGTTAATGACAGTCTTTAGTGTAGTGAAGGGGGCACAAGAAGGAAACTGCAAACAGCAACCTCTTCCCTAAGAGCCCCTCTTCCTCCAAAAACTTCCTCCACATCAAGTAATATTTGGTTGTCATCATTCATTTCTCCTCCACCATTCCTCCCTTTGAAAGTCTCACAAAGCTGTCTTAGTGGACTGCAGTATAATCATTGATTATGGAGACAAGTGAGAGGTAAGGAGAGAAATTAGCAGAGATGCTAGGGTCTAAGCATATAATTCTACTCTAGCCTAGCCTGGGTGGTGATAAGAGATTATCCAATTATGCACGTAACATACAGAGAATTAAACACTTCCTCAGTCGCTGCCATATAGTTACAGTCGTCAAGAATCATGCTGCTTTCTTAGGTATGAAAATGGGAAGAAAAAAAGTCCCACAACACATTGCATTCTCAGTGACTTAATATGTCTATTTCCAATACATGCCTTCTGAGCTTTTGAAAGTTCCTCAATTCTTCAAGTTTAAATGGTGTATGTGTGTGTGCATATGCACACACTCACTACTTTAAAGAATCAATTACCTTCTGGCAATTCTTTTGAAGGTGACTTCAAATAATTCCTCCATTATGTGTCTGTGATCCCTGCAAAGAATTTCTGTCATCAGCTGCAACAATATAGGACTCTGGGATAGTTCAAGTGCATCTAGAAACTGGGACAGAGAGATATTGTATGGTTAGAAGATACATAAGACAGGTTGTGAAAGTGCAGCTCTCTGCATCTTTGGTTTTCTTTTAAGCAACTATGTTGCTATTAGGTAACAAAAGTGATTTCATGAACTGTCGGTGATATCTAAGCAAATATATGAAACGATAATAGATTACTTGTTGTCTGCCTGCCTGCCTCCTCATCACCTTTTCTATTTCCACAAGCGTATTTACTTGTTTGAAATCAGCTCTTCAACAATCACAGCAAAACAGAATAGAATACTTTCTACATATGGACACTGGAAAGGATACAAATTTATTCTATTCAGCATGTAGAATGCCAATCTATTTGTTTTTCAAAATTGTTTAATCCATAACTTCACATGCATAAAAGTAGATTTAATATATGGGTTACAAAGGGGAAGCAACTCAGTACAGTCCAGCATTTGACAATGAGCCCAAATATTTACTATTTACAAAGTAAATCATTACAGCCTTCATAAACCATGATATAGGGAACCAGAAACAAACACTGGAGCTGAACACTCCTCTCTTTGCAGCTCTCTATCCACACACTATTTCAGTACTCTGTTTTGGGCTCATATTTAAGCCCAAGTTCCTTGTTTCGTCCAAACTATGGAAATCTGTTTTAATGACAATTAACTAATCAACACAGCATACCAGGATATGATTTCCATAAATGACTTTACAAAAAACAAAACGACTATAGAATGTTAAGGCTTTGCACAAATCCATTCTGAAACATGTAAATGAAAATCGACTAATAAATTCTGAAAGTACTATACTCCTCATTGTGGGAAAATCTAAATGGATAAGAAGATCTAAAAAATGTAATAAATGAACAGTTTTTTACAAAATCTTAATTTTAAGAAGACAAAAATAGATCCACTTCTTCCAAAAACAAATTCTTTAACTGAAATGTACAGAAAAATTGGAGATGATACTTCTAAAGACAATATACATAACACTTTTATTTGGGAATATTTTAAAGCATGCCATTATAGGCTCAGAGCAAGCAGCACTCATTTTAAAATACACAGAAAATATATACTGAAAACATAAGTAAGTTACACATCTTTTCACTTACCTTTTTAGTGCAGTCCAAGTAGTTATTGTACCTTAAGGTTCCTCTGGGAAATTCATCAGATCTCAAAGGAAAATTGAATGCTACAAGTTGATCAAGGGCATTTTTAAGGTCACCAAGCCTTTCTCCAGAAAGATTAGTGAAGAATGGAAGAATGATAACTGCATGACTCTGAAACAGACACATAATTTAGAATATTGCTTTGCATGTTCATAAAACCAAAATCTTAGGCTTCACACTTTCAAGCAGAAATTAAACTGTCAAGGATAAATTAGCCATAAACTCTGTTAGGAACAGAAATGCAAAGCTCCTCTCCTCTGCAAACAAAAGCTTCAAAGATGACTTTTTTCCCCTCCATTTTTAATCAAGGACATATTTTAACATTTTTCCAATTCAAAAAAATTGAAAAATGTTAGGGAACATAGGAAAAAAAACTTTTCTGAAATATTTTCTTCTTTGAATGAATGCAATGTTTTTTACGACAAGGTTTTACTCACTCCAATTGCCAGGAGGCATACTAAATGAAGAGTTGGTACTTACGTGAACGGTCATTCTGGGATGACAGGAGCAGCAATCCACTACGCCTGGGTTTTGATCCTCGTGCCAGCCTGATGCAGGAGCCGTCCTCGAGCTAGAATTCCAAAACCACTAAACTGACTCCTGTCCCTCTCCCGGCAGTTCACTTCTCCAGTCTTAACATTCCACCTATACTTCCTAATCCTTATCCTAGTGATGAGTGTGGATTGCTCCTTTTGTCATCCCAGAATGATCGTTCACGTAAGTAACAACTCTTCATTCTCAGGCTGATAGGAGGATCACTCCACTACGCCTGGGACTTTCCCAAGCTTACCCCTGGGTGGGTCTTTTAACTAAACCACCACTTGTAGCACCCGGCAGCCGAAAGCTGCCTGGGCTGACTTATACTTGTCTAACTTATAGTGTTTAATGAATGTATTAACCTCTTCCCACTCAGCCGCATTGCACACATCCTCCAAAGAGCATGTGGAATCATATGCCACTGACGTGGCCATGGACCTAGTTGAATGTGGCCACCCACTGGCTGGTCGCAGCTGCTTAGAGTAGTCGTAACATAAGAAAATACAATTCTTTATCCATGCTGCGATGACTGCTTTGCTTGCACGCTGACCCAGAGTTTTCGGTTGGTATGATAATAACAAGGTTTCTGATTTTCTGAACTCCTTTGTTCTGAGTATGTAAGCCCTTACTGCCCTTCTAACATCTAATGTATGCCACTTCCTCTCAAGAGGATGGGCCGGCTTCGGGCAAAATGTTGGTAAATGAATAAGTTGTGTCTGTGAAATAATGACAAACTCTTGGGTTTGAAGGAAGGGTCAAACCCCAACGTCAGCTTATCCTGGTCAAAAACGCACAGGTTTGCATTGATTGATAACGCAGCTAACTCTGATACTCTCCTAGCAGATGTAATAGCAAGGAGAAAGGCAGTCTTTAAAGATAAAGTCTCAACGATGTCTCTTTCAGAGGTTCAAATGGTGGCGCTGTTAGAGAATTTAGCACTAGATTCAAGTCCCAAGACGGGAACCTATGTACTGTTGTGAATGACAACAATGTCGCCCCTCTTAGGAAACGCTTAATATGCGGATGTCTCGTGAAGGATTCCATGTCCTATCATATATTTTCTGTGTTGACTCTCTGTGTGAGCCCAGGATAGTTTTTACTACCCTGTCCATGTAACCCTGCTGAGTCAGAAATCACCTCTCAATCTCCCAGCTGCCAGACTCAACCACTCCGGGTCTGGATGGTACACTGGCCCATGGCTCAAGAGAGCCTTCCTTGGAGGCAACCTCCACGGAGGCTCCTGAGCTAACTGTAGCAGCAGTGGGAACCATGGTCTCCTCGGCCACAGTGGACCAATCAATATCACTGAGGCCTTCTCCAGCCAAACCTTTATCAAGACTTTTTGAATAATATGAATTGGTAGAAAAACGTACTGAGTCTCTGGAGGCTACTTTGCCAGAAGCACAACGCAAGTCTCGGCATCTTTGTCTCCAAACCTGGAAAAATACCTTTTTAATTTGGCATTTATTGGCAAACAAATCGACTAGTAATGGTCCAAGAATTTTTTCTCTCTTGGAAAACTTCCACATTCAGCAACCTTTCCCTTGGATGCAGAGCATTCCTGCTCCGTAAATCCACTTGAATAATTAGTTCTCCTTTCAAGTGTACTGCTGTAAGCGGCAGCACATTTCTCTCAGCCCATCAGAATACCCGAGTGGACTCCATCACCACAGCATCGAATGCAACCCGCCTTGTTTGCATATATAGGCTTTGGTTGTTACATTGCCTGTAAATACCTTTACATGTTAGCCCCTCATCAGGTGCAGGCATTTTTGCAATGCCAGGCAGACATTCTTGAGCTCCAAATAGTTGATACTGAACTTCCTGTCAGCCGCAGGCCACTGGCCTTGTACTGAATAACCTTTGCAGTGGGCTACCCAACCTGACAGGCTTGCATCCGTTGTCATGTGTACTGTTTTCCGCACCTACAGAGGAACCCCTGAGGTCACATTCCACATTTACTGCCACCAGGACATACCCATCCGGATATGCTGTGGTACTTCCACTCTGTAGTGTTTCCTCCTTGCAATTGCTAACTGATGCCTCAGTAGCAATTGTTGCAAAGGTTTCAAATGAAAGCTGCTCCACGGGACTAACTGTGTTGTTGACACCAGCAGACCCAGCACTTTCGCCAACTGCATTAAGTCCATTGAGGAGGTCCTCATTAACTTGCAGACTGCCAGTTGAACTTTCTCCACCCTTTCGGAAGAAAGGTACAGCCTTCCTGTTGCCATATTCATTCGAGTTCCTAAATGAATCAAGTCCAATGTTGGGCTCAACATACTCTTTTCGAAGTTGAGTAGGAACCCATAGTCTGTCAGAACCTGTATAGTCATTTCCAAGTCCTGTCAAATTAGCCTTTGATTGTGCTTTACCCAGATGTCGTCTAAATAAGGATACAAGGGAATCCCTTGTAGACGTAGGAAGGCTATCAGTGGCACCCACACCTTTGTAAAAACTCTTGGTGCCGATGCCAGGCCAAATGGCAGGGCCCTGAACTGATATTGCTTGTCCTGGTAATTGAATCTCAAGTATCTCCTGTCATCTGATCTCATCAGTATGTGCAGATATGCCTCTTCCAGGTCTATCGATGTCATATAATTTCCTAACACCAGATTCTCCTTGAGAGTCTGTAAGGTTTCCTTTTTTAACTTTCGATATTTGACAAACTTGTTGAGGTACCTGAGATTCAACACAGGCCTGTACTTTGGCTTTGGGACCACGAAAAATACAGAGTATACTCCCGCATACCTCTGTTCTTTTGGTACTTCCTCCATCTCACCTATGTTCAGCAAGTGAGTTATCACGTGGAGTACCACCGGCCTTTTGGCCTGCTCCGCTGACAGTGGCGATGGAAGAAAACTTGTCTCTCTTGGTTTCTCACAGAAAGAAAAAAATTTTGTAACATTGGGTTACTACTTCTAATACCCAACCGTCTGATGGTACTTGAGACCATTTGTAACCGGAAGACAGAAGTCTTCCCACCACCTTTTGATGTTTGTAATCAATATAGAGCTCTCTTTCGCTTGGGGTTAGCCCCAAGTTTTCCTTGGCCTCCTTTTTTTGTTGTTGTTTTTTGGTTGTTGTTGCTGTATAGGAATTGTTTTGCACACTGAAGTCTAGGTCTGCTCCATTGATAACGACCTGTTCTATACTCCATATTTCTTCCTGTATATCCGTAAGATCTGTTTCCTCGAAAAGAATAATTTGTATTCCTGTAGTTCCTCCTCTCTACCCTTCTCTTCTGTAAAGTGGGCATAACTTGTTTTTCTCCAAGGCCTTAGTTCCAAACAGGAGATCTCCCTGGAAAGGAACGTAAGCCAAGTTTTTACGTGACTTTTGGTCCGCTTCCCAACAACGCAGCCATAATGGCCGCTTGCTACCGTCAGCATGCTTATGTTCCGTGCTACCAAGGTTACTGAATCTAAATCCGCATCTGCTACCTATTTAAGCACCTTCAGAAGCACCTTCTGAATCCGCTCCACTGCTTTCAGAACTCCTGCATATTAATATCCTGGGTCTCCAGATGTCCTCAGACCACAGTACCGCTGCCCTAGTGAATATTGAAGCGGCAGCTGATGCTTTAACAGTAGCCGATACTCTGCCCTGCGCTCATCCATTTCCTTCAGCTGGGTGTCCCCCTCCCCAGGGAGAATAGCCCCGAAACCAATTCTGCTATTAGAGCATCCACAGGAGGGACTTTTTAGAAATTCCTCATGCTCTTTCGGAAAAGAATATACTGTATATCCTCATGTATAGGACTACTTTTTAACCCCCAAAAAACTTTTCAAAAGTTGGGGGTCGTCTTAGACGCCGGCCCAAACACCAGCCCCCACCGCTGAGGCAAGTCTCCTCTGCCGCCGCTGCCATCGCCTGCCCCAAAACAACTCCCCGCCCTCCCCCGCCGCTGAGGCAACTCTCTGCCGCTGCCGTCGCAGCTCCCATGGGTTTATTGTCTTGTCCTTCTTTTAAGCTATAGAGTGAATTAGGAAAAGTTTAATCCACTTGCACTGTTTTATGTTTACATGTTTGATGACAAACAGCCTTATGTTTATAAGTGACAGTTTTCCTGCTAAGTACCTGCATGTCATAAGCCTTTGAATTAAAATTACCATATTGAAATCAAATCTGATGTTTTTTTAATTTTTATTTGATGTGAGTTGGAAGAGGGGTGGTCTTATACAGCGAGTATATCCTAAACTCTATATTTTTACTGGAAAAGTTGGGGGTCGTCTTATACGCCAGTCGTCCTATACATGAGGATATACGGTAACTTGCTATTGGATGACCAACTTTTGCGCGTATTTCCTTGCATATTTCGTTCTGCCATAATAACCTCCCTGCGCATTTTAGGCATGGGAAACTCCATGTTTCTCGCCTCATTATTCCTAAAGAGTGATGCTAGTTTACATTCCTTATCCCCTTCTTTCAAGGGTTCCTTGTCACTATCTAATCCCAATGTTAGAAGCACTCTTCTCAAAGTTCCCTTAAAGAAGTCTGCTTCAAAACATCCTATTTGTCTCTGATCTGTTGTCTTCCTCTATGTCTGAGACTTGCGCATCACCGTCTTCCATAACCATTACTAAGAAATTCCTCCTCTGAAACAGTTTTGCTATTTTCCTTATACTGAGAGGAAAAAGTTCTTTTTGCTGCCATGGTTTCTGCACAGGAAATACTTTTCTCCTTATGTCTGTAAATCCTCATGTGACGCCCTCTATTGGCCATTAGAATTCACATTTACTGGCCTACTAATGTTCAACTGCTGTTGCAGTTGCGTTTGTAAGTTATTCTGGGTATCAGAATTGCAACCTGCTTGTATGACCATGTTGTCACTTGTGAAATTATTATTTGGTGTGCGATCAGCACTGATTGAAACTGTGCTACCACTGCCTCCTTCACCGTTTGTTGCAAATCTGTTTTTAAAGTCTCCATAAACTGTTGCCTCTACTCTCCCAGACCACCCCTCCAAACCTCCAGTGGTCCCTGCTGCGGTTTGGGCCTGTGCTGCAAAGCACTCGCCAGCCATCCTTGCAGGAATTGCCGAGGTTCCACCGGACAAGAGGAAAACATCCAGTTTCTGGGTGGCTGGTTCAGCTGCGCCATTTTCTGCCGAGGCTGCCACGGCGGTTTTATGAATGCCCGCAGCCGCGTCACCTTTTGAGGCTGAGCTAGTGCGCACGTGCGGCGCCACATTCAAAATGACGTCGTCAACCTTTGAGTGGCCAGTTACCTCATGAGCACGTGCGCCCACACTCAAGACGGCGGCGTCAGCCTTTGAGTGGCCAGTTACCTCATTAGCACGTGACGCCATCTTGAAGTCGGCTCTCCTTGATGGCCGATTACCTCACCTGAGTCCATCTTCGCTGCCTTTTTGGGGAGCTTCCCGTAACCCGCGCGTTGCTTACTCCTATTTCCTCACCTTTTTTCTCCATTGGTTTTTTTTTTTTTTTTTGGGATACTTTTTTTGGAGGTTGAAGTAATGGTTGAAGGCTCTTTGCTGACAGCGAGTTTTTAATCATCTGCCTCACTTTCACTGGAGGACAGGAAAAAATATTACAGAGCTCGGCAGCGCGCTGCTCCTCAGCAGGTCGCTGTGTAGTTGTTTTCTGTGCCTTTGCTCCGGTTGAAGGCCCTTTGCTGACAGAGAGTTTTAAAACATCTGCCTCACACACAGTGGAGGACAGGAAAATGTTACGGAGCTTGGCAGCGCGCTGCTCCTCAGCAGGTCGCTGCGTAGTTGTTTTCTGCGCCCTTGCTCCGATTCCCATGCCCAAGATCCATCCTACGACGGTCTTCTGGATGGTACTCTGTTTATTAGTGTCCAAGCCCAAATCATTGGCGCTACGGTACACTTCATCTGTCAGGGCCATTTTTGCTGCAGAGGCTTTATCAGTTGCCATTTCTCCCCCTTTAAGTCTCGTCAATCTAAGGCACCTCAAATCTAATCCGATACCTATATTTGTTCCTAAATCGCCGGAGAGGGACTTAAACGCGTCTTACTGCACGTCAGGAGAAACAAAAAACTGCTGGGAGAGGGACAGGAGTCGGTTTAACCGTTTTGGAATTCTAGCTTGAGGACGGCTCCTGCGTCAGGCTGGCACGAGGATCAAAACCCAGGCGTAGTGGATTGATCCTCCTGTCAGCCCGAGAATGCACTGTATGAACAACTGTAGCTATGACAGTCTAGAGAACTTCAAAACAATTATTTCTGTGCACATTGTAGAGATAGCCAACATTCAAATCCAGGAATTTCTGTAACTAGTGTATGCTGCCAATTCACGCAAACATCAAATCCATGAAGAAAAGAATGACAACTTATTTCAGAAGTCAGTATTTCAGAAAATGATTCTGATTAGACACTTGATGTGCTAGTATTTACAAGAACTACAAATGGCAAAAACAAAGATACATGTAGTAGACAGAATGTGGCAGTTTTCATTCAAATAGATAAAAGAACCATAACTTAAGGCTTTTATAATTTATGCAGTGATTAAGTGAAGCCCATTATGTTGCTCAAGCAGCAAAACAAGTTTAAATAAGAAAATAAACATTGCACATGTTAATTTCCCTTTAAATTTCTATTTTCCTCCAGAAGAGAACATGTCTTCTACGGCTTCAAAAATTTCCAGAAATATTAGAGCCTTAACAACAACATTAACCAAGTTTCACTACTAACAAAAGATCTGAAACCAGCTTTACTCCATTCTATTCAAGTAGGCAGAAAAGAATAAAAAAAGAGCTCTACAAGTTACTTTAAGAGGCACATTCAGATGTGCACTGAACAACCCAGCTCTGAAACTACTGAAGCTAGCTTGCTTTAAACTAAGCAGAGACCATTTAAGCACATGATATTTGTTCAAACACCACACACATTTAACTAAAATCAAAAGTTACTAAAGTCAGTCACACAAGAGGATTACACAAGCCCAGAAAAAGCTAGGCTGATTTACACCTTGCTAAACCACAGTTCAGTATGACATCTGAACATGTGTGGAACCATTTCTTTTCTAACAGTACAAATAGTAAATGCAAGTGCACACACAGTTCACTCACTTTGAGATTTAGGCCCAACTTCTGGTCAGTCAGAAGACTTGTATATGTACGAAATACAACAGCAAATGCGTCGTGATCTGTATTAAATAATACGGAAGAGTCGATCTGAAAAAGTTTTTTAAAAATTCATATTAAACTTTCATGTAGAACATGGATGAGAATCATAAGGGCCTCCAGATGTTATCAGCCTATAAGCCATAGCTAAAACAGCCAAGTGGTGACAAATGGTGGCATTTTCAGTCCAGACATCATCAACCCAAAATTCCTATGTCTAGGGTAGATTTTACTATTTAACATAATTGTTTTAAAATATTGTATTTCTTAATCATTCAAAAAGGTTTCTGAAAGAAAGCTTATGTCATGGAGAGAGGCTTATGCTGAATATTTACTAGTTTATAAGAGGATTGTTCACTATCTTTTGTACCAAATAAGATCCCTATAATAGCTCCTGTCCAGTTAATCATCACAAGCTATAAGAACAGCAATGATCAACAGCAGCTTAAAACTCGATCAAACCAGAATGCCCTTTTACACAAGAATGTATTTTAATATAATCTAAGTATCTACACATTCCAAACTGAAAGTGCTGCAACCCAACAAAACCAGTTGGGCCCAGTCATATACTATTAGATAATAGCTTGAATCCTGTTGATGCCTTACACTGGCATAACTTGAGGATAGCTCAGCATATTATTCTGGGGCCCTTGCAGAAGGAAGTATTCAATACCTCCTCTCATATTGTTCCACCAAGGAAGACTACTTTCAGGTAACAGTGCCCTCCCTGGAGCCATTTAGTGAAGAAGAAAGGATGCAGTTCTGCAGCCAGCAGAAAAGAAATGCCACTAACTTCCAGATCAGCAATAAATATGCATTCTCCCCACCAGCCACTAAATGGCTACAGGGGCATACTCCAGCAGTGAGAAGCCTCTCACAAGGGGTGGATGGGATGGTTACATGCATCTGTGCTGGCAGAGTATCACACTCCCACTGGATTGTAGGGTTGTGTTCAAAGTTTTCAATTTGACACAAGACCTGATGCAGTCATTTTTGTGCAGGGAATAGAAACTACAGGTGATCACTTTTGCAACATCCACTACAGATATACAACTTCTACCTTGCCCTATATCATGTGCTTTAAGAAAGCTGAAAGGTGACTGCATCTATCCAGCAACCAATATACAGCTGCAGGATCCGGAACCTTCAGTCAAGGTGATCTTACCAAACTCACTTCAGTGTCCTGAAAAACACTCACAATTCCCTCAGGGTACTCTGAGCAGCAGCTAGTGTTGGTTTTCAATCCTATATGCACTCTAATTATGAGATTTTTTTTGACACCCTTAACCCAATGAGTTATTTCCTTCCAAGCTGTTGGGCGAAGAGGTTTGTACCATGGTGAGAGTATGACACCCTGAACACACTCATCCTCATCTGAATTTGGAAGCAAAGCAAGATCAAGCTTGTTTAGTACTTGGATGGGTAACCTCCAGAGAAAACAAGGGACTCCTAGTTTGGCTAGGAAAAAAATCCTGCCTGAAAGCTGCTGCCAGTCAGAGTTTACAATATGGGCTAGACAAATCAATGATCGAAATTAGTATGAGACAGCATCTTATTTTCTCATGTGCAGTGTGTAGAAAATAAACTTCCTTGTTGACTGCACCTCACAGTCAGATCTAAAGATAATTTCTGCTCATATAGACAAATGCTACACCATGCCTCCTGCAGGTAAGACTAATCGACCGAGTCATACAACACTTTGCACATGTTTAAAAACACAGGTACAAATCAGTAAAAAGCTTCATACCTCAAGAGGAAATAAAACTGAAGTATTAAAATTTTTTAAAGAAAACAACCTAGATTTTTCTTCAACATTTCAATCTAGGGCCTGTTCAGACATCATTAATTTTGGGTAAATTGCCTCGAAGGGCTCTCAGGCTCCTGCACAAACACTAACTTGGCTAATCTTGCAATAGCTTTACCTGCAGAACTTTAGCAAGTAGGGTTAAGACAGCCATTTTGCTCTCAGGAGCAGCTTCCTTGGTCCACCAGTGGTCAAGCTGTTCCCAATTCTTTAATATAGCAGTCACTAGTTTTACTCCTTGTTGCTTGCGAACAGCACGCTCTCTAAAGCTTTGATCCAACATACCATTCAAAATGGTACCAACCTGAAATCCAGAGTACTGTTACTATGAAGCATTGACACCATTTCATGCAATTCAGCTTCAAAAATGTGGGACTAAAGCATAAGATAAGATCAAAATCTTCAAGGAGAAAATTTACATAAAAAGTATCTGGATGTATTTCCAAAGAAGACTCAAGTACCATTTTGGGGCTGTCTACAGCTGATTTCATAAGCTGAAGTACTGCTACATCCAGGTTTTTCAGCAACTCTCTGTTAACTGTCTCCAAAAACAAGCTGTAGAAATACTCTCCATGAGAAAAGCTGATAAGGTCTTTTTGGGATATTCCAGATAATGGCACAGATAACATCAGTGTGTTCAACAAGAGACTCACAAGTTCTGTACACTGCAAGAAAATGAAACAGAAGAGTTGACTTGATAAATTTCAACATTATGAACATGCCTTTCAGTCAAAGGTGTTATGGTTGATTTCACATATTCCCATCATTAACACAATGGAAAGCTGTGCCACCAATTATTAATGTTCATTTTTATCAGCAGATGGGGAACATCCTTGGAAATACAAAGAGGCAAAACTATGGAAAATAGGAAAAAACCTGGGACAGAAGAGTCTCACCCACTTGCAGGAATCGGTTACTTAAAATAACCTCTACTTTGAAATGAAAAGAGAAACACTGAAATTTTGGGAAATCAAATGAAAGAGAAAAAACAAATTTGCTGAACTGTTATTAACTAATCCAAGAAGCAAGCCTATGTTCAGATTCCAGATGGAATTAGAAGAACTAACTCTCTTGCAGTAACAGAACTTTGCATTAAGTATAGGACATCCTGAGGCCTGTTGAAGAATGGATTGAAGTAGTACCACTGTTTAGAAAGTCAGGGATCAAATAGTCAAGGCTCTGGGTATACTCGATGTGCCCCTTATCTCTTCCAATTCTATCTGTATCCAAACTAACTTTAAAATAACTTGAGGAGCTCAAAGACAGACAAATGGTTTTATATGGACAAGGAAGATGAGGCAAAAGGTGAGGCCTTTTCACATGCTGCTCATGCAGGTGAACACATAAGAGTTACTGACTACAGGCTGGAAGGTGAGATTGGTGCCCACTGTGAAAGTACTTTCAGCAGAGATCTATGGAAGGCATCTTACCAAGTGAGCTGTGCTTCACAATGTTCCCAAAGGGAAGCCACATGATGAATGCGAATAATGAAGATCGCCTATGTGCTCCACCCCCAATTCCAGCTGCAGGTGAATATAAAACATATCCTGAAGAGATGCTGGATGACTGTATGTAAGGTGGAGAGGAGGGCAAAGGACGAAGCCAGAGGAGAAACTGTCCATGTGACATCTGACATGTATAACCAATTGAACCAAACAAAGACAGTAACAGCATAAGAGGCTTTTAATCAGCCAACAGGTTCATATGGTGATATTAAGAGGTACTGAGCCTAGCCCATGTTGCATCCCCAAAGGTTTCCAACAGAAGAATATCAGCAAAAGCTTCCTGATATGGCCACCACCTTTGTGGAATGGACTGGGATGTTACACAGTGTAGGTGATTGAGTAAAGGCAGAAGTGACTTTTATATTATGGTTTAAATGTATTTTAAACTATTTGAAATATTTTAACAGGATTATTTCATGATTTTCATGATTTTTAACTTTTAACTTGTTGTTGTTTGGATAGGATGAGATAGGATAGGATAGGAATCTTTGATGAGTTGCAGCCTACTGTTCCCTGTCTGTTGGAAAGAGTAGACTCCATGTATCAAAGGGAGGATCCTACCAATCAAAGAATGGCCTCCCCCACTAAGAACGAACATTTTTCAACTACGTTCAGATGAAAAAAAAATGTTTACAGGAATACTTCAGGATGAACACTAAACTTTCACAGTTATTCCTGATTTAAGAAGAGATTTTATCTTCTCTTACACTATACAAAAAAAATCCCTGAAGTGCTAATGAGTCATGTGTTGCTGGTATCATCAGATAATTTGACAAAGCAGAAAAGCTGGCATCAATAAGGTTAGCTTCCTACCTGGACCCCAAAAGCGAAGGCCAACTGCAACAGTCCCTCAGCTAATCGTTTACTGCTGATGTCCAATGACGGAAGGGACTTTCGTTCATCACCTGGTGCAATAGCTTTGTATACCACTAACATCAGCTTAGAGCCTATCTCACAATGTAGATCTGCACCCTTAAGGGAGAGAAAAATAAGAACAGAAAGGTACATTTGAACAATATGTATTATGGAAAAGCACATTTAAGTTAAAATTACTCCCTTCTTTTGCTAACTAAAAAACCTTCAGAAAAAGCACGAACAAAACAGATTGTACATTTGACCCCAGCAGCCCAGAATGTAATTAAGAACAAATATACCAGTATTAATGACATCAAAACAGCAGTGCTTCATTATAGCTGTCCCTACATATATTTTGCCATGAGCTGAGGTTAACCCAACACTATACGGATTTATACTCATGGCAACAACCTTCTTAAGACTGCAGATGAAAAAAATGTTTGTGCCCAATTCTTCTGGAAAGAAGAAATATCTTATTTATCAAGAAGGACTACTGATAGGTGGTGAATGTTCAACTTACAGTATCTTATTCTGGATCACTGATATATTGACTTTCTAAGTACTGTGACTCTGCTCAAAGTCACTAGATTTTATTACTTCTTTTTCTCTACAAATCTAATGAATCCCATACTTGTGACAAATCAGTTTTCTTCTACCTGAGACTGCAAGATGTAGTGAATCAAACCAGCTTTGTGAAGCTGCTTGGAGGCAGACAGAAGAGACTCAAATCTAACATGATCCAGCCTGGCTTCTGGATTGTAGAGTTCAACACTGCAAAGCTCCTCAATGCTGACAAAGGAAAAGGAAATGGAAGTATCAGCCACGTGACCAGAACATTAAAATGTCAAATTAAACAATTATTTTTATAGGAACCCACATAGGTTATTGTATTCAAAATCTTACCTTTTCAATGTTATTATTTTCTTTATGCTGCTTTCTAAGGATTCTTTATATGGAGATTTCATCAAAGCTTTTATAAGCCTCACACAGACATTTGGAAGGTTCTCCATGACTTGTACATCAGCTACGTTGAATCCTATGTTTTTTGGGTTGCAGACTGTTCTTACGACGAGTTCTATCAAATTCTCATTAAATAACTGTTTCTCAAGCAACTAGAGACAAGATAAAAATAAGACAAATGTTTTCGATTTAAACTAGTAACAACTCTTATTTAAGTTTTAACATTGAGTATTTTGTCTAAGTGCTGCTCCTTGAAAGCATATGAATCCATTAAATCCTTGCACTTTTCTTTTTGAAATGATTTCAAATGTTAAACTACAACTAACAACTTTTAAATGTATTATGCAACCCAAAGGTTTCTTGTCTGTCTGGATGCATATTTCTGTATGTTCCTGCAGTTTCACAGGGGGACATCATACCTATTTTAATTCTAAAATAGTATTTTTTTAGAATTAGTAAATTCTGAAAAAAATCAGAGTCCCAAAGAATCTAAAAGGGCTTAAATTCTAACTCAGTATTCCATAAGACTGCTGTCATAAGACAAAAGGTAACTGATTCCTCTTAAGGCAGTTATTAATGACATGGGGCAATACATCAACTTATTCATCAGTACAGTGTCAGGGTATTCTGAGAATGTACATTTTATGATTCACAAAAACATCTGTCAGTTCTATCTTCCAGAAATCCTACGAACCTTTCAGGCAGAAAGTTGCACTAACAATTGCTGTGCTAAAAAGAAAAGAAAAAAACCCTCATGTTGTATCATAAATAGTGCTTGCCTTTCCCCTCAGCTTCAAATGATATTTGCCAATAACCATAAAGAAATGGGGCTGTTGAAAAAACACAACTCTTAAGTGCCCTTGACTTCAGAGATGCAGGGATTCAGGACAAAAGAGCAAACCTACCTTCCACAAATCCTGTTGCTGCATATCCAAAATCATGCTGACAAAAACTGTAATTCGAACTACAATGGTGCATTTGCTGTAATTGTATTCTTCTCTTTCTTGTGGACTAAACATATTGCCTTTGGACCCAGCACTGAAACACTGTTCTGCACCAGACACATCATGCAATGCAATTTTTCCAAGAAAGAATTCCAGCGATGTCAAAAATGAGGACCCAACTTCTGTAGCTTAAAAGAATTGTCACAGCATTATACAGTTACTTCAAAACGCAAAATGCAATCCAATATTTTTAAACATAAGAACTATATAAAATTAATACATAGTACAGCCACTATACTTTTGCCCATAGAATCCTAGAAATGTCTTCTGAAATCAGCTGAGATTGGATGTATTTTCATGATGTATGTGGTCTATGATCAACAACAGATATTGGGCATTTTCACACTGTAAAATTATATCTCTTTTTTCTACCTCAACCATCATGGCTACATCCAATGGAATGCTGGGGTTTTAGTTTGGTGAGGCACTACAACGATTTCCCTGATAACTCTAAATATAGGCACCCCTTGCTTATTAAACAGGTTAGGGACCAGAGTGCAGCCAAAAACCAGAAACCACTAAATACATAACCTGGTCTCTCTCTGTCTCTCTCTTTTTGTCTTTTCTTGTAAGCATGAACTGAGAGTGTGTGGAGCTCTGGTACCCCAAGCTAGTGGTCTGGCCTCAGCCTTTGAGGTTCCAGCCTCCATCAATCTGCCCTGAGCTCAGAAAGAGGGAAATCTGGAGGGGGGAACCCACATTGCAAGTCTTTCTTCAGCAAACAGAACCACTCCACTCCAGAGGGGGGCTTGGCTGCCTGGCAAAGGAGATGCAGGCCAGGTCGGTGGACTCAAGAGAGAGTTTTCAACTGTTATCTCTACTGACCTGCACAGGAAGTTCAGATTAAATGGCTTTTTAAAGCACTTTGGCTGGATTTCCAGTATTAGATCAGGCAAAATGCCTCCCCCATCTCTCTCCAGGCATACAGTGCCACGGAAAACAAAAAAAAAGGCCTTTCAAGGACCCTTAGTGTAAAGGGAGAGGAGTGTGAAGTGGGCAGTGCACGGTGAATGAGTGGGTACAGACCAGTGCCAGGGCTGGGTGAGAGAGGGAGCACCACCTTGGGGGCTGATGGAACCTCTGAAAGCTTCAGCCAGGGAAGAAGGAGGAGGACTGCTCACAACCTGCAAGAGTTTGGATGAAACCTGTGGAGCATCCTGGCACTGGCTGATGTGAGGAGGGCTCAGCTCTACATGCATGTGGAGCTAGTTACATGTTGACTGGGCTATGAAGCCCTTGTGCTGACTAGCCACATGGTGCAATCAAATGTGTAACCAAATGCACACCTGGATGCACACCCAACTCATTTGCAAGCACAACAGGACCATGCATAGGGGAACCCCTGCAGCTGGGGAATTTACTCATGTGTAAGAAACCCAACAGGATTCAGTACCAAAGGACCACGGGTGAGTATTTGTGTGTTGGGGGATTGGGGAAGGAGCATGGGAAACTGAAAGAACTTGTCAAATGTATGGGTTTTAGTTATAATTGAAAAGGGTCAAAAGAGCAGATCATCAAAAGTGGGGGATGCTTGTAGCACTCGCTAAACTGCAAATCCCAGGATTCCACAGAACAGAATCATGGCACCTAAAATAGAATCTTAACACTATAATTGTGTAGTGTGAAGGGGCCTACAGTGTTTAATACAGAAAGCTTTTAAAGGCATGAAAAAGAACAGAAAACAACTCCATGTGTCAAAGACAGCTGGGGAGACTGCTTTCAACTTTCAACAGGGGAATAAAATAATCTTTAAGAAATCTTCTACAAAGATATGGAAGAAAACTGGCAAACTGAAATGGAGCAAGAAGACATATGAACAGGTAAGCATTATATAGTTGAACATAGGACACTCTGACAGCTGCAGGAAAAAACATAAAGGAAAGCAGCAATGGCAACCCAGTATTCTCAGTACATAGATACAAGTTCTATTCTAAAAACAAGAAGATGAAAAAGCTAGTTTCTTTTTTAAAAAAAGTAATGTTAAATTTAAACTGAGAAAAGTTCTCTAACTTCTGTAATTAAGCACTTTGCTTTAATGTATTTGGGGAAACAAATTATTAAATAAGCCAATTTTGTGATTTACTTACCTAATATTTCATTTGGTGTGATTATTCCCAGCTCAATAAAAGTATTGTAACAATCCAAAGCAGCAAGAAGCATATCCATCCACTGCACAACAGCTCGCAAGCTAAAGGTCTCTTGTAGGTCATAAAGAGTTGGATGAGATAAGATTCCAGACACATTTTCACCTTCACAGCCACCTCCTTCAAATTTCTTTATGATAAAAGAGATGCCTTGTTTCTGAAGAATATCACGCAACCAAGAAGATGGAGAGTTGTTTCCTGGTGGAATAACATAAATAATTGAAAGATTTCTGAATAAACGTTCAACACACATCCAACCCTGCATCAAAAAAGTACTGCCAAAACATTCTCTGATAAACATGAGGCCAACCTGCATAAATCTGATTTTATTTCTAGTCATTAATAGTATGCTGTTGCTTATAAGTGTCTTCTGGGGCAGTGGAGAAAATGGCTTAATTGATCTCTTCCCACTATCCCCAAACTTTACACACCAACAAAAAGCTGACTTTACTGGGCAGGATTGAACAAATTCTTTGAGAGACAGAAATGTATTTCAGTCTTTAGCAAAAAAGGAAGAGAATTGCTAAACTGCGATTATGCACATAAACTGTGCTACTTATATCGCCCAGCATTCAGTGAACTGCAGCATTACTAACAAATGCAGGTATCTTTTTCATATCTAATTTTCCATCAACAATTCAAAACAATGTATAGATCCACATGCAGGACTCAACTTGAAAGAACAGATTTGCTTAAAACTGTTTGAGTCACTCATAGCAGGGGTAACATCTGAACTGAGGAAATCCTGATTCATAATGTCATCTCTAAACCACTACAATACAGGTGCAGCAGACTATATAAACCTATATAAATCTACAAACCTGGCAACAAGGGAACAAATTCAAAGAAAAGCTCCATGACTTTATGCCGGCACTCAGTTTGGGGTCGTCCACACTGTGTTAAAAGCCACATGACTATATCCACTAAAGATACTGATGTAGAAGGAAATCCTCTGTATTAATGTAACAAAAAATGCTTGATATTATTAACCAAAACCAGAATTAGCACTGCTCTGCTAATTTTAAATATGGAAGTAATTATTTTAAATGCACCACATAATAATGAATTCACGAATTCAGCTATAAGAATGCAATAGTCAGACTTTATGACATGACTTTAACTTCAAAAATAGTGTTGAAAATACAAACATTTCCCATTTCTCGTAAGTGCTAAACAAAGTTGTGGCATAGTCTTGCCCTCTTCCCAACACTACTACAGATAAAGCAGCATTTTCCTCTTTTATAGCTAAAAGAAACCGCAATGTCTTACATACTGAATTTCTGTTTTCCAAAAGCTTGTCACAAAGGATTTGCTCATGAAAAAACAAAGTAATCTGTTTTCTATATCCCTGGAGAACTTACTGTGAAGGTCCATTCTGGCCAAGAAAAGGAACCACCCAAGAAAGGGTTAACTCCTGTGGGTGTCCAGGCTAGGCAAGGTATCATGTTATTTAAAAAGAACCTCAATTGATCAGCATCTCCTCCTGCTTTAGTTCCTTCACAGCCTGTGTCACTGGAAAGAACAGAAAGGACTCTCCACGTCCAGTAAAGAATGTAGGTCTTGCCATCCAAGGCAGGGCTGGATAGCTTCTTGTTCTTGGCAAGAATGGACCTTCACAATAATTCTTGCAATATGCCATTCTCATCTGGTGGAGAAAGAATCATCTATGAGTGGGATCTACCCAAGTAGACATGTGCATTAGGATGGTAGGTGGCTAGAATGTGTTTTAATATGGTACTACTTGTTGCAGAACCCTTCTACCAAAAGATACTCTGGTTGAGGCAAATTTGTCTAGATTGTAGTATTTAGTGAATGTGGATGAAGCTGTCCATGCTTCTAGGAGTGCATTACTAGAAAGGCAGCAGTTGTGGCAGCAGATAGCACTTTGATAAGTGTGCTGTTCCATTCTGTGGTTTTGGATGTTCTAAGGTCTCATAGGGCCAAAAAAGATGCAAGCTTTGATCCATCTGACTAGCACAGCATAACTTCATGCCCAGAAAGGTGGGGGGAAAAGGATACAAAGATGGCCTCTGATTTTTTTTAAATGCCTCTGTACACCTGGGATACATTTTTAGTACTCTTCTTACATCTAGCTTGTGTCATTGTTTTTCTAAGGGGTGTCCCAGGTAAGGATGGAATGAAGGAAGTACAATGGGTTGGGTGAGATGAAATACAGTACCTTGGGCAAGAAACTGGGTCCAGTCACAGAGACACGGGGTCAACATCAAATTTACAGTAAGATGGGGCGATGGTTAGGGCAGCAAGCTCTGAAATCCTTCCAGCTGAAATGACTGCAACTGGTCCTTAACAGAAATAATCCTGAGTGTAACAGACCTAAGTGGTTCAAAGGGAGGCTTAGATAGCACTCTGAATACTTTGTGAAGGTCCCAAGAAGGAAACCTGTGAATCACTGGGGGGGCAGGTGATGAGGAGAGTTGCCCCTCTAAGAAGTCCCTTAATGTGAGGGCGAGATGAAAGAGAACTTGTCTTGGATGAGGATAGCATGCATGCTGGTGCTGCTGTTTGGGAGGAAAGCGTGGTTGGCTTAAGCCTCATGTCACCAACTGAATGCAGGAAGTCCAGAATATCCTTAATCTTCGAGATTTGGGGAAAAACAGATTTTCTATGAGACCACTAGAGAAAAGCCAAAGGGTGCATTAAGGTGATAGAGGAGTTTTTACCATCCTGTGGAAGTAGCCTTGTTTTAAGTATGTTCTCTATTCAACCTTCAGGCAGCTAAGTGGAGGCATTCTGAAGCTTGATAGAAGACTTCCTCAACAGATAGCTTTAAAAGGTGGGAGAACCATAGTCTCTTTGACTGATGTTGGGCCGCTATAATTAATGACACTCATCTCCCTGATCCTCCTCAGCACTCTGGGTATGAAGGGGATTGGAATGCAAACAGCAGTCCTCAAAGCCAGGAAATCTGCTGGCAATTCTGAGCTTCTGGCCTTTTGAAAGTAAACTCTGGTGAAATATTTAGAGAGTTTGTGGTTTGAATCTGAGGTGAAAAGGTCAACCTAAAGGTTGCTGAAGTGTGCCTACACTTCATTGAAAAAGTGTAGGTCCAGAATCCATTCCCTTGAGTCTATAGTGTGGTGACTGATGAAGTTCACCCTAAGTGTATTGGGCTGAGATTTAGAGAGTGCTCTCCCAAAAGCAAATTAGCAATAAATGGAACTGAGGCTAGATGCGTTATTGATTGCATATCAGCATTCCAACGCTTATGCAAGACGGATCTTCTTGCTACTGTGGAGGCAGAGATGGAGCAAGCTGAGAATAATGAGTCTCTAATGACAGCTGCTATGAAGACTTGATAGGTGCTGTGGAAGAAACTGGCGCTACAGCTGCTGTCATAAGGATTGGTGGAGTTGGAGGGGAAGCAGCCTCATTAGGTGGGCTCCCATCTCCTCTCCCATAGTCCCCTCTGGATACTCTCCTCAGAGACTAAATCCTCTCTTTTATAAATGCTGTTGAACAGAAACTGACTCCAGGTGCCTCACGTGTTATATGGTTGGTGGCACAAGGAGGATCTGTTTCAACAGCTTGGTTAGCATAGGCAGCTTGGAGGAGGCAGCCATTGCCACAGGGGGAAGGGGCTATTGTGCATGAGTACTTGAGGCTCCTGGGGGAAGCAGCTAAGAACACACAAACATCCCATACTAAACAAACGGGTCTTGGGACAGGAGAGCATGGAAAAGTGGAGCTTGGTTTGATGCACCTTAGTTAAATCTTCTCCATCCTGAGGGTGCCTTTGAGAAAGGAGTGTGTGTGTGTGTTGGGGGGGGGGTAATAGAAAGGGAGGGAGAAACTAGCGAGGAAGAAAAGTAATGTGGAAAGTGAGAGGCTAAGGGCTTTTTTTTAAAGAAAAAAAGATAGGATTGAGGAAGGAGAAAGATGAAAAAAGAGAAATTTAAATAGAAAAAATTAGGACAAAGAAAGTGGAGGAAAGGGACAAAGACCTGTCCTGGGTGAAGAACTAAAGCAGGAGGAGAAGAGCATCAATAGAGATTCTTTTTAAATAACATAATACTTTGCCTAGTCTGAGTGGCAACAGAAGTTAACCCATTCATGGATAGTTCCTTCTCTGGCAACTAAGAATATATGTACATTCCCTCAGATTTAAAATCCCACAGGAATTCACTGGCGCCTATTCCTTACTCAAATGCCTAGGGGGCTGCTAGTATTGTCACAAAGTTTTGAAAACAACAGCAGGGTAAAACACAGTAACAGTGTTGCATAGCTGCTTCACTATTTATGTTTTCTTACAAATTGAAAAAAGATTACTAACCGAGGTATCCTTCGACTGCTTTCTTTGTTGAGGGTAGATGCCTTACGCTTAATTATGCGCTTCAGGTGGTCAACAGCATCACAACATTGTTGAGTTGTGCCTGTTTCCAAACAAAAAGGTTCACACTGTATCTGTACAAATTAAGCTGTCTAAAAAATCAGCACTCTTTTCAGGCCAGTAACACAAACAGCTCAAAAATGTAATTTACTTTACAAATATTCACCTCAAACAATTAAATAAGAATTAAAAAAAAAGATAAAAATGTTGAACAGCTCTATAAAATGTACTAGAAACTGCTCAAGATACAGGAAGCCTCCACCTTTTGACACTCTGTTACCTGATGACTCATTCTTTTGAAACTTACAAATTAAGGACAAGTTCCACTAATTCAATGGGTGTTCTGCTCTTTTATCAGTTCTTCTTATCTATGGAAGCTCACTTGGAACCACTCACATGTGTGCACTGCTTGCAAAGCAGGCTGAAAGGGGAAAAAAGCCAGCTGAGAGACTTTGCAAGCAGTGTGCATGTGGTCAGTCCCAAGTAAGTCCTTCATGCTCCTTACAGTACAGTACATGGGTTCCCCTTTTCAGCCAACTGTTTTCTGACAGTGCTCCTATCCCTAACCTGTCAGACAAGTAACTTAACTTCTGTAACTTAAAGATTCTTTCCATATTTGTCTTTCGGCATATTTCTATAGCACAATTAACTTTTTTATCACTATGAAGGTATCTTAATTGTTTTGAAACTGTTGTTTTAAGAGAAAATAAAAAAATTTACCCTAAGACATTCTTAAAAGTTTGAAGTACTAAGAAAAAGCCTTATGCAACAAAACTCTGAAAGTAATTTTATGTGCATACCTAAAGACTTCTCATCTCCATGACTCAAAGCCAGACTTTCCAAATATACAACCAGTGCTTCAAAGACAAACTGATCCACAAGAGCACTCTCTTCCCTATAAAACAAGGAGGATATTAGGTTAGGATTAGACAACTATTTGAAAACTGTAATATATAGATAACATTTAAAGTATAAAATGAGAGAACTTCTTTTTTGTCAACTGAAATAAACCACCAGTTTGTAAGTTAAGGACAAAAAACACAATCCCAAAATCAAAAAACCCTGCAGAAACAGGCATCAGTTGGAACAACAATGTAAACAAGTGGACTTCAAAAGGCACCAATGTTACTAAGTGTATCTTAAGGTCACCTTGAGATAAAATCCATGTACAGTAAGGGTGGACTACTGCAGCAAATTTTCACTCACACAATTCATTTCCCCCTCTGGATCTTCAGTCAAAAACCATGGGAACACTTCTGCATGTTAGCTGTACCTTCCCCTACTCCTCCTCTACAGATTAATTAACATGTCCCAAATTATAATACAGCACTAGCAAAAGGAAGTAAATGCTAATTTGGTTTGGCCTGTATTAAACAATGATTTGTAGTGTAACTTAGACTAAGACTGATGTTTTCCCTGCTCCCCCTCCAACTCAACCACAAACTGACCAAAAGCTTCTTGCATGCTCCCTTCCCCCTGTATTTGTATTGTAGAAATGTAAAAACTCTCTTGCTCACCTAAATTCTCTGTAGATGTTATTAAAAGCAAGTGCCGCTCCTAATCGCTTGAAAGCACTGGGATGGAGAGCAAGGCTGTATAGTCTCTTGAAGAGAGATTTGGTATTCACTGGACTTTTCTCCTGCTGTTGTGGTGTAGTCTGTTTAATAGACCACTTCAAAAATTCATGGACACACTGACCACAGAAGTCCCTCAAAGTGCTGTCTATAGGGTCCACTATCCCATTCTGAAATAGAGAACAGAACAGACTCAGCTCATTACACGAATCCTTTGTAATTCAGTTTATTTGCTGCTGATGCCAAGAACTGTAAGCAACTCTGCTCTTCATTAGATAAGGCACAATGAAAAATGCTTTGATTACTTGCTTATTTATAAGCATTTGTGAACTGCCCAGTTAAAGAAGTTAAAGAAGAGCTGAGGTGGCTCACAAAGTTTTAAATCAATATAATGCAGTCAAATAAATTAAAAAACAATCTCTAACATAGCTAGAACATTTGAATCCAAAAATAGCAGCATAAAACTGATATATAAACTGCACTAAACCTCAACAGCTGAAAGAACAATTCATTTTAGCATCTAATCTGCATTAAAATGTAGCTTAAAATGCCTGGGGGGGAATGCCTGAGGAAAAAGTGTGTTCATCTCACTCTAAAAATATCTTAACATAGTTGCCAACCAAGTCTCACCAAGGAACCCTTTCCATAATCACAGCACTAACACTAAAAATGCCCTCTTCCCGGCAGCCAAGCATCTTACCACATCTGGCAGAGAAACCTGAAAAAAAACCTATGATGAATATCTGAAGATCTAAGCAGGAGGAATGGCCAGTCCTTTAGGTAACCTGTCCTGGAGATTTGAGGGCCTTAAAATGTTAATACCTGCAGACTGTATTGCACCTGGAAATGGACCAGGAGCCAGTGCAGATCACAAAGCACTTTGAATCTCGCAACACAGCACATTCGCAATTCCTCCCTCACTTAGCCATATTTTCATTCCAGAAAATAACATTCAGTACATCGTGACCCTTATACGGGGATAGCAAGAACTTCCCCGCCTGAGGTAGCCTTGACAAGCTCAGCAATCTGCTGGGTTGACACTTCACCTACATCCGTCCCTTCTACCCATTTCTTAACTTAATTCTCTGGTTACAATGCCAAGCCTGCTACATTATGATCTTGTCACCTAGTCTCTATTAGCAATTACTCTGCCCTACTTTGGACCAGCTGAAGTTTAGAAGGCATTTTTAAAGGCAGTCCTACCATGATGCATTGCAAGAATTTGAAGAAAAGTTTACAAGAACATGGATAACTGTAGCTATACTATTTCTGTCCAGGTAAAGTGATACCTGATATCTCAGCACAAGCTTATGAAGGTCAGTTTGCTTCACCAAACTATGCTTGCTCTAGTGGCAATGCTGAATACATAAATACAATGCCAGCTACAAAGCTAATCCTTTAAGGGAATGCAATCCTCTTTAAAGTTGGCTGAACACTAATCCAACAGACAAGAAGCAACAAGCAACAACTCTTCCAGCTTAAAACTAATTTAGATATGGGGAAAGACTAGTCACTTATTAAACTGGAAAAAAAAGTAGTGAGTGGCAAGGCAAATAAAAATGTTGTCATCACAAACACCTCAGAATTAAAGAGGGAAGTTTAGCATTTACAATTTTGACTGAATCCCTAAGCTTTATGTCATATACCAATCACTTACCAAAATTGCCTCAAGTAATGTCACTGTATCCTGACTTTCAAATTTCTTGTTGTTTGTGAACCAGTGAATTAACTCCATAACTAAAGTCCCATAAAGTTGTCTGGTAACCTAAAAAGAAAAAGTGAAATCACAGAGAATCACAGAATCATAGAGTTGGAAGAGACCACAGCGGCCATCCAGTCCAATCCCCTGCTATGCAGGAAATCCCATCAAAGCATTCCTAACAGATGGCCATCCAGTCTCTGCTTAAAAAACCTCCAAAGAAGGAGACTCTACCACACTCCAAGGCAGCATGTTCCACTGACAGACAGCTGTGACCATCAGGAAGTTCTTCCTGAGGTTCAAGTGGAATCTCCTTTCCTGCAGTTTAAATCCATTGCTCCTTGTCCTAGTCTCTGGAGCAACAGAAAACAAGCCAGCTCCCTCCTCAACATGATATCCCTTCAAATATTTAAACATGGCTATCATGTCCCCTCTTAACCTTCTCTTCTGCAGACTAAGCATACCCAGCTCCCTAAGTTGTTGTATTGAATTGTTCACCAGTGCTTTAGATCATAGCATAGATTTTCATTAACTGCAGTCCAAAACTCACTACACCCACAACAGATGCTGAACAGACTGAATTTTGAGGATTACAGTAGCCTGATAATATGGATCCTTCTTCTCATACTCATATAACAGAGATAGATAACTGAATAGACTTATAAAACAAAACCCAGAATCTACAAAAGAGAGATACATAAGTAACTTAAGTAAAAACTGCTGTTTATTCTCTAAAAAGAAACAACTCTTTCTAAAAGCCAATTCTGTTCAGTCACTAGATCTGTTCTACTGATAATATGAATACATAAAAACTTATATCTGTCACTGTGTAGTTGACAATTTGTAACAGGCAATTCCCTGTAATAATCACTGCTCTAATACTAAGGAATCACATTTGCCTTTTAATGCAAAAAGTTCTTTCAGGCAGTTTTTGATTCATCAATTCTTTTTCTGAATTATTTCCAGACAGAGATTTCTTTGTAAAGAATCATGGTTAAAAAGGGAGAGGCAGCACAGAAGGAAGGATGAGGGAACACCCATCTCAAAACTCATCTTATGTGTCATAGAGCACACATTCCACCTGAGCATTTTGGTATATGATGTGCTTTCACTGTCTTCTATTTGAGGTTAAACTATGTACTGTCTGAACTGATGATGATCATCTTCTAAATATGTAATACAGTTTCTTCTTCTCAGTTCTCATGGCTTCAATACATAAAATACAAAAAAGTTGAGAAAGAAAATGAAAACCAAATTGAAAACCACCGCAGAAAACTTTAACACTTTAAATATGTTATGTATGTTAAATAGTTTGAAAGCCGATCATCTACAGTTGATTTTAAGCAACATAATTTTAGAACAAACATAAGTTCACTTGCCTGGTCAACGTCACATGCCAGTCGAAGCACTACAGGAAATATATGCTTATATAGGTGAGACATGGGTGGAGAAGTCTGTTGTCCTTCAGGCATTTGAGAAGCTTTTCCCAACATATATATAACTATGCTATGCAAGAGTTCACAAGCTCCAACCTGGAAAAGGAGATCTCATTAAGCACTGCAGTTCAATATTCACTTATACATAAGAATCAACACTTCCTGGGAAAATGTCCAGCTTATTTAGAATGCAAAATAAGCCATTAAAGCAATATGCTCCTTAGCTTGAAAAAAACTTTAACACCTTTGCCTGATGAAGAAGTTATTGGAGTTTCAAAAGCTCATATGATGTATTTTATGATTTTTAAGTTAGTCCAGTAAAGATATATATATATCACGAATGTTACTCAAAGTTTCCTTCAGAGTGCCTTTTCCAAAAACACAGCCTTGATGTCTACTTTATTCCAAAAACAGGAAGCAGCAGCAATTGGAATACCTTAGTCTGCCTATCACTAGCAGAAAGAGCCAGTTCAGTGACACGAGGCAGGAATAAATCCAAGTAGATAACAGGCTTCATATCAGCAAAGGGAACTGCAAAACTCAAGCGTTTCTCTGTGTCCCAAGATACGTATTTTTTCATCTTTTCCTCTGCAGAAGAAGCTAGTTCATTTGGAAAACAGAACACAAAAGAATTACACTAAAGCCAAAAAAACTCCGAAAACTTTTTAAACTAGTTGTCACATTCAAATTTATCAGATATCACTTTGATGGTGGCACCTAGTTAAATGACAGTACAAACTCTCTCTAAAACAGCAAAAGTTTACTAGCAGTTAAAAAGCAGAAGGTAACACTGGAACTCTCCATGAAGGGGCCTAACATAGAAGTTCTTGCAACATGGGTTGTGCTCCAAAAGGAAGTTCATATAATGACTGCTCAGTGAAAGTGGCTGGCATTTGGTTCCTCCCCAGTTCCGACTACAGCTGAATTTGGATCATGTGCCAAAGACCAACCCAGCTGGAGGAATGTTTCAACTGCAAAGAAGAGGAAAGCTAGGTGTCTCAGAATCCCCTCAAAGAAATTAATTGAGACTAATAATACTCTGTTTTTACTACTACCTTAACAGTGAGCCAGTTGCCTCCAATGGACCTCTTCAGACGGCACCTTCACAAATGAGTACCAATATCACCTTCTCTGGGAGTTCCCATAGGAGGGCCTCCAGCAGTATGAGATATTCCTAAGCTCTTCTGTACAGTCCATGGCTTACATGTTTAGTCTGCATCTACTTAAAAACTGTAGGACCCATCTGCTGACTGTTGCCATTGCTGACATAAAGTCTAGAAAATATATTGGGCATAAGGTATGAAGGTATTCTATTACAGATACTGAAACAGTGGTAGAGTAAGTGGCCAATGCAGCTGCTGCCTAAGTATGTTTTATGATCTAGTGACATAAGCCAAATCATATGTTAAATTAATGCAGGCTCTCAACCAATGTGACCGCAGCTTCTTGAGACCTTTTCCCCTATGGTTGGATGAAATGATAGAAAGGTTGGATGAAATGATACAAAGAAAGTACTGAATGTCTTTTGGTCCTTCTAATGTAAATTTTTAGCAGGCTGTAGACAATTATTGATTGTCTCACAGAGAGGTGGCAGATGTTGAGACAGAAGGAGGAAAAGACCGTTTCTGAATATCTATGGGAAAAGGAAAATAATTTTCAGAAGGGATATCCAAGACAGACGCATCTGTCTCTAGTGAACTTAAAGGTGGTCACAAATCAATGAAGTTTGCAGCTTTGACACTTCTCTAGCCGAGATAATAGCAACTAGGAATGTCATTAACAAAAGAACGTGCAGGGAGACCTTCCTAAGGGATTAAAAGGATGGTTGGTAAGCAGCAGATAGAGGTTCCATATAATCTTTTGTTTTTCCTGCAAAGGAGCATCCCATTGCTCTTTAACCCATTCATCCAGAACAAGAAAAAAAAGACAAAATGAAATTATTGGGTTACTGTTGAAGGAAAACTGAAAACACCTGTAACAGAAGCTGGAACAGGTTGGGGAACAAGCTGACTAGGAGTTTCGACCAGTGGTGTATCTAGGTTCAGCAGCACCTGGGGCAAGCACAGAAGTTACGCCCCTAAGTACTGCTGCTGCTGCCTCTGCATCGGGCCAAGAAGGACCCCTGCAGTGGGGGGGCAAGTAGGTGCAGGGGGAGGTGGGGGCAACAAGTGCAGGGGCAGCAGCGAGTGCAAGGGAGGTGTGGGGGCAGCAGTGAGGGCAGGGGAGACGCAAGGGGGTGGCAGCAGCAAGCCCAGAGAAGGCGTGGGGGGCAGTGGAGAGTGCAGAGAAGGCACGAGGGGGCAGTGCGGGGGCACAGGGGGGCAACAGCTCGCACAGGGGCGGTGGTGAGAGCAGGAGAGGCACGAGAGGGGCAGTGGGGGTGGCAGCGAGCACGGGGGATGGCAGCACACACAGGGGAGGCGTAAAGGGGCAGTGGTGAGCACGGCATGGCGGTGATAAGCACAGGGGAGGCAGTAGCAAGCCTGAGAGAGCTGCAGGGGGGATGGGGGACAAAGAGCCAGGATTTTAGAAAGTAAGGGAACAAAATTATCAGAAACGAATGGTCGATCTCCAGTGGAACAGAGTTAAACTATTTTTCTCTCTCTTTTTATAGATCAGTGGAGATTCTGACTTCATTTTGGGCAGCAAATGGGCACATTTTATATTGCTGGATGCAACTAACAGGACCTCCCATAGAATATATTTGGGGTATACATATTTGAAAAAAGAGAATAACACCACTGACAGAAACTGCAGGTTAGAACTGCCGTAATTTTAGCTACTGTACCAGAAAGATCATATGGCTGCGGAAGATGATATGTAGTCCTTTAAATTTCTGTAGTCAAAATATGTGAAACTTGCATACATTTTCAGCCTATTTATTTTGAACATTCAGAGACACTGTACTTTCTCATAGTGAAATCAAGTAGGATGAAAAAATCTACACTGATTTCATATATATCAATCAAATCAAAGAACAGGAACAGTTAGCAGACTAGCTTAGTAGTGTGATTGTCCTGCAACATTATTGTTGAACTGACAACATACTGGACGATGCAGAACATTTAACATGTCACATTCACAGAAATAATTAAGATACCTGCAGCCATCAACAACTTTTTTAGTCTAGTACATATTCTTTTATGGCAAAAATACGAAACCAAACTTAATGCTTCACTTTCAACTGCTTCCTAACACAACTTTTTCTGGAGGTAGTGGAAGAAATACTAGCAATATCATAAAGGACCTTTTTACTTATATGGAGATCATTATCCTAAAACTGGATAGATATTTCCTATCTTCAGAATTTCTAAAAGCTTCTTCCCTGGACGGAAATACAGGAATGAGAGAAAGATGAGCTGAGAGGAAGGTCTACTAACATCATAAATAAAAAAAACTGAAATAAAAACAATGACATTACTAAATTAGGTTAGGTTCCCTAGAACAGGGATGAGGAACTATGGTCCCTCCAAATACTGCTGGACTGCATTTCCCATATGCCTTAGCCACCACAGCCAATGGAGAGAGATGATGGAAAGCTGTAGCCCAATAGCACCTAGAGAGCCTCAAGCCCCTCATCCTAGACTTATGAAGCCCTCCCCCTTGAAATCAAAGGTATGGGGGGGGAAATAAAATGGAGAGGACACCCTCATACAAATTATTATGCCGAGCAGCATATTTTAAGTATTTTTTTCAAGAAGTCAAGCCCAGAGAAGCAAAGTAGGGCAGGGTCCTGCTTCTATAGAACCAAGTATTCTCATGGTTAAGCCCAACATGTTTTCAGACAGGTCTGAAAGAAAGGGATTAGTCAGCAATGGTTCTAAGTTCATATGGATTAATTCTGCACTAAACATTGAGCCTGGGCCATTTCCTCAGAAGGTTAGCTCCTATAGGGGCTCCACAACATCTATGGTAATTTGGAGATTAAAATCAATTTGTAGCAGATGGCCCAAGATAAACAGTACACAGTAATTCATGAAGAAACCAAACAGAGGATTTTTGGAAGGACATGAAGGACACAATTATCTCCCATGACTTTCCCCTTTAGAATGGAAGAACTGCAGAGGTAGCCAATAAAGGCATCTGGCATGAATTCTGAATTGCAGATGTTTATATTCCTTGAGTGGACAGAAGGATGGTTACTCAAAAATCAAAGGTGGTCTACAATTAACTTTCATGGGGGAATAATTTATTCAAGAGATTGAGAAAGGCGGATTTCCAGCTGAACTAATGACTATTTTAATAAAATGCTGGGAAGTATTTCAAGTCATTTATTTTCACACAGTACCTATATGCCAATTGAGACTCAATAAAGAAAACATTTGAAATTAACTTTCAGTTATTTTTGTTCTATAATGGGTGTGTTTAGTTTTACCTCTGCTACCACAAATTAGGTTTTAGACAAGTATTGGTTTTAACATAGTTTCTGGAGGAGGAAGAAAGAAACATTTCTAAACAGAAATTTTGTGGTATACCTACTGAGAAATCAAACACACAATTTTAAGATTAAATTGCAGGACCTAGGCCAGACTCAGAAACATTAAAGCAAAATGGCAGGAAGAACAGAAAACACAAGCTATGTTCTTATGAAGTCCTGGCCAAACATGCGGACTACTCCAAACTGTACAAAATTGAACCAAAAGTACTGTTGCCAATGTACAACTAAGACCACATGTCATTAGTTTCAAATCCCAAGAACAGTCACCTAGACATCCAGAAAATTTCAACTTCACACTAACCACCTTCACTCAAAAAAGTTTTAGGATGCTTCCAAATTAACAAGGTTAGGGCTTCAGCCTCTGTGTTGTTCTTAAGTAAACACCAAAAAAGAAACAGAGCAGATTGCACTTATTTAAACAAACAAACAAACAGTATTTATGCAGTTGAAGGTCACATAGAGACACTTTCAACTCAACGTTTAGCATTCATGAATGGCTCTGCAAAAATTTCTCTGGAGGATAAACACAAAATGAACACAAAATGTTGCCAGATATCTGCTATTCATCCAACTATTCAAAAACAATTTTATTAACTGTGTGTGAGAGGCATTTGCTGATGGGATGGTCTTTGACCAAAATAGATAGATGACTAATTTTAACACACAGTTTCACTGAGGTAACTCCACAGCAATCACAGCCAACGCCAGTAGACAGAAACAACTAGTTTTCACACAGCTCCTATCCTCACTATATATTCTCTACCAGGTGATAAACACAAAGCCAGAAAGATAATTAAGTTCTGGTCCCAGCCATGCCCCTCTTTTGCACATTTTAAAGTACAAAAAAAAGCATATGTAAAACAGATCAACTGGTTGAAAAGTTATACATGAATCAATGATTTAACATTTCAAAACAGTTTTTCTGAACACTCACCTGTAACTACATTCCGATTTATTTGCCCTCCTAGAGATCCAAGAAGGCGTACAACTCTAGCTCTTACTTCTTCTAATGAAAGATCTTCCTCCTAAACAAATAAAATTAGTGCAAGAATACAAAGTCTATAAATTTGTCTTTGACCTTCAAATACTATGTATACAAAGTTTTTAAAAACAAAAAAGGAAATTGAGGATTTTTTTTTAAATGCTACAAGACTACAATATTTCATTACAGAACTGTTAAAGAAAGCAAAGCTGCCTCACTTTTCTAATAGCTCTTGTTACGAAATACTGACACTTACTAAAAAAGTGCTTTTGAAATATATTGTTTCTGCCAGTAAAGGACAGGAATCAGTGGTTGATACTCCAAGCACAGGTAAGCAGAAGCTGTCTTAATCTGAAATCAATATACCTATCTATGATTAAATCCCAGAAACATTTACTTTGAAGTCAATATGTATAGAACAGCTCTATAAACACATCTGCCAGAACCTTGTGGCTGTACACTAATATAAAAATTCATTACACTAGGATATTGCACTTTTTACATGGCAATGAGAAACTGTGAGGGCAGGAAGGTAAAGTTGTCTTTGTCACCGTTGGAAGAAGGCAGCTGCTGCCTGTGTCATGGGACAGATGAATTTCTGAAGCAGCCTTTTCAGAACTCCATGGCTCTGAGAACTAACCCAGAAGCCAAGTATTGGAGAAACAAGCAGTCAGTGTGGAGTTCTTTCAAAAATGGAGACAGCTTTGCTTGCCTTCCATTCTTCTGCTGCCAACACCCCCTGTGGCCACCAACCACTAACATCTCATGCATCTTTTATATGGTGTTCCTGGCTGCTGTAAAGTTATGGTTGTTATCAAGTCCACTGAACTAAGGAGGAAGTGTATTTTGGAGTAGGCTATTAACATATAATTAGCATATGCACCAGATGAACTGTTCTTCTGTCCATGAAAGTTTACACCAACTTTTTGGAAAAAGTACAACTTTAGTCTTTAATGCCATAAGACTTCCGGTTCTCTTTTCTTAGACCACACTAATGTGGTTCCCCTTCCTCAGAAATCATTAACATGCTTCACCAACTACTACTTATATTTTACCAGATTTTAGCTACTTTTTATTGTCTACTAACTTGAATACTATTTGGTCTTCAACAAAAATCAACAGGTATTTGCCACGACACCTAAATGGACAGAATCTCAGTAACACCTGTGGGGACTATTCCAGATTCATTAATCTGATGCAAAAAAGCAAAAATAAAGCCACTATATTCTGCTTATTGGCTTCCTGAAGTAAACTAATATGTTTTAGCAAACAGAATGAGGGACTACATGGACTTTTATTTTAAACCAGTAGAGCTATTTTATGTTCTTAAAATGAATATTGTTGTTGTGTGCCTTCAAGTCCTTTCTGACTTATGGTGATCCTAAGGCAAAATTATCATTGGGTTTTTTGGGGCTAAGAGTGTGAGATGTGTCCAAGGTCAGCCAGTGGGTTTCCATGGCTGAGTGGTGAACTGAACCCTTGTCTCCAGGGTCATAGTCCTACACTCAAACCACTACATCATTGAAGTGTATACCTAAGAGTAATTGTTTTCAAGTTAATTCAGCCAAAGTACTGCTACAAAGTACTGCTACTGAAATCTGGATAACTCAGTACATTTATCTTGCAGTTGTTGTTATGCTAAGATTTCAATTCACTTCCATGAACTGCCAGAATTTCAGCCCCTGACTGTGATACTTTAACTGAAAACTGAAGTACAGTTGGCACTCCACATGCATTAGGGTTAGAGGTGCTGGATCCTTGCAAAAGTGGAAAAATTGCAAGTTATCAAAATGTGTGTGTGTGTCTGTAAGAAGGGGGTCAAGGCATGGTGGGGAGAATGGGCACTCAGGTTGGGGAGAGAAGAGGTCAGCACAGTAGCCCTGTACTACTTCTTTCTCACTTATCTCCTGGGGGCATCAGGAGAGAGTTTGTGGTGCTGTCCTTAGTTGGCCGGGCAGTAACTGGTGGAGGAGGAGGATGAAGAGGACCAGAGGCAAGTTTTTAAAGGGCTGTGAGGCCTGATAGGGCCTGCAGATAGAAAAGATTCCCCTGGAAAAGATGCGCCTGAGGTGGAGAGGGCAGGGTTTGAAAAACATGAGAAATAAATCTGTGAAAGTCAAACCCATAAACTCAGAGGGCTGACTGTACACTATTCAGAACAGACTGTTAATCTTTTGGGATACTTACTAATTTTTATGTGGATAAACTCATAAGGTATTATAATATTAAATTATTTAAGAACCTGTATTTCTTTGGAAATCACACATGGGAAAAAATATCTGAAAGAAAATATCTGAGCAGAGTTCTGCAGCAACAGCTTCCTTCTCTATCCAACAGTTAGTCAACTGTGGACTTGCATGTGTGACAGTTAAAAGCAAAACAGTATATACCACAAAAGCATAACAATTTTATCATCCAGTTTCACAAAAAGGCATATTACAATTAGCCCTCCTTATCCACAGATACTGCATCACTGATTTAACCAACCACAACTAGAAAATACTCAAAAAAATTCCAAAAAAACAAATCTTTGAATTGTTCACTATTTTATATAAGGGATGGCATTTTACTACACCATTGTGTATAATCAGACTTGAACGTCCACAGATTTTGGTATCCACACGCAATGCTGGAACCGAACCAAACCAAGGGGATACTGAGGGCCCACTGTACTGTCAGTATCACATCTAAACCAATAGTGCATTTATAAACCATTTTTGTTTGCTTTTTAAATGTGGTTTTATCTTACATAGATTAAAATTCAATCAAACTGCCCTGAAAGGACTGAAGTTGCCTAAAGAATCTGAAGAAAAAAAAGGAGAGTGAGAAAAGAGAGAGAGAGAGAGAGAGAGAGAGAGAGAGAGAGAGAGAGAGAGAGAACTATGAGGAAAATCCACATCAGCAGCATTCAAGAATAAAACATAACTTGGATTGGATGACTGATTACTGAGATAGTCACAAAGCCAACATGAAAGTATCACTCAAAGATCATTTAAATGATGCATAAAAGTGGATCTTCCATGTAAATGAATAATTTACATATAAGTAAGAGCATGCATGTTTTTTAACGGAAAAGGTGATATTTTAAAGGGGCAGGGAAAAACTTTGTTATCATTGTTTGTTGTGTGCCTTCATCTTATTTCTGACTAATGGTGATCTTAAGGGTAAATCACTCCCAGGGTTTTCTTGGCAAGATTAGTTCAAAAGTGTTTTTCCATTGCCTTCTTGTCAGGCTGAGAGTGTGACTTGCTCAACACTACCCAGTGGGTTTCCATGGCCAAACAGGGATTCAAACCCTGGTCCCAGAATTGTAGCCCAGCACTCAAACCACTACATCACTCTGACTCTCAGGGAAAAAACTTACCAATGCAATAGTCTTTGCTTTCCTCAGACGCTGTATTACTACTTTGTTGTGTCCCTTCTGGACAGCTCGAGAAAGTTTCTTCACTTCCCAATTATTGTGAGATTCATCTAGATTAAAAGAAGGAGTTAGTGCCCATGTGATTTGTTTATGAAAACAACTGCATTTTAAAAAACTACATGTAACCACCAAAATGATTCATAAGAAACATTGATTTTATGGATGTTATCACATTAACCACGACACGCCCTGGATCTGTAGTCCAAGCTGTAACCAACCCTACAATAAGTATGGATAACTACTGCAGCTTTGAAGGTTGTTTATGCCAGAAGGATACTCATCAATGGCTCAGCTGTCATAAAGGCCGGACGATTATAGAATATGGAGATCACAGATACTACTCTTACAACTAAAGAAGAGGAGGAGGCTTTCTGGCCCACAGGCTAAATCATTATAGTGCTATGGGACCAAATATTTTCAAAATAATTGCCAGTCACTTTAGAGTTTTAACTCAATGGTGAATCTCAAAGCTGCTCAGGGCTTCTTCCATGCCCGGCCATCACGGCTAGGGGCAATGGTTTCCATTATCTCCCAAACCAATCTCTCTTGGCTCTATCCTGCTGTGCCTATATAGCTTCAAGAGTCTACCCTGCCATCCATCTTCAAAGGTATAATGGGCAGCCCTTAAGAGCAAGCTTGTTCGTCTTGCTTCTAGTCAAAGGAGGAAAGAACCTAGATAATTTAGCCACATAAAGAAAGGAGCTAAGCATCAAAAGGGGCACCCTGCGGTTTGCAAACTGGAGTTGAACTTTGAGATTAAGAAGATTCTGAGACAGAATATTCTCCTCATATAGAGCTCATATACCAAAAGAGATTTTAATGGACAGCACTATCTTTAAATTGGAATTACATTTTACTTAAATAGCCCTTAAGATTGAGAAGCCTGAGAAAAAAAGCACAAACTCCATCAACAGAGACAATTTTATGTTGAAAAATCAGACAGATCTGTTGTGATACAGCTCAATTAACCTCTTATTTTGCTCTGAATTTTAGAGCTAGTGACACATCTCTTATACAGAAATAGACGGCAGTTCAGGCTGAGTTTTGTTGAATCAAGAAGTCAGCACAAGAGATTCATGCTGCTGATAGCCAATCCAAAGGTAAAGTGGGACAGCAAACATATCCCCTCTCCCTATAGGTATTCTACTGCAGGAAGAAATAGTGGCAAACACAAAATAAGAACTACTAACATAAGCCAAGATCTGAAAGCCACTAGCAACACAAGCCAAAGTTCAATTTCTAGTGCCACTTAGAGCAGACTCAGTGAATCAACAGTACAAACATAGTCACTCACCTGCTGTCGTGCACCTTAAAGTCATTTTTGACTTATGGTAAAGCAAAGGTGACACTATTATGGGGTTCTCTTAGCATAATTGTACAGAGCAGTTTTGCATTTGCCTTCTTCTGAGGCACAGAGTATGTCACCTGATCAAGGCCATCTAGTGGGTTTCTATGGCTGAGCAGGGATAAAACTCGTCTCCCAGTGTCCTAGTCCAACATTCAGACTACTGTATTGCCCTGGCTCTAAACAATGGCTTACTAAAACTCAAATCCTATTTCTTAGTCCCAAACAGAGTAGAGTAACTGAATCAACTGTCAAATGGTGAGTTAACATAGAGATAAATTCCACTGATTAAATGGATCTACTGTAGTTCGGACTAACAACAGGACTGAGGAATACATTCCTATTGAATCAACAGGTCTATTTTAGCCTGGAATGGCATTTACCTTTAGACCATGAAATCGAGGTATATTTATACCCATTCATTAATTATTTCCTTTTACAAAGCTAAAATCTGTTTGATATCAGAGGATAGAAAAAAAAAAGACAACACAATGGATAATAATGAAAAAGTCAACCAAACACCAACATATCTAGTCGAAAAGACCTGTGGAAAGTTAACAAATGGTCTCTCCGTTTTGCTACACTCATTTTCAGTACATACCCGTTGACAAAGAAGTTTTCAGATAACCATCAAGACAAGGCAAGATGTCTTTGTAGTAAGGCCGTATTGCATATCTGGGAATATGAGCTGACCAATCCTCCAGTGCCTCCAGTGCCACATTAGCTATTGGTGTGTGGCTGAGTCCTAATTTAAAAGCATTCTGTGCAAGAAACAGAAAGAAAACAGTTGAATATTTAAACGTTGATATTTTATAAAATTACTCCATCAAGCAATATTGCAAAATATCTACTATATGACAGTTTTAGCAGACCCATCCCTGGATTGATATAGGTCAGGCATGGTTGTCAGCACATATGGAAACATGTATTTAAAATAAATCTGTGAAAACACTCATCACAGCCATACATTATCACTTAAAACTCTGGATCTCTCACCCACTGATTTGATAATATAGGACAATAAGGGTGACATCTTATCTGTGCCGTTATACTGTACTTCCTATTTCAACAAAGACATATCTTCTTTAAATGGAAAGACTACTGCACAGAATTACACAAGTAAAAAAGCTATGCTGATCATTCAATACACTGACTCACCTGCAAAGCAGGAATGTATGCTTTAATATCCAGCATAATAATATCATGTGGCAAGGAGAGCACAAAAGTCAGGCAAGAAGCTAAAAGCTCATCTTTGTACTGCTTCATTTTTGCTGTGACCTATACAAAAGAATAAGAAGCCTTTTTTAGATTATTAAGCAAAAGCATACAAAAATGACTAAAGAAAATACAATCTAATAAACACAAAGAACCATGGAAAAAAGTTTAACACTGGATAAACCAAGAAAAGACATCTTTTAAAATGGAGTAGATTGAACACTACTGTTATCTTAGTAACTGTAACACGCGGACAAAACCACCACCGCCCGTCAGTGCTGAGGGTGAAAGGCACACCCAAGCCTCGCACTCAAGGCCTGCCTAGCCTGACACCTCTTTGTGTTCAGGTCTGAACAGCCAGGGAGATCTCTGAATCAAGCCAGGGCCAGGACAAACGGGTCTGCCTCAGTTCTCCCTCTGAGAACGCAGTCCCTTCCCCACTCTTGTCCCCCCTTGGCTTCTTCCTTTCAGGACACTCCCCCTTTACTGCCTTCTCTAAATCTGTCCTTCTCCCAGATGTAAGGATCAGCAGTGATTTATATTTCCCAAGACTGTGGTACTGTTGGCACTAAGGTCAAGACGGTATTATTGGTAGCATGTATATTCCAGGGTTCAAAATAAGACTCTGTGACACTGTTTTAAGGAACTCAGAACTTCGAACATTTATTGTAACACTGTTGCTTTAAATGCGTCTTGTATTTAAATGTTTATAACCAGCACACCATTTCTCTCTCTCTTTCTCTCTCTCAATTCACTCACTATCTCTCACACACCCAATTTCTCAGTTCTCTCCCACAGAGCTCTTCAAATCTCCAACCTCTCCCAAACACACCACAAATCACACTCCTCTTCAAACACACCCCAGACAGTTGAAATCTGTTATTTTCCTCTTTCCACCAGCCCCTCCCCTGAACTATCCAAGGTTCCATTTCATCAGCCAATCAGCTTAAACACTCTCAGTTGCCAAGGAGGCTCTGTTGTCAAGACCCCCTCCCATCAGGTTCGTCACAATAACATTTTTACAAAGTTCCATAAATATCATTGGACAAGTTTCTAAGTAAGAAGAGATATCCCATTTCTGGGAATACTAAAATATATTTGACAGGTGAAGTAACCTGATACAAGGTGTACGTTTTAGTACTGACTTAGATCATTCTTCAACCCTATATAGGCAAAAACAAAAAAATCCACAAAACCATTAAACATATTTAAAAGGAAGATGATAAAAAACTGTTTACCTCTTTTCCAAACTTGGCAAATAATGAGAAACAGGAACTCTTCTCTGGGTCTTCAGAACTTTTTTTTACACTCTTTGGACCTACTCCCTAGCAAAGAAAAGAATATATAGAATTGCACAGTTCTTATCCCACTTGGTTGTCTTAATGTTCTTCCCTTTTCAAAAAAGAACTACCTGGACTATGGGCTATTGTAAGAGAAGAACATACACTCACCAAGAAACAGGTAAAGGATCCAAGCATTTTTGCTATGATATTAAAGTGGCTCCATTTGAAGAATGCTTGGGAAATGAAACTGATCCAGAATATGCTTAACCAGTACTAGCAATAAGGAATACATGTACCCAATTCATTTAAGCTGCCTAGCATTTCTTGGACTGAAGAATCAACTACACTACTCCCTCAACTTCGTGAGAGTTAGTACTGCAGGACCCCCATGAAAGTGGAAATATTGCAAACAACCTGAAGCCAATTTTACAAGCAGCCAGTGGTAGAAGCAGTCGCCAATCCAGCTCTAGACTCACTCTTCCTATTTCCCACTCCTCCTTTCTGTATCCAATCCTACAACAGCACAAGCATTCCCTTACTAACTTCATACCCTACGGCCAACCTCTCAGCCCCACTTTTCATCCACCTCTGCCTCTCCTCCTCCAACAAGACAAGTCACACTTCACACAATTCCTTTGTAACAGTTACAGGAAAGTGGTATGTAAAATGAAGCAGGCTGGAATTGAGAGGGCTTTCTGGTGTTTTGTTGAGGGTCTTGTTCTTAAGAAATGTGCACAGCAAACGTATTGTTGTTGTTTTTTGAAGGAGCATGAGATTTGGTGCAGGCATGAAAACAAACTAGGGTACTGTGAGAAAAATCAGATGAGAAATGAGGGGAACACACAAAAAAGTATAATCTAAATGGTCTGGTCCCTTATTTTAAGTGGTGGGCCACACTACATCTGTGTTATCATCAGAATGGTGGAGCTAAACTATTGGAGAAGCACAAAAAATAAATTCCTATATTATCTCATGCCCCTTCAAAAAACAACAATACATTTCCTGTGCATATTTCTTAAGGACAAGACCCTCTACAAAACATCAGAAAGCCCTCTTAATTCCAGCCTGCTTCATTTTACATACCACTTTCCCTATAACTGTTACAAAGAAACTACAGTAATTATAATAAATATACACAAAAATCTATGCAAAGATCAGCACAACAATAAGCACCTTTAATAAACTAACAAAATTTCTTCAAAGGTTTTTCTCACCTCAAAGTATTTTGTTCTCTTAGCAATTTTCATTGCTATGGACAGCAGCTTGTAAAACCCACTGATAAAAGGCAATCGTGTTGACTGAATAATCAGTGCATAACTAAATGAATAAATCCATGGTCCAAAATATTCAGTATGCTTCTCTGGAAGGATATCTCTGAGAGATAAAGGGAATAACAAATAGGAAATACAACATTACATTGCAAAGTGAGTAAGGAAGCTGTCCTAATCAGATCTAGACTAAGTGAACTGCTTTTCAAAGAAAAATAAGGCAGCATACCCTATGTGTCCTCTGGCAATCCAATATGCCATTGTGACTATTCCAACCACTCATTAATATGGTCAGCAAATGTTTCAGTGTCTACAGCAGAGGTTGGCAAAGTGCCATTTGTGGGGCACATCTAGTCCACCAGAGCCCAAAATGAGCCCCCCAAGCCCCTGGAGCAATCTCCTTCGAAGCAGAGAAACCCTTAATGCTTTAAACAGCAAATAATTCTTGCCGTGCCTTGGCACAAAAAACCTCAGCTTGCTGTGGCAAACAAATGTTTGCCCTTTGTACAAATGCTCCTACCCTTCTTACCATTCCCTTCACTCCTTTCCTGCCCCTCCTCTATCGATACTTGTCCCTCTCCTAGCAATGCTCCCACCTGCTTCTTCCCTCCCTATCACTCCATTCCCATCTACAAATGATCAGATAGATAAACACTTTAAACTTAAAAATTTAAAAGGTGTACTTCCAGATCCCTGAAAATAACCCCCAGTGCTGCCACAGTCCCCATCCATGGTCTACAGGATCCAGACTTTAGATTTGGCTCCCGGTGTGATCCTGGAGGGAACTACATGAACACATTAGGATGAATTGTGTGATCATACCTGCAGAATTCAACTAAGTTAATGAAGGCTGTGAAGTCTTTTGGTTTAGCCGGCTGAAGGTTTGCAGCTGGATCAGAAGTAGGAATTGTGAGATCAACATCAGCTTCATTCCCACCCTGGAAAAAGAATGTAAGCAGTAAGTGAAGCTACAGATTTCAGGTGGACTGACTTTAACAGAAATTATGACTACGCTCTGATTTAACACAAAATTTATGTCACTAAACCTAAAGTTCAGGAAATAAGCCATGGTTTATGCTCTGAAGCATGCGTCAAATACATGCAGTTCCCTTTTCCTGCTCCTTCTCTTGCATAGTTTCTCATCTATTTCTCATGGCCAAATCACAACTGAACGTGACTGGGAAAAATTACAAACTGTATGTAATTATTTAATAAAAGAAGTAGATGCTTCCAATCTCGCCCTCATAGTAATATCAAAGATGGAAGAGTCAAGTATACAAGCCCCAGCCTCATTCACACAGAATTACAATATAATGTTACATAGGAACACAGTCAATAAATACTAATAAGAACAAACTGCTCACCTGTAACTGGTTCTTCAGGCGGTCATCTGTGCCCTCAAACAGATCTTGCACCTGCACAGAGATTTCCACTTGGATGTCCCAGAGTTGAGTGGTTGATAGGAGCCCCGCCCCTCCTCCGCACCATGCATGCTCAACCCTGCCAAGCTACCTCTCCTCAGTTTTGACATCTGACTATAGCAGAGACTTGAAAGAGGGTAAGTGGGGCAGGTTTGTGTGAGGGCACAGATGACCACTCAAAGAACCACAGTTACAGGTAAGCAACCTGTTCTTCTTCTTTGTGGTCTCTGTGCCTCATACAATGACTGATTAAAAAGCTTACCAAAGGAAGGAGAGACAGGTCCCTGCAGGACAGAAGACAGGACCGTCTTCCCAGAGGTAGTATTCCTCTTAGCTTGGCGGTCTAGTCTATAATTGTCAGGGACTGAATGCACAGGGCATAAACACTATTTATTTTGCATGAGATACATCGTATAGGACTTCAGTGAGAGAACTAAAGGCAATTAGCAATTTCAAAAGCATAATACATCAAGACATTTCCCTCCCGCTCGCAAGAGACCTTGAAGCCATGAAAGCCTGGCAGCACTTATCAGTACATTCCTAGCTTTTGTTTACCTAATGGTCTCTGGTTCCCATACCTTTGTTACAAGCAAGCAGCTAACTTAAAACCTTCTACATATCCCATTACTATAATACGGAGGGCAACCTGACAATAACGGTGGATGAAAGTGGATGGTTACACCAGGTTCCAACTTTGCAGTTCTTGCAAGAACACTCCTCAGAGAGCGATGGCTGAGGAGGAGACAGCCCTGGTTGAGAAAACACACCAATGGGTGGAATATTTTGAAATTCAATGGTGCATCCTAAGGAAACTATGGTGAGGACCCAAGTGATGACACTGGCAGGAGATGTGATGAATGTTGAGAGAAGTAGTGTCCTGCAGTGGCAGTCAAAAACATAACTTGGTGGATGAGGACAATTTCTTTGATGATTGTTAGTTCTGCTGCTTGAAGGATCTGATGAAGATTGGAAAGATTCAGTGTGAGAGGAACTGGATAGTGACTTAGAGTGGAAAGACAAAGAAGGGTGACAGCATGACAAGCAGGAATGCATGCACAAGGTTTGAACTGTTGTTGCTCCAAGCCCATCTTCTTCATCATCAGCCCAGACTTAGAGATATGCTCCATGGAATCATCTGTGGTGGTATGAAACAGACCCTGCCTGTTAAAAGGAAGATCCTCAATTCTGTCTCTCTGTCTCTCTCTCATGTCCTCTGTGAAGCCTGCTGACCTAAGCCATGAAAACCATTGCAGAGCCACAGCTCCTGCTATCACCTTAGCTGAGCATTCCATGGAGTGGCATGAGGATTGTATCTGTTTTGCCACTAATGCTTGCAAGTCCTGACAGAACTGTAGAGCAAGAGACTTGTTCTTCAAGAAAAAGTGGGATAAGAATGAAAATTTGATCTTACAGGTATTTCTAGTAAGCCACTATAAACACCTCCATATTAGACATCCCAGCAGACAGTGTAGCTGCAGAACAGAAACACCTGCCAAAGACATTGACGCATTTGCCTTCCTTGTTAGGTAGGGTAGTGTGCTTTCTTCCCACCCTTCATCTGAGAGGCCTCAATGATAAAGGAGTTAGTGGAAGAGCAAGAGAGGTAAGACAAATCATTTGATGGATCTTATACAGCCATCTCAGTGTTGGAGGTAGTGAACCGCTTGCAATGCTGGTGGGAACAGGATTGTGGCTGGCGTGGTTGCCACAATCTGAAAGACTGGATTGGCAGTTGGTGCTGGAAGAGCAGAAACATCCAAGACTTAGCCACACACAATAGAATGCCTGTAAACTGTCTGATGTCCCCTGGTTGGGCATCAGGAGTAGCTCCCAGTACAGCTGTAGGTGGAGACACCATAGATGGTTGAGCAGTCATGAGAGAAGGCATCTAAACTGCATTCACAAGATGCAAAGATGCTTCAGTAGGTCGTGCCTGAGAAGACTGAGAAAGCAATGCTTGGGAATGATGAGATGGCACCAGTGGCGGTAGCAAAAAGTGGCTGTGATAGAGATACAGTGACTGAAGCAAACATGGCCAAATATGGAACACTGACACGAGGTGAGAGTGGAGGCCTAGTGAAGGTTGCTGCCATGCGTGGGGGTGGCGAAACAGGAACAGATCAGGGCTGCAAAGATTCAGCTTGAGGTAGAGGTGGGGTGAACTTGGTGATTCATGAGCAACAGTATCAAGAAGCATTACCAGAGGTGGAGGTGAAGCGTGGGCCGTTCACTGCTATCAATGAACTTCTCATGACAGAGAGTGCGATCTGCAGGATCAGTAATGTGGAGACTAAGAGGAATACTGACAAACTCAATGAGGAGTCCATGAACAAGAATGATAAAGCAAAGAAGACTGGGAAGATGTCTTGATCAATGCAATCAATGTTGACGTGAAGCAGATCACGACTGAGAATGAGATCAAGAACTGTGTTGATGCAATGAATGACATGGAGAGAGCTCTCGATACTTAAACTAGTGGTACCTGTCCTGATAGGCCAGACAGTAAGAGATGAGAGAGTGAGACTGTTCTCTCCAGACATGTTCACATAGATAACGATCAATGTAAGAGACAGATGCAACAGGGAATCCTCGTGAATTCCATGTAAATATTCCATGGAAGTGAAGGAGGGAGAATGATCATGACTGTATCAATGGCACTGGTCACAATTATGAGGTAGGTCTTGGCTACTCAAGAGGCAAATGTCCTGAAACAGATTGTGACACTGAGGTCTGTGTGGGTGATGACAAAGGCTAAGGGGTCTGTGCAGATACTGCTGGAGTGGGCACCTCCTGCACTTGAGAAAAGGCAGATGGAGAGGTAGAAGGCTGTGCCAGGGTAGACAGTGGCACAGGTACCGATGCAGTTGTTACCGATTGGTCAGTGACCAAGATCAAGGCCTGGTCACCATCCCGTGTATCTGAATGTTTTCTTTCTTCTTCTTAGCTTTCAGATGGGCATCTGAAGCAGTTAAGGTTTCATGTCTCCATTTTGAAGCCTTTTCTTTAGTTTTCAGAGCAGATGAATGGGCGCTGACAGAGGTGCTGCAGAAGCCAATGTCAAAGACTGAGCTATCACTGGAGGTTGGGACAGAGGAGCAGATAACAAAAGTGCTGTCAAAGGAGGCGTCAATTTCATCAATATCAAGGTCAGTACTGAGGTCAAAGTGTGTGGCTGTGGAAGTCTGGTGACGGTGGTCAATGCGGTGAACACCACAGTATTATCCATTGCCTTCTCAAGGATCCAAAGCAATTGCTGCCAGTAGAAAGACCTGAAACACCTGATTTTTCAAAGTCTGGGAGGGGAATTGGTGGGAGATTTTACACGTAGGGATGTTATATCCCTCGCCCAAACAGTGAAGACACCACTCTTGGGAATCAGATAAGACAAAATTCCCATTACAAGAGGAGCACCTCTTAAAGTGAGGTGGAGGCAACAGAAGTGGGGGGAAGACCAAAATGAAAGAAAGATTTTACAAACACCACCCACACAAAAAAAAGTTATTCAGGAGGGAAGCCTAGAGAAAAGAATCACTAGAAAGAAAGAAGATACTACTCGATGGTCCAGAACACACATGCAGAGAGACTTGTACAACGGACAAGAAGAAAATGAGGAGAGGTGGCTTAGTGGGCTTGAGCATGCATGGTATGCTGGAGGGATGAGGCTCCCGCCATGCTACTCAGCTGTGGAACATTCTGGTAGACATTTCTGTGCATGTTCAAGACCCATTTGTGTGAGGCACAGAGGCCAGGGATAACAACAGCAACAGCATTTTAAATTGTGGAATGAGCAAGCTAAGTGCATGAAAATAGAAAGAAGTATTGAAAAGCAATCATACCTTCTCTTCACAAATATTCTCTTTCTGAACGGAAAGATCCAACTTCTCAATTATTTTTAAGACCGACCTAATGAGTTCATCATACAGCAAACGATTTAGAGACTGTAGTGGTGAATTCATGATCAGGCAAGTTTCTTCAGCCAACAATGAGTCCTTCATAGGAGAAAAAAGAACATATTTTGGCTAGACAGTACGGCCAACACTGTTTCTAAACTGCATACTACATTAAGTGCGCTCATTTCACAGAATAAATGATGATGGAGAAAACGATGCTATTTTTAAGTTTAGCAAGAGAGAATTCATTATCCAAAACAAAGAAAAAAGGTTTATCAGTATCTTTAGAGCAACACTGACATAGCAAATATAGATTCAAAACAATCCCCTAAAAGGTCCAGAAATCATATTATGTAAACAATGGATGAAGTAACACGGTATCCATAAGCTAAAAGCAAATTGCAGGGTAGAGAGCAAGGACAACATAAGAACTCATATCCCAGTTTGTTTTAAAAAATAATGGACAGTTTCAGCTGGGGAAACAGCTGTTTTACATCTGATCACTTTATTGCAATGAGAAATAAGAATTAAAGGCATACACATTTGAACAAAAGTTCAATATTCCAAAGGAATGGAAGGGCTGAATTGTAACAAAAGGGATATCTAAGAGGAGCAAAAGATGAAAAGAGAGTATATGCTAAAGAAAAGAAAGGCATTTCTAGTTTTTCTTAGTAAGAAGTCAGCTCGAATCACTGAAACATAATTAAAAGACTCAGTAACAGAATGTTTACCTTCATTGTGTCACAGCTCAGTAAACTTCGAAAAAGATCAAGATAGTCCTTATATGTAGGTACTTTCCATTTCCCGGTACCAACTTGTCCAGATGCAGGTTGATCTTCTGCACTTGAAATACCTTTCCCAGAATCATCCTACAGAACACAGAATGTAACAGTGATCTGAGCCTCTGTATATAACTATACACATTGTATACAAAATCACCCTAAACAGCTGTGAAATTTAAACACAACTGCCAATTTTCAGTATATTGCACTGTGCCATTCTGCTAAGATTTAACAGTATCCTTTAATATGCCCTATTCTCCAAAAATACACCAATATACTACAAAATTCTGAAAACTACTTAAGTACTGCACTCTGATACACATGCTGTAATTCAAATGAAATTTTATCATCACATTGAAATCATCCTGTAATTTATGCTGGCTTAGAATATATGTATTAAATGTTTATTAAAAATATGTATTAATCAGTCTCATATCTATTGGTCTTTCAGAACAGATGAAAATACAATCAAATAATATCAAGCGGTAAGTATTACAAGACAGACATATATGAACTGCACATACAAATTGCTTTGAACCTGATTTAATCATTATAATGAACCAAATGATCCTTAGGAATAGTAATTTCTACATTTGATTAACTTTCCTAGAAAATGCTAGTATAGTTGGCCCTCCACATTCCCCTGCAAAAGCAGAGAAACTGCAAATACCAAGTTGTGCATCTGTGCGAAAGAGGCCAAGGTATGATGGGGAGAATGGATATCAAAGGTCCACACCAGGTCAGGGAAAGGAAAGAGAAAGAGAAAGAGAAAGGGAGTGGGTTGTCAAGGTAGCCCTCTCTGTTGCCCATCTACTTCCTTGGGTGTGTGTGGGGCACTGGGAGAGGGTTTGTGATGCTGACAAATTGGGATGTGAGCCATCCTTAGTTGGCCAGGCGATGGCTGGTGCAGGAAGAAGAGGACTAGGGGCAGGCTCTTAAAGGGCTGCACAGCCTCACTAGAGCCACTGAGAGGGAAGACTCCCCTGGAAAATAATCACTTGAGGTTTGCAGGGGCAGGGATTATTGAAACTTGCAAATAATCAAATCCATGACAGTGAAATGCACAAATGTGCAGACCCAACTATACTCTCACAAAGTTAAAATTCTAGCTCCTTCATTAAAACATGTAAGTTTGAACAGGTTTCAGTTTTAAATCATGTACTACAAATAATTCAAGAGAGAATATGATGCACATATATGACATCCAAGTCTCATGATTTATGTCTCCCTTTTTTTCCAACAAGGAAAAGAAAACCTTTTAATTATGTTTGGAGCTATATCTCCTTAAAACCAAGGAAATCTGGACTGTAACTCAAAAATGGGCAACCAGTCTTGTTACCAACCAAGCTCAATCTCATACTTCAAATAAGGAGAAACAAGACTGCGTGGGGGAAATAAACCTCTGAGCAGCCATCGAAAGTAAGAAGCCATGTTATTACACAGACACCAGCATCAACAAGCGTCCATCTGCATACTAGAAGGCAAGGAGCTCTTGGAGGTGGGAACAGGTAATTGCCTATTTAAGATTTTGTTCCAATTCTCTGTTTTAGAAAACTGTATTTGGGAGCTTGAGAACGTGGCTTTATTTTCTAAGGAAGGATTTAAAGAAGATCTAAACTTATTGCTGTGTACCTTCAAGTCATTTCTGACTTGCGGTAACCTTAAGGCAAGCCTACTGAAAGGCTTTTCTTGGCAGAATTTGTTTAGAGGGGAGCTGCCCTTGCCTTTCAATGAGACTGAGAGAAAATGAGACTTGCCCAAGGTCACTCAGTGGGTTTCCATGGCTGAGTGGGGAATCGAACCCTGGTCTCTAGGATTGTAGTCCAATTCTCAAAATCACTACATCATGTTGGTTCATCCCTAAACTACTTTTCTCATAATTAGACTAAGCTTGGGGAGTGTTGTTAGAAGCTCTAGAAGGCAGTTGAGCACTTCAAGTCATTTGCTGAAATCTGGCTAAAACATCAAAGCTACTAAGAGAAGAAAAATAGAAAAACTGCTAGACTGAGGTGGGGATCTCACTTTAGTAAAGTCTCAACAAGTTATCAATTTCAAGAGAAGCTGGAGAAAATGCCTTTAGAAGAAAATCAACAAAATAAGTATAACTTAAATACAGTGCTGCTAACAATTGATGAATGAGCTGAAACTCATACCCTACTACAATGTCAAATCTCCAGCACATTCCAGATGAACTGTAGCTACTCATCTACAAGACAGCATAACAAACTCTGTAATGTTTTATCACATTTTTGTGTCTCGCTTAATATATTTGAAGGAAATATATATACGTCTGATACTCTTGGAATGTGAGCAGTACAGCAAATTAGATCAAACCTGATTCACAGGTTTTACACTTGGTCACCAATGCAAGAAAAATCCTCTCACTTCATAAACCTATTCCACATGCTCTCACTGGTTACAAAAACTTTTCCAACTGTAAACACATAAATAAATCCTGATAAAACATACCTTTGAAAAGACAACTGGTTTAGAACAGACTCTGATTAAACCTTGATGCACTGAAAGTAAACATATATCAAAAATTTAAAAACCACACCAATCCAGTGACTACAGAGTGTCTGAATATTTTAATATATTAACAGAAATTCTCTCTTGCTTCTACTAAAAAGAAGGTCCACAATCATCAATAGCTTATATTGGCAATCTCTTAATACTAAACTTAAATAAGCATACAATTCTAAAAAGGAAAAAAAAAAATCATGAGAATCTGGTGTTATGTAGCTAAAGTGAAACAATATAATTAGCATCCAGGACAAAAAGGTTAACACAAATTAATCCTATCTGTACTCACTTTAAATTTCAATGATATGTAAATTATATAGTGCTAAAATTATGACAGACTATGTAGTTTCTGTAAGCAGTTTTAACAGAATTTTTTTTTAATTATTCAATGGGGAAGAGGATAGAAATAATAAATAGGAGAAAGGAAAAACAGAAACATAACATACAGAGATATCTTAGACGACTAAAGAGCAAAAGAATCAGATTATTCAAAAGTTTTGGAGGTAAATGGGATATTAAAGCTAGATGCCTCCCCCCTGCTGTCTTCCTATTAGCAGACAAAGACTTGTTTGTTTGTTTTTTGGCAGGCTTTTGAAAAGTTATTGAGTCCAAAGAAAAGGTTTTAATTGTGTTCAGTACTCTTAGCTGCATTAGGTTTTTAAACTATTTGGGTTTTTTTTATTTAAATGTTATCAATATCCATATTTTAATTCCATTACAATATTAACCTTTTGCACATTTCTATTATACCGTATTTATTTTAGATTTTAAGTGCCAGTTATAGATCTTGAGCTCAGGTACTACAAAAGAGGTTGGGTATAAATAAATCTATGGATAGAAAACCAATACAATGAAGGCAGGGGTGGGTTAACATGTGACCCAGAGCCCAAAAATAACTTTTTGCAAATACTGTATATCCTCATGTATAGGACGACTTTTTAACCCCCCAAAAAACTTTTCAAAAGTTGGGGGGTCGTCTTAGACGCCGGCCCAAACGCTGGCCCACACCGCTGAGGCAAGTCTCCGCCGCCACCGCTGCCTTCGCCTGCCCCAAAACAACTCCCCCACCCTCCCCCGCCGCTGAGGCAACTCTCCTCTGCCGCCGCTGCCATCGCCTGCCCCAAAACAACTCCCCGCCCTCCCCCGCCGCTGAGGCAACTCTCTGCCGCTGCCATCGCCTGCCCCAAAACAACTCCCCGCCCTCCCCTGCCGCTGAGGCAACTCTCCTCCGCTGCCATCGCCTGCCCCAAAACAACTCCCCACCCTCCCCCGCCGCTGAGGCAACTCTCTGCCGCTGCCATCGCAGCTCCCATGGGTTTATTGTCTTGTCCTTCTTTTAAGCTATAGAGTGAATTAGGAAAAGTTTAATCCACTTGCACTGTTTTATGTTTACATGTTTGATGACAAACAGTCTTATGTTTATAAGTGACAGTTTTCCTGCTAAGTACCTGCATGTCATAAGCCTTTGAATTAAAATTACCATATTGAAATCAAATATGATGTTTTTTTAATTTTTATTTGGTGTGAGTTGGAAGAGGGGTGGTCTTATACAGCGAGTATATCCTAAACTCTATATTTTTACTGGAAAAGTTGGGGGTCGTCTTATACGCCAGTCGTCCTATACATGAGGATATACGGTATATATATTAATATAATATATTTTTTCCAGAAGGCCCTGAAATGCACTCTAGAGGTTTTGAAGGGGTCATGAACAATTTTCGCAAACCTCCCCACCACCGCCAATGTCTACTTAATAGCCATTGGGTGCATTCCCTCCCTTCAGCAGATCCCTTGGGGCAACTTAGTCCCATTAGAGGACTTTTTTCAAATCCAAAACATTCTGAAAAAGTGCCCATATACCCTAGAGGCATTTGAAAAAAAAACTTGTTTGTAATGAGAGCAGGTGCCACCCGCCAAGGTCTCCTCAGAGGCTAATGCTGCTCTGTAGCCCTCCACAGTTGTCCACCCTGAAATAAGCATTCAATTCTATGTCCAAGTTACACTTGCTGACTGATTCCATGATGTCACTGAAGCCTCAATACGCTGGGAGTAGGGCTGCCAGAATCCCAGTTTGGCAGGGCTTTACTGGAATTTTGTCATGTCACACAGTGTCGGTTTAGACCCTCATCTGGTCCTGATTCCAAGCTATCATTCTAAACATTTACATCTCTAGAAGTCAAGATATGGGGCAAAACATGGGGATACTCTGCTGTGAAATTGTTCCGCAAGAAACAAGTCCAGTTCTGCCTTTCAAACATAAGCTAAATAAGCAGTCAGAATGGCAGTGTAAACAATATGGGAGGGGGACTTGTATGGGTGCAAGGTGAAGTGAGGGA